>ONZH01008369.1:0-420773 GCA_900303285.1 Rhinella marina
AAAGACCCCCAGTGTCCCCCAGTTGCCAGTAAAAAAAAAATGCCCCCAGTGCCATAAGAAATGCCCTCAGTGCACCCATTAAGAGCTCTGGTCCTTTTGCATCATACAAAAAAAATAAGCACTTATACTTACCGCCATCAGCGATGCGATGCAGGCCTCTTCCGGCCTGTGTCCCGCGCTGTACGGCTCAGGCGGCGCAATGACGTCATCGCGCCGCCTGCACCAGCCTCTGATAGACTGCAGGTACTAGGCCTGCAGCCTATCAGATGAATGGGGAAGGGTGACGCCTCTCCCTCCCCTGCCCCGAAGCACAGGCATCTGTATCGCCGTCCTGAGGACGGCGATACAGATGAATATGGAGATGAGCGCTTCCACAATGGAAGCGCTCATCTCCCTCTGCCCCACTGCCGCCGTTGTCTCCTGTGACCAGGGCCGCACCGCACCTCACCTAATTGGCGGTGCGGCCCTGCAAGTGGCAAGGGGGGCCCTCTGGATCACAGTGACTCTGAGGCCAGGACTGGTGGAGACCACAGAACTTACTGCAGTCATTCAGACCAGTCCAACTCTGTCCTGAGATGAGAGCCACCGGATCCAAAGAACCAGAGGAAGGCAAACAAACCCCCCGGAGAGTTTTACCTCAGGGATGGAAAAAATTCCTTCCTGACCCCAGATATGGCGATTGGATATCTCCCTGGATTACATCTGTCCTGCTGCATATTGCTATATATATGTATGTAATATAAAGCTCCGGAGAGCTGACCCTGGAAAGAAAGAGACAACCTGCTCCAATCTAGAGCTTACAATCTAATATACAATACAATCCCTGGTCTTAAGACCTTACAATCTAAACCTGCTCCATAAAAGCTTACAATCTAACACAAAATGCAGGTCCCGCTCCTCTGGACTTGTCCTCTTCAAGCTGTCAAGCTAAAGTGATTCTGGTCTAGAACTTTGGACATTCTGCACCAATGATGAAGTCATGTGCTTTGTGATGTCATCATACCTGGCACTGCTGGTGTTTGTATATATATTACACAGTGGTATCCTTCACCCAGAGGATTTGACTGTAAAGAAAAATAAATGGCTGTCTGGATGTTGAATGGGACTTCTCTGCAAATCATAGAAAATAGTTACTACTAATTGTAGGGGGTTCTGGTTTACAGACTAAAGTAAAAATGGAAGAATCTGTAGCATTCGCACAAGAGTAAAAGCATTGTCAGTTGGCTTATTGGCAGGGGTGCAGAGAGTCGGACTCCCACCCATCTGATATCGATGGTCTGTCCTAAGGACAATCCCTTTAAATGTAGTGCACAAACCCTGTGAGCACTCAGCCTTAATTATATAATCACCTCCTTTCATTTAAAGATGCTCCATCACCATCAACCCTATTAAACAAGGCATACTGTCTGGTAGGTCTCATCATGCTCGTTAAAATTATACCTTTCTTTTGTCTGTATGATTAACAGCTGCAGAGAAATCAGTGTTTTTATTCACATGCAAATGTGAAGTTCGAGCACCAGGAGATGGGGTTGAACCCTTTGAGCACTGCTTTGTAACATCCCCTGTGCTCTGCACACACTCCCTCCCCTTGATTGACGGGGCTAGACCGCTGGCTGACAGCATAACCCTGTTCAAGAGCTGTGTGCTATCATATAAATATCATATACACCATATACTATAGCCTTACAACATTGAGATCTGCTTAAAAGCCAATATCCATATATTGTGCTTTGTTCACAAGCACAATATATGATTATAAAGACACCAGTAATATGTGTTAGCTTATAAGCATAGAAAAGACAAGCTGATCTATGTGGTATAGTTATAACTTAGTGGTTAAGAGAATGGTTTTGTATGTGGAGATCCCAGGTTTGATTCTGCAGTGTCAAATGTTTGTAATCGGAGTTGACTCTGATCATGGAGTTTTACTTATTTGAAAGGTCGGATTGAAGTTCCTTGGACCCACCAGTGGAAATGATTCAGAGGGCTCACACTTTGTGTATTTAGAACCTTAAGGGCCCTGTTTTATTAGGGGTCCATTACTGTCAGAGCTTGGGCCCACTGGAGGATCCTCTAGTACTCTGGTAGGCCACTCCAACTCTGTCTGAATATGTGTCTATGGTGAAATGTGTGGTGGAGCTGTATAGCAAGTAGGAATCGAAGAGCTCCTGGGTGTATGGACGTATATAAAATTGATGGCTTTATCTAGGTGTCATCCTCGAATGCCCAGTCCCATTTGGCAGATCCTTAAACTTTACAGGGCTCTGGGGCAGAGTTGTGATTAGCTTTAGAATGTCTAGCAACTGGTGGTGGTCGGGAAGATTTATTAACTTGTTTAAATTCCACCTCTAGTTTATCATAGTTATTGATGCTATTGATATGTTTATGGATCCTTATTCTCAGTTTACGACTAGTTATTCCTATATAAAACTAACCACAAGTACATTGCAGTGCATATACTGTACCACTCCTTTCATGATACAAGTGATCTATATAAGTATTTTGCAGGCTGTACAAACTTTACAAGGGAAAAAAACAGGATACTTTTGGGGAGATTTGTCAAACTGTTGTAAAGTAAAACTGGCTTAGTTGCCCATAACAATCAATCAGATTTCACAGCTCCTTCGGAAAATGAAAGGTGGAATCTGATTGGTTGCTGTGGGCAACTAAGCCAGTTCTACTTTACAACAGTTTGATAAATCTCCCCCTTTGTGTTTTTAAGTAAATCCCCAGTGAAATGACTTCTAATGATCAGATCATCTATTGTTCTTCCTTAGACAACACTGTTGGAAACTGTTCGCGGCAACACAAGACTTCTTAAAGGCGTATTCCCATCTCAGACATTTGTGTCATGTAGCACCTATACTAAGAACCGAGCCTGCAAAGTCCTATAGGGAGTGCGAAAAAAGGCTTGACTGTTTATTTCAGCCCTATAGAAGTGCATGTAGTGGTGGCTGCACTTGCGCGGTGCGCTTCCCATTAATTTCAATGAGACTTCCCAAAGTAGCCAAGCGCACCGCTTGGCTATTTTTGTGACACCCAGAGGAATGAATGCAGGGTGGCCGGACATGCGTGGTGTGCACTCCAGGCCTTTTAGCCTCTTTGGAGTGATATTCCCCCAATGTCTGAGATGGGATAATCCCTTTAAGACTGCATTGAAATTGATATAAAAATCAGGCAGATTACAGCATAGGAAGTAGATAAAAGTGTGAAGCAGCAATGGCAAAATGTAGTGCTTGGATTATATCCCCAAACACAGTATTTTATACCCTAGAGAACAAAGAATTAATTCGTTATATAATTCAAGTTTTCCACAGTATGATGCCTTACATAGGCTTCAATGTTTATACACAGATTACATCATTAGAACATTATTATACATAATAATGACATCACAAGTATTTTACTATTAATAACCATTGATCTACATAAATTACACCTCCAACAACTTCTTATTGGATAAAAGTTTCTTATCAATAACATTTCATGCATACATAATCCATTCTCTTGGGTCATATATCAATATTCTAATCTTAGTCCTTGTCTCCATTCTCCTCTTCAAAGAGATATATGAACCACTAACACTAGAATTGGTCATTTTTTTTTGCCACCTATTCCAACGCCAAGGGTCAAACATAACCTGAACTTTGTCAATAGCCTTCTCCAGCTTGTAGGACACCAACCATAAATACAAATAACATTTACTTTTTAAGACCACCGTTACATCATGACCTTTTAGTCGATTACTTAAAACTCTATCTTCTACCACTAGAACATACCACAATAAACTTCATTATTGAAGAACTACATTAAGACATTACAAAAAGACTGTAAATGAAGGTCTATAGATACACTGCACTATTGTGGTCACAATACCACTACAAATATGGTGGTAGTCCTACATATGCATCCCACAGATGTTCTTAATAAGGGCTAACCCTCATTTTTTGATACAAGCCAAAATAAAAATACCAGGCATGTATGAACCATGTGATCAAATGCATATAATGAAAGGTGAATAAATTAATCCTGAAATTCATACAGACCACAGTGCATCCAGTCCGCCAGCTGGATGTACATTTCACCTACAGCTTCCTCCAGGGGACGAAACGTACATCGGGGAGTTGCTGGCGGACCAGGGACAGTGTTGCTGAAAACGATTCATAGAATATTGGGGAGGCAAAGTGCAGGGAGACAGGTACCGCCGTGTGCATCGCGTTCTAGTGTACCGACATTCAGAGTTAATCTGTTAGTGATACAGTTACTGTAGACTATGGCCACAGAGAACAACAGAGAAATGGGCAGTGGCAAAAATGTTGCTGTAGCCGCCACAAGTAGTAGTAGAAGGGGTGGTGTTAGCAGCAGCAGCAACATGCCAGAGCTGCCACTGTCATCCAGCAGTTGTGTTTTGACCAACAATCCAGCTGTACTGGAATGGTTGACTCACTCTTCAACACCACCTCAAGTGGCAACAGATACACACAGCCAGAAATCCGTGGGTTCCCCTGACACCACACTTAGCTGGCATGGCCCAGGAGCTACCTCTAAGCCCTGTATTTTGCTTTTGCTGCTCATCTGCTAGCTCGCTTTTCAGCGACTATGAACTTTGTGAGGACAGTCAGTAGTTACAGGCCTAGACTTGGAAAAGAGGTCCACTGCGGACTCATTTAGGCATGCAACTACCAATAATGACAGGTGGAAACACATGAGGGGTCAGGGACGTGCGCAAGACAGAGGTAGGATTGACACAAATGACGACCAAACATTTGTAGATGATGTAGCCAATTGCACGTGGGAGCTGGGTGAAGTAGGGGCATCGTCATCATCAGGGGGCGAGGTAAACAGTAGGGTGTCCCCGTGAGCCAGCAGGATGAAAGCGTGCCCGTGAGGTAGCAGGGTGGAAGCAGTGGGAGATCTGGAGCCAAACGCGGGAGGGGTACACCGTCTGCTACTCAGGGGACTACCTGTGAGGAATACAATATCAGTGCACGGTTCATAAAAGCAGCGGCAGGCAGGCATCATGCAGTGGAGGAAGGAAAATGTCATACTCGCCAGTGTGGGAATTTTTCACCAAGTCACTGGGGGATGTTAGTGTGGTGGTAAGCAGGATGTGTGGTAAGAAGGTGAGGTGTGGCCAGAGTGCTAATGTTAGCATAAAGGCCCTGTGTCAACACGTGGAGTGTCACCATAAAGTGGCATAGGAAAACCATGCTAATCATTTAGTGCTACAGCCTGCTACAGAAACTGCTGCATCTCCCCCCGGGCCAGTGAGATCATGTCAGAGCATATCAACATCGGCAGAAGGAAGCTGTCGTTCCTTCCTATCAACTTCCATTTCGTCTATTGCTCTTGATGTTCCTCCTCCTCCTACTCCTCCTCACTTGTATGGACATCAATCGATCACCGAGGCAATTGCAAAAACAGTATGCATTCACTCATCCAACGACGCAGAAGCTGAACATGCACCTGGCCAAGTTACTGGTACTACAGTTTTTTTCTTTCATGTAGTCAGGGTCAGGTTTAGACAAAATGTGTCCCTGGGCAAAATCAAAAGTGGAGCCCCAAATATTGTAATAATGTACTAACAACACGGTTACATTCTGTCGATTCCGGCCCTCCCTCATAAAGCTCCTTCACACAGTTCTTCACCCATTTGGCCCCAGAATCCGCCACATGCCCCCTCCCCTCACAGCAATGAGTTCCCCTCACTCACGGCATCTGAGAGTGTTAAAAACCGGAAGTGCGGTATTTCTCCTCAAGCACGCTTCCCCCAGCGGAGATTGGGGAAAGAACCCTGCTCTATAAATAAGCCAAAGCCTGTACTAGGCTTCCAGGCTCATTGTTAGTATATCCCAGTTCAGGCCACTAGATGGCAGCACTGAACTGTGATATAGTGATTTCTATACAGACTATTGGGGCAATTTACATCTGATGATTGTTGTGGTCCACTTGAGGGACTTAACAAAAAGTTTAAAAAATATATATATAAAAAAAGTTTTGAAAATATAAAAAAAAAACTTTAATAAAAAGAAACAAAAAAAAAGCATTATGGGCATCGCGACATGTGAAAACGCCCATACTATTAAAATATTTTTAAGAAGTTAGTCCATATGGTGAATGGCGTAACAATGGCGTAATAAATGTAAAAAAAAATGCCAATTTATCGGAAAGATTTTTCCTGGTTTGGCAGAATAAGCATCTTAAAGATGAACCTTTTATCTAAGCTCCTCTACCTCCTACAGACCATACCCATCCGAATCTCCCTCTCCTTTTGGACCCGGATCCGTAAATGCTTTTCAAAGTTTGTCTGGTCTCCAGGAAAGCCTATTTTTCGAGATATATCTATTTTTTTTACCTTAACATCCCTGCATATAAGAACCCCATGATTGCTCTCTCCACATCTCCCTATACTCTGATGTCTTCTCTGTCTCACACCTTTCCGCTCCCTTTCTTCACCGCAGCATGGAAGGGGGTGAACGGCCGCCATCGGTGCCAGAACCAATTTCGGCCATTGCAGCAGAGTTTCAGCTCTATGTTACTATGTTACAGCTGACACTCTCTGCTACCGTTGCTTGGCCTGAAAATGATTGGGGGGTTTTGCTTTTGGGCCGCCTGCCATCCTGGGGGAAGTGATCAAAGACATTGGGGGCAGCGGGGGGGGTTTATATATACATTTCAACAGGTTTTGATTACAGGTCATGACTGTGGGGATCAGAACCTTTTGCCAGCTATTCAATCCTCTGATTGACTAGTCTGTACAGACTATCCAATAAGAGTTATCCCCAGCTTGGGACCACCTTCATTGGTCCTGGGCCGGTTAACTGAGATTGTTGGCTGTATGTAACAGCCATGATATTCGTACTGTCACCATATACTTAGATATGGTGACAGTTTGCAGCCATGACAAACCTGTATATCGTGGTGGCTTAAAGGGGTTATCCAACCCCTTTAATGACCCTCCTAATGCCCGGGCCCCTCACATAGATTATACTTGCCCTGCTCCGTGGCACACGCATCGCTCCTAATGCCAGCACGGCCGCCGCTGCATCTCCCATGGATCAAAACATTAGTCGAGGAATGGGGGGCAGCCAATAGCAGGCAGCGACGGGGACAAGCCTCCTTAGCATCACAGAGACGCTAGGGAGACTCGTCCTCGTCGTGGCTTGCTATTGGCTAACAGATAATGAAATGTGTGCTGCTTGTAAATACCCCTGAGAAACAGGGGTATTTGAAATTTTAGATGTATCTACACAAAATGTTACACCTGACAAATCACAAGTGGTAGGATGTAGCACAGAAGTACCTACTGGGAGTCTAGTGCATATCGAGTGAAGGTTTAGATATCTGTAAAGATCTGGCTCCAGTATGTCACACTGTATTGGATTCTTTAAGGTGACCCTACATTAAAACCAGAATCAAAGATCAGGACACAAAGAACATGATTGACACTACCAGAATGTTCCATTACCCATGTCAAACTTCATTTACACCCTGACAGCCCTCAAAGCGTGGTGACTAGAATTGATAACCAACAAATAAGCATGGAGGGACCACATCATTGACAAACTATGATTCATACTGCCAAGCATATGCCAAGGTCCTAATGTGGCATTATCCCAGTTCTAACAATATCATATAATGACAAAAGGATTATAGACCTGGCAAATTGAGTAGTTTGGTCAGGTCATAGGCAATTAAAGGTGAGCTATACAGCACCAATGTCCAGGACCGCACATGTCTGCCATTGAGAATTTAGCCCACATTCTGGTACAAAAATGGCCAAAGGCCTCACACGATATAGACTTCAAGCCTATTTTGTATGTGTCTGAAGCTGTAGTATGTACAGCCAGATCTGTGGGCTCAGAGTAAGGATGACTGTGGGAAAATACTTGGTATTCAAGTAGACATATCAGGGCCAGAGGCACCACCTCAAGGAAAATAGCATTTTCCCCAGACACAACTTTGTCAGTATTAAATACAGTCCAGGAACTGAAGGCAAGGAACATGCTCATAAAGCACAAGTCTTAATACAATAACCCTTTATGTACCCCGCTTCTTGTACTTATTACAAACCCTACCGATTCATGTTTCTCCTAGCTTCTTTAAAACCCTACAGAGAGCCTTGGTACTTGGGGTACTAGTAGACCCATATTGGGACAAAGAACTTTGTCTAAAGTGAAAACATGGTGGGATGGGATTGCCACATCTTAACCTATAATATGAAGCTGTTGTACTCTCTCACATAGTGAATTGGGTTTAGAATGGATCAAAGAAATTATGGATGAATCTAGAAGCTGCTATCACAGATTCTGGATAAGTGTATATGGGGTAGTGTATAGATCACTGCTGGAAAAAGAATATAAAACTTAACTTTTAATATGTCCCTTAAAATAAGATAAATAAAACCACAAAAATACACAAAACAAAACCTCCAGGTAAGTCTTAGGTCCCTTTCACACGGGCGAGATTTCCGCGCGGGTGCAATGCGTGATGCGAACGCATTGCACCCGCACTGAATCCTGACCCATTCATTTTAATGTGGCTTTTCACATGAGCGTTTTTTTTCACGCATCACTTCTGCGTTGCGTGAAAAACGCAGCATGTTCTATATTCTGCGTTTTTCACGCAGAACTGGCCCCATTGAAGTGAATGGGTCTGCGTGAAAATCACATTGCATCCGCACACAAGTGCGGGTGCAATGCGGTTTTAACGCATGGTTGCTAAGAGATGTTGTTTATGAACATTGAGTTTTTTCGCACGCGCGTGATAAACGCATCAAAGCGCTTCGCACCCGCGCAGAAAAAACTGAAAGAACATACGCAATCGCAGTCAAAACTGACTGCAATTGCGTGCGGATTTGGTGCGGATGCGTGCGGATTTTCCTGAACGCATCCGGACCAAATCCGGACACGCTCGTGTGAAAGGGGCCTTAGTCATAAAACAACTTATACTTTTCAAGGTCCAAATTACAGTAATACTCTGTAAGAATGATAACACTCAAAATATATTCAGGATAACCCACTTAGTGAACACACTATAGCAGAGCAAATAAGGATAATCAAAACATGGATAGATGTAACCACCATGCTCAATGAGTAAAGTGGTCCGTCCTACTCAGGGGCGGACACAGACAGCAGAGGGCCCCTGTGCAAAGAATGTGCCTGGGCCCCCCCTTCCCCAAGCCCTAACCTATGGTGTCCTAACATTACATACAGCAATACAAAACTTACAAAACATACAGGGTAAGGCTACTTTCAAACATGCAGCGCTACACTCCGGCAGAGAATGCAAGGAATTGGCCGGACACAAATTCTGGCTTGCAGCGGTTTGTGTCCCGCTGATTCTCAGCATTTTTGCCAGATTGTGACCGGATCTCTGCCGGACCCCATTATAGTTAATGGTGCCGGTGAGCATTCTGCATCCAGCAGTGCCGGAGCTGGTGAATTCTGGCAGGCTGTTCTCTGCTGGGACAGCCTGCCAGAATCACTAACTCAGATGTGAAAGTAGCCTAATACAGCACCACATACTTGTTACATCCAGTGATGTCTCCTTTGATGTAGATGTTCTCTGTCCTCATCTTCTCCTTTCAGACCAGACCACCATGATGATTTCTTTCAGCCATTTCTTCTCCCTGCAGAGTATGACAGACATCTTAGTTTCCTACTTTTCCATCATTCTCCCACCTTCTTGAACACCCCATCCTGCCACCCCCAATACTATACTATACTTCTCCCCAAAACTATACTATACAGTCCTCCTGCAAATACTAGTTACACACAGATACTACCACAATCAGTAATTATTGGCACACGGTGCTGTAAAAAATAACTGCGCCCAGGAAATTGTGCCCTTGACACTAATAGTGCAAACATAATGTCCCCCAAAAATAACTCTGCTAAGCTGATACCGTGACAGGGTGCACCCACAGTAATAGTGATCCCCAAAGTCCCAATAGAAATAATTAGTGTCCCCCAGTAGAGCCAATGTCCCCATAATGCCCTCATAATGTGTGCCAATACCCCCTACTGTGTGCCCAAAAAACCCTCTTAGTGCCCCCTGTTGAGCCGCATAGTGCCCCATAAGTTGCGCCAGTATAAAATACTCCTATATAGTGCCCCCATAGTGCTCCTCCCCTTGTCCCCATAGTGTCTGACATAATGTGCAAGTATAAAATGCCCCCATAATGTGTGCCAGTATTATGCCCTGTATAATGACCCCAATAGTGCTCCTCTCCTCCCCTTCTCCATAGTGTCCTCCATGTATGCCAGTATATAAGATAGGGCCCCTATAGTGCTCCTCCTCCACAGTGCCACCATGTGTGCCATTGTATAAGATAGGGCCCCCAGTAGATGCCCCCATAGTGAATCCCCCTTCTCCATAGTGCCCCCATGTGTGCCAGTATATAAGATAGGGCCTCCATAGTGCCCCTAATGTGTGCCAGTATATAAGATAGGGCCCCCATAGTGCCCCCTATGTGTGCCAGGATATGAAATAGTGCCCCCCATAGTGCTCCTCCACCTCCATAGTGCCCCTATGTGTGCCAGTATATAAAATAGTGCGCCCCATAGTGCTCCTCCCCTCCATAGTGCCCCCCATGTGTGCCAGTATATATATAGGGCCCCCATAGTGCTCCTCCTCCTCCTCCATAGAGACCCCTATGTGTGCCAATATATAAAGGGCCCCCCATAGTGCTCCTCCCCCTCCATAGTGGCCCCACTATGTGACAATATATAAAATAGTGCCCCCCATAGTGCTCCCACTGTGTGCCAATATATAAAATAGTGCTCTTCCAGCTCCATAGTGCCCCCACTGTGTGCCAGGGCCCTTGGCATAGCATAAAGGAAAAAAAATGAAACACTTACCTCCATGAGCCTGTCAGCGATGCGATGCAGGCCTCTTCTGGCATGTGTCCCGCGCTGTACGGCTCAGGCGGCGCAATGACGTCATCGCGCCGCCCTCTGATAGGCTGGAGAAAGAGGAACGAGCAGGGGAGACATCTCTCCCCTGCCCCGCAGCATTCATGTGTATCGCTGTCCTGAGGACAGCGATACAGATGAATATAGAGATAAGCGCTTCCACAATGGAAGCGCTCATCTCTCCCTCCTGCCAGCAAGAAGGGCCCCCCTCCGGCCCTGGGCCCCTGTGCAGCAGAACCGGCTGCACAGGCGGTATATCCACCCCTGGTCCTACTAATGATTATGTTAAAATGGTTCAGAAACAGTGGCAGTGACCTTGAAGTTGGGGCCATGGCAAATACTTTTCCCTAATATGCCCCTGCGGCTTCCTCTGCCTACAAGCAGAGCACCTGCCTCTAAAGTGGCGACCTCAATTCTCGGTGGCTAAACCCTTAACTGTCACCTATTTGGCCCTGATAGTTCTCCAATGTCTTTGTCCTAAATCCCAACTTGTTCTCACAGTTATGGTATTCGAGGACCATAGTATTGAAGATAATCATTAGAGATGACAGGAGGACATCCTGATAGAGTGGACACATCATATGCATACTGCCTACTTATGTTTTGGCTATTTGGGATGAATGGGTTTCCACTCACACTGATGAGCAAAAGAGTAATAACCTTTGAATGTTTGACTTTAAAGAGAACCTGTCATCTCCGAGACACCCCCTGAACTAGAGTAAGCGGTGTATAGTGTAAGTGATGCTGAATCTGAATATGTAACTTTTATCTTCATACTCGCTTCCATTCCGACGCTGTGCTCCCACAAACCAGCAGTAAAATGCATTGAGAGGACTCTTCTTTGAGTCCTCTCCATTATATGAGTGAGCACTGGAGTCCACTGAGTGCATTTTACTGCAGGTTTGTGGGAGCACAGCGTCGGAATGGAAGTGAGTATGAAGATAAAACTTACATATTCGGATTCAGCATCACTTACACTATACATCTCTTACTCTAGTTCAGGGGGTGTTTCGGAGATGACAGGTTCCCTTTAAGGCTCCATATCTGACCATCCATTACATCTTCGAACGTGAGACTACCATCATTTTATAGACAGTCATCTTGGCTATCTCATACATAAATTGGACTTGCAACTACTTAGCATATGATTAGTTATGCAGATTCTTGTCATGTAACTGCATTGTTACTGCTTTGCTCCTAAAATTCTAAATTTTAATTTTTATTATTTTGTTAGTATTTTGTAAACCCACCTTTGGCTTTCAACACTGCCTGAATTCTTCTGGGCATGCTCTCGATCATAGTCAAGCATGTCTCGACTGAAATCTGTTCCCAGGTCTCTTCTACACATTGCCAATGTTGGTGCTTACTAGTCAACTCACTTGTTAACGAATACAGCTTTTTCTTCAACTCTACCCACAAATGTTCGATTGGGTTGAGGTCTGGGGACTATGGGGACTATGGGGGCCAATCCAGAACCTCTACTTCATTATCATTGAACCATTTCTTCGCCGATGTATGCTTCAGGTCATTATCCTGCTGGACCACTATGTAGTTACAACAGAGTTACATGAAAAGAAACTGTATAACTAATCATAAATGTCCAATTTATGTATGAGATAGCCAAGAGGATTGTCTATAAAATGATGGTAGTCTTGCATCTGAAGCTTTAGTGGATGCTGAGATATAGAGCCTAAAACATTGTTAACCTTTTGCTCATCGGTTTATAAGATCTCTGCCAGACCGGGGTCTCCTTTGTTCCAGAATCCAATATTCCAGCCCGTAATGTCCGCGATCTCTTTTCTGATTTGGAGTTCCATTGTGCGTCTTGGCCAGCAGGGTGTCTAGAGGAGTGGGGACTATCATGGCTAGAGTATCAACAACTGAGCTCATTCATTAGTAGCACTTTCCCAGGGTCTTCATTCATTTCTGAGTTTTACAAACTAGTGCCTTGACCTTCGGCTGTGCCCTGATGTATCTCTTCTATTTACCAGTTGTTATTAAAGGGGTTCTCCAGGAAACTAAACTAAATAAAAAAAAGAAATATTATGTCATAGTAAAAGAATTCATAAGTACCTTTATTTATCAAAAGCAGCTTGTTTTCTCTAGGGAGCTATTATTGTGGGACCCTAAAATGGCTGCCATCAAGTAATTGCGTCAGAACCACGTCCTAGAACGTCCAGTACACTCACTAGGACGGGCTGCGTCAACACCAGCAGCTCGAGACACTGTTCAGCCTGAGGTAGCAGCTACTTCCTGGTTGAGCTGACTTCTAGTGAAACGTGAACGCGCATATTGGAGCATGCGCACTGTGCTCAGCCAGTTCCGAGTGAAGAGGAAGGGAAACTGGAAACTGTATTTGCGATCCGTCTCAGGCTGAAGCTGAAGCTGAAGCGGTAATTTTAAAAGGAAGGAATCTACTCTTATCACAGCTAGTGCTGTGACAGGAGTGAGGGAGGCCGGCTACATCGTGATAAATCAGTCTCTGCGGCAGAGTTTTCGGCTCAGTGCCGAAAAACACACACAATTAATTTATTAAATTAGCCTTTTTTATATATTTTTTTTTTTACTGGGAACATAAATTACTAGCTTACACAGCCAGCAGCTGACGATGTAGCCGGCCTCCCTCACTCCTGTCAGACTGACAGATCGCAGCACTGAGCCGAAAACTCTGCCGCAGAGACTGATTTATCACGATGTAGCCGGCCTCCCTCACTCCTGTCACAGCACTAGCTGTGATAAGAGTAGATTCCTTCCTTTTAAAATTACCGCTTCAGCTTCAGCTTCAGCCTGAGACGGATCGCAAATACAGTTTCCAGTTTCCCTTCCTCTTCACTCGGAACTGGCTGAGCACAGTGCGCATGCTCCAATATGCGCGTTCACGTTTCACTAGAAGTCAGCTCAACCAGGAAGTAGCTGCTACCTCAGGCTGAACAGTGTCTCGAGCTGCTGGTGTTGACGCAGCCCGTCCTAGTGAGTGTACTGGACGTTCTAGGACGTGGTTCTGACGCAATTACTTGATGGCAGCCATTTTAGGGTCCCACAATAATAGCTCCCTAGAGAAAACAAGCTGCTTTTGATAAATAAAGGTACTTATGAATTCTTTTACTATGACATAATATTTCTTTTTTTTATTTAGTTTAGTTTCCTGGAGAACCCCTTTAAATAGCTGCAATGGAGACAGAACTTATTTTTTTCAACAATGGGAACAGGATTTGAATATCACTCTGGGACACGCTGATGTTCTAAAGGCGTGCATTTTTACACATACAGTAGAATGTCCATGTCAGCGCAAGAAGAGTTACAAGATCTTTTCATGCTGGTATTATTGCCCATTAGACTACATCGTATGTTTCCTTCCACTTCTAACCTATGCTGGCGGTGTGGGGCATAGATAGGATAGAGCTATCCTAGTGTCAAAACTTTTTGGGATCGTGTTTTCTGCATTTATGCTGTTTTTTTTCTGGGAAACAGGTATCAAATAATGCTTAGATTGCCCTTCTCGCTTTGATACCTGGCTCCCTGGCCTTGGCTAAGAAAGGCATTCTTAGACACATTCTAGCAGGCTGTTTAGTCATCCTTTGTCATTGGAAATGGACAATGACCCTCCCTCCATCATAGAATGGGTAGCAAAACTGCACAACATCATGAAGATAGAAGAAATGATAGCTGAGGCTCATGATTACTCAAAGACGTTTGCTACAGTGTGGTATCCTTTGCAGGTCTTTGTGGAGTCCTCGGAATTTGTAGATTTGATTTTCTAACCTGTCTTACTATTGTTGTGTGTTCTCAGGAGCCTATCCAGAAGCAGAAAGAAGATTTAATCACAAATCCACGCTACCCCTCCTCCCCACGTTTGTTTTCTTTTATTATTATAACTTGTAAGATAAAGACCTATGGTTCACTACACTCTATAGGTATGTTGTTTTCTAAATGGAATTTACCTAATTTCTATATATTAGAAGGTATTTCTATGCGGATAGGCATCTGGCTTTGTACTTCAAGTGATCTTTCTTACTGTATTTTCCAGTCTTTTATACTATAATTGCTCTTTTTCTGGTGCCATCGTTATATTTTTTTTTATTTGTTATCTTTAAAATCAATAAAAATAGTTTAAAGTGAACCTGTCACGTTGAACTTGATGAATGAGCTGCAGGCAGCATGTTATAGAGCAGGAGGAGCTGAGCAGATGGATATATAGTGTTATGGGAAAGAATTCAGTAAAACTTGTCATTTATACATTTAAATTCCTGTTTATTCTGGGCTTTGAAGTCAAGGAGGCATCCTATCAGGGATTGACAGCCTGCCCTCTATGACTGTGTATACAGAGATAGCTGTCAATCACTGATAGGACCTTCTCCTGGACTTCAAAGCCCAGAATGAGCAGGAATGTAAATGTAAAAATTACAAGTCATACTGAATCGTTTCCATAAAATTAGTCTCCTCAGCTCCTTCAGCTCTATAACATGCTGCCTGTAGCTTACAGTGCATATTTATGGTGACAATTCTCTTTAAACATAATGCAGTAATCTTTTATGGCCAGTGAAAAAGAAATGCATCAATGCATGGAGATTGACTATAGATTTCTGTATCCTTAAACAGTCACTATACTTTCAGACAACTTGTCTCATTCTGAAAGTTAATGTGCTGAATATCCAAACTGTTATCTCCTACTTCACAACCTCCCATACAGGTCTAATCAACCTCCCACCCCTTGCTCTGTTCTCTGTCCATATATGTCACTCCACTACGTTTTATAGTACTCTTCTCATGTCCTACACAACTTTCCCTGATCTTAATCATCATTTTTCCTTGCAACTTACTTCTTACAAAGTTCCCGGTATGTACAGTATATCTATCCACCCCTTGTCCCTTCCTTCTGCAATCTATGGCCACATACATGATTCCTGACATTGTGTTGCCTATTTTCAATGACATGAGGGATCGGCTTTCTCCTGGGGAGATAAATCTGATTGGACAGTTACTGTGAACAGGAAGACTCACTGTTGGTACTGCTGGTAGACTTCAAAGTGGTGGACATCCCCCAGGAATCCACTGTAAAGTAAGTAGAGGTATAGAAGCAATGGGGCTCTCAGATGCATAAAAGTCTTTTAGCCAGACGTGTTTTGGGGCTCTCTCAGCTCCTTCCTCAGTGGTCATACAGTAGCATCCCTGAAACACAATATATATTATATGCCTTTACATCAATAGACGACAAATTGTGGAAATCGCTTAGCACCTTAGGATCAAATGGATTTAATTTAAATACGCTTCTGCAAGTGAAACACTCATCTTATCGTATTTTAATCTAATATATAAAGCTGAGTGTATGTGTGTATGTATGTCCGCTAAAGGAATTCGCACCGTCGCATTTACAATCACGAAATTTGGCACACAGGTACATCCGGTGTCCGGGAAGGTTTTAGACTGGGTCTCAGCTCTCCAGGACATACCGTTCCTGAGATATTCCCAAAAAATGCAATAGCCAATAGAAGCCTGGTCACATGACCCTTATCAGCCAATAGAAGCTTGCAGGCCGTTAGTCTCACCACACACACACAGTTTCACACCAGCTTTCCATAACAACCCAGCCATTTTCCTTCACTGCTGTAGGTTTGCTTTAAAGGGGCAAGGCTCTGTGGATGACACTGTTAAAGGGGTATTCTGGTTACCATAAATATAACTTATGTTTTAGAATAATTCATCATCAATCATTACCTAATATAATGTAAATGTCACATATTTACTGTTCAGTAGTAATAAAAGATGTTTTCTTCCACTGTTACCCACTGTGTTTCCTCATAAATTACCGTGGCATCGACCTGTAATTTAGGCCACCCTCAAAAGAAGGACTTAAATACCCCGCCACCAGGTATCACTAAGCCACGCCCATGATCTGGTCATGCCACGCCCCTCCCACTCCACAGCCAACGGGGATTGAAAAAATGAAGGTAAAAATCAACTTCTGTACGCTGCAGGGGTGAAAGGGAGGGTGACTTTCTCCCTGCAGCTCATGCTCAGACTGCACAGTGCTGCTGTCTGAGAGTGAGTAGTTCAAAAGGACATCCCTGTGTCCATCCAGGCCCTGCGCCGGACAGATGACAGAGAGTCTGAAAGCCGGACTGTCTGGCCTAAAACCGGACCTCTGGCCACCCTAGGGACAGGCTGCTGTGGAGGTTACTGTTAAGGCAGTGGGTTACTGTGAGGTCACTGTGAAGGGAGTGGGGTTCTGTGAGGTCACTGTCAAGGGGGTAAGATGCTGTGGAACTCACTGTTAAAGGGGAAGGCTGCTGTTACGGTCAGAGTTAAGGGGTTGGGCTGCTGTGGAGATCCCATTTTAAGGAGAAGGGGCACTGTGGGGGGAGTCAGTGTGAAGGGGTGGGGGGCTGTGAAGGTCACTGTTAAGGAGGCGGGGTGCTGTAGAGGTCACTGTCGATACCACAAACATTAAATTAAATAGATGAAATATACCCGGGTCCTTCTGCTAGTTAATTCCTAACATACTGCAAAGGCCCCACATAAGGTTACTAATATCATGTGTACACACAATAAGAAACTAATTATGAGACCTTGAAGACAAAAGTGTAGAATCACCATATCAACATTGGTATCTTTATATTTTGTCATTTTATATTTTATTTCTTTATTTTTATGTCAATTTATGGATTTTTTTGTTTTTGAGTTATTAATAAATGGTATATTTGTAATAAATATGTAGTATTCATCCAATATATATATATATATATATATATTATCCTTGATATATATTTTCTTTATAAAATTATAAATACTCAGCTGCCATTGTGCAAGAGTGCCAATCTCTTGTATGTTCTTTAGGTCTGGTGTCAGGCTGCCAGCAAGATTGTAGCACCAGCGTCTATCCATCAATTGGACAAGGTGAGCTGCCTGTTTCTTATAAACTAATTGTAACTTGTTAATGAAATGAAATTAATACAATGAATGGGTGGAAAGGAAAAAAAGCTCTGTACATACAGTCATGAGAAAAGCAAAGTACACCCTCTTAGAATTTTTTGGTTTTACATATCATGACATAATTTTTTTTAAAAAATGTCCTTAGAGGGTCTTAAAATTGGAAAAATACAACCTCAAATGAACAACACACACAACTAATGATGCTATTTAATTATGTATTTAAAGGGGTATTCTCATCTTAGACAATGGGGGCATATCGCTAGGATATGCCCCCATTGTCTTATAGGTGCGGGTCCCACCTATATCCAGAACGGAGCGGGGAGTGCTGCGCCTGGAGGACCCCGGGTTTCCGGGGGTCCGGGCACCACCAGGCGCAGGTCCCCGCTCCGCTCATAGAAATGAATGGGAGCCGGGCCATGCATGCGCGGTGCGCTCCCATTCATTTCTATGGAGCCGACGAAAGTAGCCGAGCCAGCGCTCGGCTATTTTCGGCAGCCCCATAGAAATGAATGGAGGGCGGCTGCGCATGCGCAGTGCGCCCTCATTCAGTTCGGAGGCTCCGTTCTGGATATAGGTGCGGGTCCCAGCGGTGGGACCCGCACCTATAAGACAATGGGGGCATATCCTAGCGATATGCCCCCATTGTCTAAAATGAGAATAACCCTTTAACAAAAACTAGGCCAAAATGCAGAAGAGGTGTGTGGAAATTAAGGCCCCATTCAGACGACCGTGTTTCACGGCCTTAAACGGGCCGTGAAAGCCCGGCCTGTGCTGCCCCAGAGGACGGGTGCGCACGGCGTCATTGGTTGCTATGATGCCGTGCGCTTCCTGAGGCCGCTGCCGTACAGTGAAACACAGTCGTCTGAATGGGGTCTAAGAGAATAAGTAGTGGCCAAGTGATGCTAATCAAATGCCCTTGAATAATTTATCATTATCAAGTCTGACCCCCTCTATTAAAGTAGACATTTGGGCAATTTGCTGGTCTGGAGCATTCAGGCAGGTGTTAACACAATGCCAATGAGGAAAGACATCAGCAATGATCTTAGAGAAGCAATTATAGTTTTCACCAGGGGCATAGCTATAGGGGAAGCAGGGGAAGTTGGTGCCTTAGGGCCCGAACTGAGAAGGGGCCCACCCAGGGGCAGCACTAAAAGATTTAATTGTCAGGGCCCCCTCAACAGTATTATACAATTAGATTATATACAGTGACATTTCATACAGTATACACCGTACATGTAGGAAACGGACGGAGCGGCTGCTGGACCTGGTCTGAGACAGCAATCTTGCCTAGCCACAGGAGTGGGGGTTGCATGGGAAGAGGGGATTGCAAAAAAGTTGCAGGGGAGGGCCATTCAAAAATTTGATGTGAGGCCCAGTCAGGCTCAGACTGGCCCACAGGGGAACAGGTGGGCACCTAGTCCCCTATCCCCAGCTCAAGTGTCACATGGCACAGTAGACTGACATATAGATAGGTTGGTTGAGATGCTATACAGTACATTGCCTATGTCCATATAAAAAACTGGGTACTGTGGACAGGTAGTATATTCACAATGGGCCCCCAGAATGAGTTTTATTGGTGGGACCAAAATACTCCAGTCCGACACTGGGCCCAGTCATTTCTAGGTAAGCCACTGGTTCTCTACAACAGTTTTTGCTTCCTGCAGAATGGTGGCTACAGTAAAAATGTTAGGGTAATATTATATGTGAAACCACCACATGTGAAAACAGGACCCTTTTGAGCCGCAACCCCTTCAACACTGGTTAACTCTGATCCTTTGTACTCTAATAAATCTAGTGGAGGGTTAGGTACTATACTAAATGACCGCCCTAGATCCACCTCTCACAGTAACATGAAAAGATTAACATTCCTAATAAGGAAAACAATATAAATCTTCATAAAAAGTCGAAATTCACTTTTTTCCTTTGAAGATAAAGACTCATTTGGGAAAATGAATATTTCGAGAGATATGACAAATACAAAGATATAAAAACAGTTCACTATATCGTAAAATTTAGGTTGGAAGGTGGAGAAAGTGAGGAGCACCCCAACACTCAGAATCTTACTGAGAATATGCCATAGATTCCTCAGTTGATACATCAAGGTCTGAGGTGTGGGTTTTAGTGGAGAGAAAAGATATTAGGACACATAATGAGGGATACTTGGATCAGTCTTCACCAAGCAATGTGGTTTTTATGCTTTCAAAAGCCAATGGAAGTAGGCAAGACCTACCACACATGGCAATAAATCGCTTTCTTACAATACACTTTTCTAATGAAATCCATTTTTGATATTTAAGATGAACTAAAACAGGATATAGTTGGACCTAAATGTCTTTGAGCTGGGACAAATCTGGAAAATCCCCAAGTAGGAAATATCAAAACTGAAAATTATCTAAATGATCTAAATTCAAAGTAAGAATCTGGGATTTGTCCCAAAATTTGCACAATGAGGAACTTTTATCAAAACTGGAATACCCATAACTCAGTCTTGATCACCTAACACCTAACCTAATTTATTAAGAAGCAAATGCCTTTTAATAAATTTGGCACATCTCTGCCCTGCTGTACGCCAGAAACTGAAGTCTACAGCAGGTATAGGCTGGCACAGACTTCAGCTGTAACTTACTATATAGTATATACGGTGGGTGGTGCTAAACACCGCCCCCTTTCTCAGCACTTTAGAAAAGTGTAGAAAAGTTTCAAAATTCGCAAATCATGGTGCACATATGATGTGCACCATAATTTGTAACGTATTTTGTTTTGTAAATGCCTTGATAAATGCCACTCAGTGCCATTTGAATGGCAGCTAATGAACTTATGGGATTTGCAAAGCAAAAATTATACTGTCAGCGTGAAGACCAATAACATGAGATTCTGAATCCACCTGAATGTCTTCTACATCTAGGTGACATCCAATATATTCAGGCAAAGGTTCCATGACCAAGGCAATTATGATGGGTGACAGCAGGCAGCCCTGACCCCTGTGGAGACCTTCACGATGGAGAGGGTGTCAGTCAGGGAGAGAGATGTGTGCAGACGCACTCCTCTCTTAGTAATCAAGCAAAGCACTGTATGAGCAATCCACCTGATCATTAAGGACGCAATCACGGAGGTCTGGCACTACTGGAAGACCCTGACTGCAGACTGTAACATGCAGGCACTTTTTATCAAGATTTTTTCTTGCTATGCTGTAGTTTTTAGTCCACCCGCCCCTCAACATGTTTGCCGTGCTGCGGCTGGACCTCACGCCCCCATTATAATGAATAGGGCCGGAGTGGACTTCTGGTGGCATGGTGGGCTAGTGTTAGCACGGAAGTAACCCTTATATGTATACACTAATATACACTAACGGACAAAAAAAAAAAACCGCACCAAAAAGGATTAATTAGAACTGAATGAAACTTTCTATGTGTGAATGTAATGATGATATATCTAAGTGATTACAATATTAGACCAAAAGCAAATGCTTATTGGGGAAAACTGTACAATTAGGCCCCATTCACACGACCGTATGTACATTTCCACATCTTATCCGCATTTTTGCGGATAAGATTCGGAACCATACGGACCCATTCATTTTTCCATAGGAGAAAAAAATGCGGAATGCACACTGTGTGCATTCCGCATCCCGTATCTCACGGAAGTTCTCCCGCAAAAAAAAAAAAAACATGTCCTATACTTGGCCGCAAAATCACGTCCGTAGCCCCATTAAAGTCAATGGGTCCGCAAAATTGCGGAACACTAGGGAAGACTTTCCGTATATTTTCCGTTCCATTTTTATACGGATCACGGAATACATACGGTCGTGTGAATGGGGCCTTAAGGCTACTTTCACACTAGCGTTTTTACTGGATCCGGCAGGGTTCAGCAAAAACGCTTCCGTTCTGATAATACAACTATCTGCATCCGTTATGAATAGATCCGGTTGTATTATCTGTGGCCTCAGGATGTCCTGCACATATTCCTGAGCTGATAGTGTCCCTCGTATCTATACTAGTGGTGACTGCTGTTATATGAGATCCCTCCCCAGATGATCACACCAGCAGTTGGGGCAGTGTGTTGCTATACAGCAAAGGCAGAATTAAAGCACTAACCACAAGGCCTACATACTCAAACCCAAAGTTAAAGGGGTTATCCTATGACTAGTGTTAAAAATGAAAATCAGAGATCATATAGTACATGACAATCTCTAACAAAGCTAGAACCAGCCCTGCACCAGCCCTGGATCTCCCTTCATTGCTCTGCTAGAGTTATATTAAGCTGCCAGCTCAAGGGGAGCGTCTTTTCTGCTGCAGCTCAGGGGGCGTGTTCATGTTCTCCCTATCACAGCTCAGGAGGCAGTTGAAGGATGAAACTGAGCATGTGCGGCCATCTCAGTGACCCGGACAAAGAAATAAGAAAAAAACAAACAGCAGGTGGCGCTATACAGATACATTTTATTGAATAACTCATTGGCTATATTAAATGTTTAATTACATGCAACTACAAAAGAATTAAGATCCAAGTGCTAATTTGAAAACCATAGAACATTTTTTGTGGGACAATCTCTTTAAACCTTCCACTTAAATATGTATGAATACCACAGCACTCATAAATGATGGCTAAATATGTCTTTGTTTTTTATCAAGGCCCTCCATAACAGACAAAGTTATAGGTCCATACTTGAACCCGACTATCAGATCCCAAACAAAATCTGGAATTATCTCAAAAGACGATACGGTTCCAGTCCATAGCAGGTTTCTCGTTCATGAGACCACTGCAAATGAAGGCGATGGTGGTTGGCTGTCAATGGCAGAACACATTATGGGCACCATAACACCACATTTCTTTCTATTAAGTGCTTGGAAATGGTCTGGTTAGAGAAAGTGGGAGGTAATGAAGGTGCCATCTCTGGATGGTGACCAACAACACTCTGGGAGCTGTTTGTGCTAGTTGGTGGATCAAATGATCCTCTCTACTGGTGGTCTGTCTGGGCCACCCTGAGCCTGTTTGCCATGTCTGCGCACTCTCACATAACTACTACCCCCAACACCTCTTAACAGCTAGGTCAGAACAGCCTGGAATGGTGGGTAATTGACTGAAACTACCATCCA
Organism: Rhinella marina; assembly: GCA_900303285.1. Lineage (NCBI taxonomy): Eukaryota > Metazoa > Chordata > Amphibia > Anura > Bufonidae > Rhinella > Rhinella marina. The sequence continues at coordinate 22,940 of ONZH01008369.1, forward strand.
GCTTCTCTCAGTTCACTGATGTACCCCCTCTCAAAGTCTGTCAACAGGGAAAAATGTCTTTGAGTGCATCATAAAAGCTTATCAAGTATATATACATACAGAGGGCAGCTTTTGATTTTTGGCGTTATGACTGGGGGCTCTGTTAAAAGACATCTTATTTTTTGTATAGCAAAATACAATATTTATCCCCCTAGAACAATCTTTATATTGTGCCCCCAACACAGAAAAATGCCCCTTTATGTGCCCTCAACACATTATGGCAACCCCTTAGGTGATTATCTTCCCCCAACAAAGAATAATACTCCCCTACATGCCCAACACACAAAATGGTGCCCCTGCACAATATAGTGACCCCTTATGTGCACCCCATGCAGTGTAATCCCCCTTATATGTCACTTACACATTACAGTGCCTCCTTATGTGCCCTAACACAGAATAATTCCTCCTCATGTGCCCTCAACAAAATATGGTACACCTTTAGTGTCTCCAAATGAATCCTTATTCAGTCCACACTGCTAGGATAAACAGAGCATATCTTACAGTACAGATCTGTTACAGGCTGTCTGTTGGCTGGATGAAGCAGGCGTGATGACATCACTTTATTATGTCTGCCAGCGCCAAACCACCAGTCACAGGGTGAATGTTATATGTATATTGCCTACAGTAAGGAGATAGTTATTGCAATTTCTGCCTCAGTGTGACTGTCACATGCACCTTCAGTAGCGTTTGCTTTGCTATCTATGATTCAGGTTTGATCTTCCTTCTTCAAGAAGAGTTTATTCCTTTTGGCCATAAGATTGGCAAAAGCTAGGCTATGGAGCTCACTTGACCCTAATGACTTGACTCACGCCACCATATAATGTGTATGAATGATGTGGTGGCGATGGATCACAACATATATACTGGCTCAGATTTACGAAAGCATTGCATAAACTATATTTGAAGTACAATTTGCAACTTCTCTAAACTTTTTACAATTGCAGAGCGGTATCTCCCAGGGAAAGAGCCTTTTTGGAAGTGGCTCCCTATGAGTAAAAGTCCAACTTTTAACCCCTTACTGACTAATGACGTACTGTTAGTTACTGCATCATGACGTACTGTGACTGTGACAGCGGCAGCTAAACAGGTGCCACGGATAGCTGTCTGGGCACCCAGCAGGGGACCAGTTAGTGCGGTCCCTGCCTTTAGATTGCTGCAATTGGTCAGTCAGATTGACTGACCAATCTCTGCATTCAGCTGTTGTGTTTATAATGCCCCGATCCCTCCCTTATTCAGGATGCGAGCGGGACCCTCCCCCGCCAATCTGCCAAATTGTTCCAAATTTAGGATTTTTTTTATAAATAAAGGTGGTTTATATCGACTTAAATTTACCAGTACCATGAAGTACAATGTATCACAAGAAAACTATCTCAGAATGGCTTGGATAAGCATTTCCAAAGTTATTACCACTTCGTGACCAGGCTGGTTTTTTGTCCGATTTCCAAAAACCAGCCTGGTCACGAAGGTGCAAAATGACCCGGTCATTAAGGGGTTAAACAAGCCGTGGGACTTAACAAGGGAAATAGCCAAGCCAAATATCCATCCAGAGACATCTTTGCACCTCATCTGTATGGTGTAGGATTCTGGCTTCCTGGGTGCGATGCCTTGAATGCAGCTTAGGCAAGGTCCTTAAAGAGACCGGCAGTGTATGGAGATCTATAGGTGCTAGTGAGATGGTTCTCTTTCACTGGGAGAAACCTCTCTGCATATTATTTTCCCATGGTGCTTCGCCAATGCTGGTCTTTTTCTGTGTGCTTCCGGTTCTGTGCCTCCGCATGTCCTATCTTTGGCCACAACTTGTCAATGGGTCTCCACTGTGATGCGGGGTGCACACGGTCGGGGTCCGCGGTTTGCAGTCCACAAAACGGACACAGACATCGCACAGTTGGGTGAATGTGGCCTAAATTTGCCTGACTGTGCTTTCAAAGCTTGGCATTTATGGACACATGGAACATCCCATTGCACGTTCTGATCAGTTACATGATGGTTCTATGGTGTGACTTTTCATGATGCTTACTTTATTAGGCCCTTTTCACACATCAGTGCATTATGGGTGTGTGCTGTCCATGTACTTGCATCAGGGGAAAAACAATGGATCAAGAACAAACAATGTAGCAGCACTCTGGAAATAATAAAGTTAATACAATAGTGCCATACTCACCATTGAAAATGTAAACTGCTAATGCCACGTTATAAATGTAAGATTCTTGGCAAATACATTTTGAACAAAATTATTTGTGCCTGTCCGCCAGCATCAAGGCGATCTCTTTAGGACAGGAACCTACACTAAATACTACCTCCGGTTGTGCCATGCTGGCCTCCATTAAATTCAGGGAATGCAGGTTCCACATGCATGCTGAGCCCACACTGTATTATACCTCTTGTGGTGCCACAATGGCATCACTAAGAGAAGGGCAGTACTAATAAAATATAATTTTTAATAATTAATCATTAAAAAGGAGAAAAGCAAAAATGTCTCCTATTTCACAATAACACCTCAAAAGACAACACAAATGACAAAAACACTATTTACATAAGAAGACCAGTTAGTCTTACCAGAATCTAGCCGCTTGTGACAGTTTGTGTCATGATGGGGCGAGTTCATAACAAATAGCTGCAAAATTAATCATTGGTTAAAACCTGGTTATAGATACCATAACACGACGATGGGAAGCGTTAGGAGTACGGGGCTAACACTGACCCTAGGTGACTCCACTCACACTAGCTCAGCCCGAAGATGTGACCAGATGGTAGCCACACTCCGTCCCCGTACCTAGAACTGCTCTTCCCTAATCAAAGACCCTATTATATCATAATCCCAGTAGTTCCAACGCGTTTCATCACAAACATATTATTCAGAAATTACTCTCCCATGAATCATCAGGGACCAGGGCAGAGTATATAAATGGGATAGAGTCCTATATACCCACAGTATCGGTAGTGTGTCAGATATTTCATTTACACACACTCATAGTAGTAAACCTAATGAGCCACCTTATAAGCATTATGGTAAGCAATAAGTTGAGGTTTCATATATCACATAGTCGACATGTGGCAAGGTGCGACACCTTGTGGATACGCTGAAAACACCCAATTTTAAGTGAAAAAAAAGCATGGTGTCAGTACTGTAATCAAACCTTTCTGCAGTCTAACCGCACATCATGCGTCAAGGATAGGATCGCGCTATGGTTTTGTGTGGCATCCCCTTCTGAAAGAATATGGATGTCATCTGGGTTCAGTCCATGTTTTTCACAGACCCAGTGCATGTCCTCTGACCTCTGACCTTTGCGGATGCAAACTTCGAATACAAAACAGGACATGCCCTAAAACTGGCTACAGATGGGATCCACTCCCTTACCTTCTCTGGTACTTATCCAACTTCCTCAATTTTGTTTGGTTCTGAATTTTTTGTTCTCTACCTCTTACCTTAATGGCGTTTTATGAGAAACTTTTTCAAAAACCCAGGACAAGGCCTATCTGAAATAAAGGAAAAACCCCTTACTCACCGTTTATGTGCTTTGGTCCAAGTCGCTCCGGTCCCCACAGTGATGAACATGTGCCTGACCACCATGTGTCCACTGAGGCCAACAACTGACTGCAGCTCTCACACGAATGATGAAAGGCACATAACCATTTCAGGACCAGTGGGGATCAAAACGCGTGGGATCAGAACCAGTGCTGGAGAGGCAGGGCACATAAAAGATATGGGTACGACCACCAGGGTTGCCAACCCGAATTTTTCTTTTTTCTGGACAACTTATCCCAAAATCGCGGGCAGCCAGCATTTTTTACAGACAAATTGGAAAACCATAATAAATGTTAAAGATTTTATGTAATACATGTCTATAGCTCAATATACTGATAGAAGCTGTAAAATGATGATAATTACCACCAAAATAATCTACTACCACCAGTCTCAAAAAAATCACAGACACCTCTATTTTTTCCAAGGACGCAGGAAAAAAGTCGCCTACTCTTACTGCCTGTCCAGAAATTTCTGGACGGTTGGTAACCCTGACGATCATGTCTTGTCTGCAATACAACTGCGCAGACTGCAGCAGACTCTAATTAAACTAATGAGGACTGCATTGTAGATTCAGTCTGCATTATTAATAGCCGTTGCGTACTGAAGGTGCTGCACGGCCATTAGCAATGCAGACTAAAGAGAGTGGCCTTCATTAGTTTAATAAGAGCCCACTGCAGTGCGTCCATACTCTGCTGGGTGGTCCTACCTTAAGGAGATTTTCCTTTATTTTAGACAGTGGGCTGCATTGGTCCAAGTTTGTAAAAATTTAGAAACACCCCTTTAAACAGCCTACAGCTGCAAAACAGAAAGCAAAAGTATCAAGGCCTCAAGGTCAGTTATCTCCGATTTGCAACTAATTATATTCTCTTATTTTATTCTTTTAAATTGATCCCAAAGTAACGATGATGATGACGAACCTCAGTCCCTGGCTGGTACCTTCAAACATTTATGAAGTGAAAAAGAAATAATCTTTCAGTTATTCCCACATCAGACGCTGGGGGCGCACACACAATCTGCGTCAGCGTTCAGGAAAACTACAATTCCCAGAAACCATTTCATCTAAGGGTTCGTCTGTAAACTGCCACATGGATTATTGAAATTGTTTACCGTTTTGGTGGCGTGATTAAAATTTTACTCGTTGCTGAGGTATAGGGGAAATAAGATGGTTATAAGCAGAGGTACGGAGTGATAGTGGGCAGAAGACGGTGATGTGCTACGTATTGTAGCGGTGTGCAGTGTTTGTAGACGGTCCCTGCCTGTGGAAGTGACTGTTTTGTGTTGACCATGAGCTGCCGTCGTGTAGACCCTCTGTTGGACAGGTGAGAGAGGTCTGGGGGTGTCAGACACAGAGGGGTGGGGTCCAGGCGGAACCTGCTGTTCCCTGGAGGATATTACTGACATAGATTTTCGCCTGTTTATATTTGCTACTAGCGCCTGTGATGTGAAACTACGGTATAAATAAAGTTTATTGAAGCATTCACACAATAAATTTAGAGGGAGAGGTTTATCGAACTGGTGTATAGGAAAACATGTTTAGTTGCCCATAGCAACCAATCAGATTCCACCTTTCATTTTTCAGAGCTCCTTTTTCAAATGGTTTTTATGGGCAACTAAGCAAGTTCTACTTTACACCAGTTTTGTTGTCTAGTTCCTGAGATTAGCTCATTGGGTCCCTGGTTGTGTAGCTACAGTTCAGGAATTGCTGTATGCCCCCCCCTGCCTGGGACACATTCACCTCTTTTTTTAGTGATAAATGAACTTTATTCCGTGGTTCATGCCATCATAGAATTCCGTTATGGTCTGTGGTAGCAGAATCCATAACGGGATTCTTAGATAACCTAAACCTGTATATCGAACTTGAAAACACAAGTTCGCTGTTCCCTTCCCTCTTTCACTTGTGACCCCCACCTTGTGCCTGTTTCAATTCAGCGGAGAAGCCCTTTAAGTGTCATTAGCTCTTAGATCAACGGGTATTGGCAATTGTATTTTGGCCTCATTGACTTCTATGGTCAGAATCTTGTATCTCCCAATGTCTGAATCCCAGATTGTGGTACATTTTAAGCTCCACCATGTTCTACCATGATTAAACCCTCAAATACATAGACATGCAGTTCAGGACTGTTGTCAGTGTGCAACTATTTTTACACCACAAACTGGCTGAAAAATGTTCATAAATGACCCCCACTTTCTTATGTTTTTGGCTTTTCATGTGCATTATATACATGCTTTTTTCTGGTGTACATTTGACCTTCCTGAAATAAAGGACAATCTCCAACTGGCACCACTCACCTGATCTATGGTACCCTTGTATCACGATCTGTGGTTCAATTTTTTATAAATATGCAAATGAGGTCTTAAGTGCAGTGAGGGGGGCACCATTGCTCTCATTGCACATAAGCTCCACTCCTCTCTCTTGCCATTTGACCGACGGAGCCGAGCAGTTGTGCCAAAATGTCACCTGGCTCTGTATTCTGACATATGCGTTGTTAGTTTCCACTCTGGCATGTGTAGTAGCCTGTTTTGTGACCCAGGGAGGTTCTGAACTACACTGAACACGTGTCAAAATGCCATCAAATAGCGCATATATGAGAATGCAGAGCCAGGCGAGATTTCAACGCAACTGCCTGAGAGGAAGTGCTGGCCAGAGAAAGGGCAGAGCTTGTGTGCAATGACAGCAGTGGCACCAACCTCACTGCACCCATTGCCTCATTTGCATATTTAAAGAAAAAAAAACAGTTTCCAGAGCCTCTCCTACCAATGGTCCATGAAAACCACTGGCCAAACATGGATGGCATCTGTGTTGTGTCTGTGCTTTTCCTGGACCCACAGACCACAATGTGTGTGAGGGATCTGTAATCACGGACAAAATGGGGCATTCTTCCATGAAAACCATTGATGCGTGAATGTGCACATTAAAGTCATTAGGTATGTGTTCTTTCCATGGAGAGCACATCCAGCACAATCCATGATTCACTGATATGTGAATGAGGCCTTGCTCATTAGGTGTCCTGGAGGAAGTTCATACACTAATTACCTCAGTCCATGGAGATATGGAAGAAATACATTTAGAAGATCCTACTATAGAATGTGATCTCTCAAGAACTGTCACGAGGGCGCTGCTATCTGCAACTTTTCCCCACTCATGCCAAGTCTAAAATATTGGTCGTGGGTGGGGAAGAGGACAGTCTGGCAGGCCCGTCTCATTCATCATCTTCTACACCTGGTTTAAAGGGAACCTGTCATCTCCGAAACACCTCCTGAACTAGAGTAAGCGTTGTATAGTGTAAGTGATGCTGAATCCGAATATGTAAGTTTTATCTTCATACTGACTTCCATTCTGACGCTGTGCTCCCACAAACCAGCAGTAAAATGCACTCACTGGACTCTTCTTTGAGTCCTCTCCATTATGTGAGTGAGCACCGGAGTCCAGTGAGTGCAGTTTACTGCAGGTTTGTAGGAGCACAGCGTCGGAATGGAAGTGAGTATGAAGATAAATGTTACATTTAGAACTGGATCCTCTGCCAGCTATGGGCCTTCATTAAGACTGGCATCTTAATAAATGTGCCCCTGTGTATCCAAGACCATAAGAATATTAGCGAATCATAGTAACAGAATTGATGTATTTATAGGTTCAATTAGGAAACTTGTATTGGAAACTTAAGGGCACATTTATTAAGACCGGCACTTTAGACGCTGGTTTTAATAGGCTCCATAAATGGCAGTGGATCGCTAAAGTTATATAGAGATGCCGCCACTTCTTAATGTAAGGCGGCTTCCTAGCTGTCTTACATTTAGCCATTTTCTATGCCTAAAACAAGCGTAGAAAATGGTAAATGAGACGTGCCTGCCAGCCCACGCCACACCCACTTTTTTAGACCTGGTGTGAGCGGGAAAAAGTCGCAGATTGTGGCGCAAAGGACCTTTGCACCGCAATCTGCACCATAAATACACCTAATGTTGTATTTCTGATTAATAAATGACCCCTTGTCCTCAGCAAGCATTCATCTTGTCTAAGTATTGCTGGTCCTTTGTGTCAAAATGGTATAGAAAGCCTGTACTAAGAGAGCAGGATGCCACAGCCTTCTGTACACGACCTCCGCGCACATCTTCTCCTCTGTCGGACTAAAGTGCTCTTCTGTTCTAGGAAGGCTCCGAGTCAGGGGTCCGAGGGGGTGTGTTCACATGGTCAAAATCCACAGCAGAAAAATCAGTAGCAAATTCTGTCGCTGAAAACAGGTCGTTTTTTGGTGGCAGATTTGTAATTTGGTGGAGGTTTTAAAGGAGTCTTTACAAGCGTTTTAGGAAGGTTTTGGAGGGGGGTTACTCTGCTTCTCCATTGACTTCTACACAATCCACTAATCAGGTGTTTGAAAAAACCTCTACCATTTTTACGCTGTGGGCAACAGTTGAGTTTTAGTAAAGAAGAACTCACGCAAAAAATTTTATTCCATGTCCTGCTAGAAATGTACATGATGTAATCTGTAGTGAATGTCATTTTCTTACCAGTGGCTGTATTTTTGAGTTATATCTCCCTGATGTTTGTCATCTGTGTCATGTGACTAGGAATCAGACTCACCAACTCACACAGCATCTTATGTGTGGACAGGAAGTCTAATTCTCTATGCATTCCTATGGGAGCCTCACTTTCAGTCTCATAGGAATGAATAGAACAGTAACTGGCTTTCTGTCCTGGGTCAGTTGGAGGTCAGGGAGTTGGTCACATGACACAGCTACAATAAGAAGAGAGGGGATAACTCAGAATTACAGTCACTGATGAGAAGATTACCTTAACTACAGATTACATCATGCACCTTTCTAACAGGTCAGAGAATAAAAATTTTTGCGGGAGTTCTTCTTTAACACTGAAGTCAAAGGGAAACGGGATAGAGCTTTAAATGTGGATTCAGTGGCAGATTTTAGCCACGTGAACATCTCCTCACATTCATTATTCTTTGGGTCTTGTATTGGCAGGTGCCTTGTGTGCTTAACCAAAAACCTCTCCAGATATGAGTCGGATCTGGAGCCTCTGCCTCCACATCTTAAGGACAAGCTGATAACTCTTCTTTGTGTCCAGGGACTTCTCACAGACTCCAACATTGGACGGGTAAGGAAATCAGAGTTGTGGTTTCTCATGCACATGGCCATATTCTTCAATGTGTTATTCATTTTTAGAACAGATAGCACACTGACCTAACTGACCTATGATATTCAATGGGGCCATGCACTATGCATTTTGTTTTTTTCATGGTGTGCGTGATCTAAGAATTTCAATGCAGGTCCTATTCTTGCCAGTTTTTACATATCAGAATAGAATTTCTTAATGGATGTGGGAAAAACAAAACCACACAGAAGCTGATTATTTTTCAATAATTCATTAATTATTGAGACCTTAAAAATGCAGCCTGTTGAGGCCTTAACCCCTTCCCGCAAATGGACGTACCTGCACTTCCAGGTGCGGTCTTTACACATGGCGCCTCTCAGAAGTTGAGCAGGCACCATTGCTGCCGAGTGCTGGCTGTTTTACACAGCAGACACCCGGGGCTAATGTCTGCAGTCGGTGATATTTAACCCTTCAGATGCAGTGATCAATTGTGATCAATTGTGACCATGGCATCAGGGCTCGAATGGCTTCCCTGTGTCGTTTGGTTGCTATGCCAGCCTCAGGCCTATTAAAGGCTCCAAGGCCTGCCACTTCTATGTTCCTATGAAGCCCGTACACTGCAATGTTAACTTATTGCAATCTATGGGAGACGGGACCAGACAATCGCATGTTCAAGTCTCCTAGGTGAACTTAAAAAAAAAGTGTAAAAAAAAAAGTTTTAAAAAATAAAAAAAAAATTCTAATCACCCCCTTTCCCCATATAAAAATAAAGAATAAAAAATATAAAGATCATAAGCATCGTCATGTTACAAAATGCACGTATCATATAAATATAAATGTATCATATAAGATGTATCATCTATCATATAAATGTATTTTTATCCCGTACAGTGAAAGCCATAACGGAAAAAAGATGGAATGGAACTCTAACCCAAAACGTACATACAGTATACGGAACCCTAACCGGTATGGGGCTATCCCATGACTAATGTAAAAAATGACAATCGTACATCATATAGTACATGACAACCTCTTCCTAACAAAGCTAGAACCAGCCCTGTACCTCACATGGGTCCAGAGATCTCCCCCATTCATTGCTCTGCTAGATTTATATCAAGCTGACAGATCAAGGGGAGTGTCTTTTCTGCTGCAGCAAAGGGGGCGTGTCCATGTTCTCCCTATCACAGCTCAGGAGGCAGTTGAAGGATGAAACTGAGCATGTGCGGCCATCTCAGGAGGGAGAAATAAGAAAAAGAGCAAAGAGCAGGTGACGCTTTATAGATACATTTTATTGAATAACTCAGTGGCTATTCAAAAATGTACATGCCATTACAAAAGAATTCAGATCTAGGTGCTGGTTTTAAAACTAGAATATTTTTCATTGGACAACCCCTTTAACCTAACCCTAAAATGTAGAGCAGCATGGACCCTACCCAAGTTCTTGGTAATAGTCACTGACTCTTGGCATAATACAATGGCAGTGTAATAGTAACAATGATGATAATAGTATGGTTTACTATAAGTACGGTATGATGTGCTGCAGTACATTTACTGCCGTGTTCTACTGACAGTTGAATCTTTTCCAGATTCTGCATCCATCTGTGAAAAAACTTGACCTCCGTGACTGTGACGTGTCTGACAATGCTCTGAGAGCAATATCTCTGTGCAGACAACTCAAGAAAATAAACTTAAATTCCAGCAAAGGAGAGGAGAGAACCTCAGTCACGTCTGAAGGTAAGTCCTTATGTGTTTTTTACTACTTCTGTTTGTTGGAAAGTTGGGTGATGACGACATGGGCTAGAAGAGCTGAGTTATGCCCCTCCAGTCCATAAACTAGCACACCCTCGTAGAAAGCACCTCTCCATTCACACACTCTGACTCTCTTTCACCACTATCTGGATATCGTCCCTACATGATGCTGACACAGCTGCTGCTTTCTATAGCACCACAATTACTTCAGTCCTCCTCTCGCGGACAACGGAACCCAGCAAATCAATCGACAACCCTGGCACACTCACCAGACAAAAAAACTGTTCTCAAATTCAAGTCTGCACTCACCTCTTCTAAAAAGGACTACATCGCTACTTTCATAGTATCTCTTTCCTGCAACCCTAAACAACTGTTTAATACCTTTAATTCTCTACTCCATCCCCTGGTGCCCCTCCCACATACGTCATCTCAGCTGAAGACTTTGCCTCATATTTCAAATATAAAATCAACAAAATCTGTGAAAGCTTCAAACAACCCCAAACACAGCCGCCCAGTGCTTCCTGCATAAACCAGTTTACCACTGTTGCAGAAGACAAGCTTTCCACCTTAAAGAAGAACTCCCGCAAAAATTTTTATTCTCTGACCTGTTAGAAAGGTGCATGATGTAATCTATAGTGAATGCAATCTTCTTATCAGTGACTATTTCTGTGAGTAAAAACCTCTCTTCTTATTGTAGCTGTGTCATGTGACCAACTCCCTGACCTCCAACTGACCCAGGACAGGAAGCCAGTCACTTCTCTATTTATTCCTATGGGAGCCTCACTTTCAGTCTCATAAGAATACATAGAGAATTAGACTTCTTGTCCACACATAAGTCTGTGTGTGAGTTGGTGGGTCTAATTGCTGGTCACATGACACAGATAAGAAACTTCAGGATGATATAAGTCAAAAATTCAGACACTGGTAAGAAAATGACATTCACTACTGATTATATCATGTACATTTCTAGCAGGACATGGAATAAAACTTTTGTCGGGAGTTCTTCTTTAATCTCCAGATTGCACCTCACCACTTGCGCACTTGACTCAATCCCATCCCACCTCATCCGTAACACTGTAGTTATCTCTGCTTAACCCACCTCTTCAACCTATTGCTAACCAATGTCATCTTCCCTTAATCTTTTAAACATGCAACCATCACACCCATGCTCAAGAAGCCCTCCCTAGACCCATCCTCTTTAAACAGCTACCACCCCATCTCACTACTCCCATTTGCATCAAAACTCCTAGAACATTATGTCCAGCTCGAACTGTCCTCCCACTTCTCATTCCACTCATGGCTTCAGATCCAATCGTTCCACTGACACTGCCCTAAGCAAAGTCACCCATGATCATCTTCTTGCTTCTAAAACTAAACATACTACTACGCATTACTCTGTGCTCCTCCTCATTGACCTGTCCTCTACCTTGGATACTGTTGACCACTCTCTCCTGTTACAAACCCTCAGCATCAAAGACCTGGTCCTCTTCTGGATCTACTCGTACCTCACCAACTGAACCTTCAGTGTTTCCCATTCACATTCAAATTTCACGCGCGTGAACAAAAACTGAAGGTTTACAAACAACATCTCTTAGCAACCATTAGTGAAAACGCATTCCATCCGCACTTGCTTCAGGATGCAATGTGTTTTTCACTAAAGCCCCGTTCACTTCTATGGGACCAGGGCTGCGTGAAAAACGCAGAATATAGAACATGCTGCGTTTTTCACGCAACGCAGAACTGATGCGTGAAAAAAAAACCGCTCATGTACATAGACCCATTGAAATGAATGGGTCAGGATTCAGTGCGGGTGCAATGCGTTCACGTCACACATTGCACCCGCGCGGAAAACTCGCTCGTGTGAAAGGGACCTTAAGGCTCTGTCCTGGGTTTCCTGCCTTTCTCTGTTTATACATTCGGCCTGGGACAGCTCATAGAGTCCTATGGCTTCCAATACCACCTCTATGCTGATAACACTCAGATCTACCTCTCTGACCCAGATGTCACTTCCCTGCTATCTACAATCCCAGTGTGTCTGTTGGTTATATCTTTATTCTTCTCCATGTAACAGCGGTTGCTGTCCGCCGATGTCCCCCGGCTTACCGCCACAGTCCCAGGCTCTGTGTTCACGGTTTTCTTCCAACCCTGGGCACAGCATACTTTCAGCTTGTTCCCTGTAGCACTACCTTAAGGGCCAGCGCACGTCTCTTTCTTGGATTTATGGATTTAGCACATGTGACCGTGCTGACCAATCCTAGCCCTCCTGCACCTATTTAAGTGGCTCAGCCCCCTTCCCAGGTGCCTGATCATCAAGATCCTGTGTCCAGCAAATGTTGCTTTTATCTCTGCTTGTGTTCCTGGACTCCGCTACCTGTTTGATCCATGCCTAATTACCTTGGCTCTCCTGTTGCCAACCTGGATTGTCTGACCTATACCTGTGCTATCTGACCTATTGTTTAATTGACTTTGCCTCTGCTTCATCCTTCGGTCCTGCACTGTTGCTCCTGGTTACGACTTGGCCTGCTGACTACTTCTGTACCTCTTGGTACCTCCTGGTTCACCCGGACCAGCTGCCTCATCTGCCAATCCTCCTCAAGAGGTAGCGACCTGGTGTTACCCTTGGAAAGTCTATCCTCACCATCAGGAGTACTATAAAGAACGAGGGGTTCACTTAGACAACGCCCTTAGAGAAGGTTGGTCACGTGGCACAGTGGGTTCACACCCGCTGGTTTGTGACACTCCAACCGCTTCCTAAAGCTCAACATGGAGAAAACTGAACAGGGTAAATGAGCAGCCTTTACCCTCACTTACTGTGTCCTTCTGCTTCCATTATTGTTTCTTGTATTTTTATATTATCTACGTGTAACCCCCTCTTGATATACAGCACCATGGAATTAATGAAGCTTTCAGATAAATAGTAATACTGCATGCTGACTAAAAGCAATGATACTGTGTGTTAAAAGGGTTTTCTGAGACTTCTATACTGATGACCTATCTGATCAGTGGGGGTCTGACACCTGGGATCCGTGCTGATCAGCTATTTGGGAAGCACTTGCGCTCCATGGTCTTCTCTCTGCTCACCAAGCACAGGGCCGTACATTGTGCAGCGACTGTATCACAGCTCAGCCCCATTCACTTCAATGGGGCTGTGCTGCACCTAGGCCATGAGACTGATGAAGGCAATATCCCTTGGCGTAAGGAAAGCTAAGAGAAGACTGCGGGGCTACTGAAAGCTCCACTGCCTTCTTGAACAGCTGATCCCAGAGAACCTGGGTGGGGGACCCCCCTCCGATAAAATACCAGAGGATAAGTCATGGAATACCCCTTTAATGTCATCCAGTTGATGGGATTGAAATACCCTCCACCTCATTGGAGACAAGAGGACAAGATGGTGATGGTAGGTTCCAAGTGTGTTTAAGGCGAACTCCAGGCAAAACCTGGTACACTATCATGCCTAGTGCAGGACTTCATAGGTTGAGCATGACACGGGGATTCTCTGTTTTGAGTTTCCCAAAAACAAGAAAAAAGTCGGACGAACTTTATGTGTTTGGTGTTGTCCTAACTCTCCCCTGACCGTACATAACAGTGAGAGGGGAGAAAGGAGGATCAAGCATGTTGAATTTCAGTATGCTTCATCATTTTGTTCTAACTTGCAGCTGCTTACTTCCCTGTCCCCATTGGGAACATGTATGTACTCAGCCTAGTCCAGCGTGCATGTGTATGTGGCTTGGCTGTTGGCCAAATGAGTGTCCTGCACCAACAGATGTTTTTCCAGAGAATAGTTTTTTTTGTTTGTTTCTTTACTGATATTTGACCTAATCAGGGGCTTGTTAGGTTAGATGAGCATATATATGCCCTAAAAGTCTGATACATGTGGGTCACACCACTGGGATCTGCATCTATGTGTAGAACAGGGCACCGTTTGCATGTTCCGCTTCCTCCGTTCACTTCTATTAGAGCTCCATGGACATCCAGGCAGTTGCTTGTTGATACCTGCTGCAGCATGCGCAGAGTTGGGAGCACTCTCTCCGTCTACTTCTGTTAAAGTTCAGAGGACCAGCAAGCGCAGGTGCTTATCTGTCCTTGCAACTCTAATAAAAATGAGAGAGGCGTGCATGCGCAGCCATCTCTGCACACGCTGCAGCAGGGAGCGTTCTCCAGATAGAGGCGGGTCCCATAGGTAGGACCTACATGTACTGAACTTTTATAGCACATCCTATGGATATGTCAAGATCTGAAAAGCAAGCTGTCAGAGTAGTTCAGGATTCAGGCAGATTTCAGTCAGTTGTTACAGGCCGGAGAAGAACTTAGACAGAGACAACAGCTCTACCCAAGAAGGTCTGGGGTGGGTCCCCAGGACTACCTTTATTTATACCACATGAATATAGGATTAGATAGGCGGGTTAAATGACGTTACATTCACTAAAATTAAGCAAAAGGTTACAAATCATTTCACATGACATTTATGCTGATAAACTTAATGTAATCATATCTAGGTAAAAGTTTATCTGGCAAAATATTGGCCACAGGAAACCACACTTCTTCCTGTCACCCTTGAGTTTCAATAGAGTATTCTTTTACTCCTACAAGTCATCTAAGGCTATGTGTTCTAATTTAGTTGACCATTGTTTGTAGCTTGGTTTCCGTGGAATTCATGATAAAGGTCACATTTAGTTTATACCATTAGATGAGATTATACATTGACCATTACTCTCACATTACTCCCCTCTTTTTATTATGATTTCACGGACTGTACAAAGCAAGATCCCTACACTCCCTAAACTAACAATAGGGCGGATTGTGAAGAACCATCCTTCCTACACAAAGTATGAGAATACTAATTCTCATAGATTGTGGGATGACCAGCATCCATCCAGACGGTCTTCTCCTTTCCTCCCCCCCATTTTCAGATTTGCACAGCCAATGCAACCACACAGAAAGGGAGGTTACTGCAAAAGCTTCTGGTCATAATTTATATTTCGTTTATACGTTTTAACTAATGAATTGTACAAGTTCGAGTAATTGAGTCCTTTATATATTCTTATAGATAAGTCCTTCAGTATATTTCAATGTTTTCTTCATAATGGGGTCCCACAATAGATGCAGTCGGTCAGATTCTCCACTGCTCACACTTGTATTTCTGGTCAAATCCTTCATCAGGGATGGTAGCAACACCAGGTGCAGCAAGAGGGGGCATCATCACCATAACTTGTGTGGAGGAATCATGAGTTATTGTCACATTAGCAGCTTTAGACTTTCCTGAAAAACAATTAGACTTTAGCATCCTTTTAATTAATAACAGACATAATTTGATTACCAGGAAAACTATCAAAATGAGGAAGCATCCTTGCAGCAATAGGTGAAACAAACCAGAGAACCAACCTCCAATCCCTTTAAACCAATTTATTGGGTTAATCCACGATATCCAATCAGGTAACCCTACATCTGGTGGAACCTGATTCACAGTTCGGAATCCCTCCTTTAGTTTCTTGGCCTGCTTCAAATCATGTGTCACCCTAAGTAATCCTGAAGGATCAATATAATGACAACATGCAGTTCCTATTATTTGACACAACCCTCCTTGAGCTGCTGTGAGATAATCTAGTACCATGGCATGTTGATTAGTGACTATCACCAGTTGTCGGAGATATATTGAATTAATTTCCACAGCATCAAACAGATAATCAGTAATATTATCAAATAAATCCCCAAGATCCTCAATTTGGTGAGCATTCTTTAATATTCCTGATGATAAGAAATATGTACTCATCCATGGGAAATACATGCCTACTTTTCAACTGTTGAGGGTTGGGAGTGTATTAATATACTTGGGCGCTTGTAGGGAGGAGGCGGTGGCATGGTTGGTATAGCTAACACTTCTCTTCTCCTCCTTACCAACATATGTCCTGGTAAATGTTGATGTGGAATATCTTCTGGCTTCCATACCCAGGTTGCAGGTTCTAACCGGGCTAGTGTGCAGGTGCCTCCAGCACCTTGTGGGAGCCATTTGAAAGCCTTACTTCCACAAACCAGATAGACATCTCTGGGTAATATAAACTGATTCTTTCGAATCAGTGCATCAACAATGGAAATCAACATTGTAGTTTCATCAAATATGCACCAAGAGTCTAATCTCTCATCGCTTGTAATAAGTGGATAATACATAAGGGACCACAAATTTTATGGTCAGTATGCTGCCGTTTGGGGTCTATGCTCATATCTGCTGCTCCATCCCCCTTGATGCCTTCTATTTCTTCATCTATATCTATGGTGGGATCATCAGCTCTATAAGAGGCTCCCAATTCACCACAAAGTGTCTTATTGCCTGATGGGAACATAGCCGTATAATTCCAACTTGGATCATATAAAACCTTGGTTAGATAGTATTTTGCTTTAGCTTCATGCTTTAATATCTTGGCTGGAAAAGCTCACCTTCAACTCAAGATCAGGTATTTCTCCCATCTCTAACTCTGCCACTGGTTGGCTTCCCCACCCTGTATCTTCTCTACCATAACTAAACCATGTTCCTATTCTTGTAGTGATGTTCACCTGCCACCGTGGATACTGTACCCATCCAATAATAGGCAACGCCACTGCTGTTTCCTTATGAGGAGAGTGTAAAGTCAGTGGGGGCAGATCCCAGCAGGGAAGGCCTATCACCTCTTCTTCTGAGAGTGGTTTAGCGAATGACACTGCATATCCAACAGTCAGATAGATTCCTCAATTGTGCTATTATCTTATGGTATTTAATACATTTATTTTCCCAGTTGCCATGATCCGTATCTGTTGCAACATAAAGACCTTCAGATAATAAAATGAGTATGAAATACTTTCCCAGCATTATGCCTTGTACAGCCTCTTGCAATGTGAGGCGTGAATCCAAGTAGGCCTTCCTTCCAGTTTGACAGATGTTGGTGTTGTCAGCTGAACTTGGAAAGGACCATCAAATCAAGGCTTTTTTTTTTTTAACGCAATTTTTTTATTTTTCCACTGATTTAGTGATATGAGGGCTTGTTTTGTTTGTGAGACAGATTGTAGTTTTTAATAGTACCATGTATGTACAGTACAGACCAAAAGTTTGGAAACACCTTCTCATTCAAAGAGTTTTCTGTATTTTCATGACTATGAAAATTGTAGATTCACACTGAAGGCATCAAAACTATGAATTAACGCATGTGGAATTATATACTTAACAAAAAAGTGTGAAACAACTGAAAATATGTCTTATATTCTAGGTTCTTCAAAGTAGCCACCTTTTGCTTTGATTGCTGCTTTGCACACTCTTCCGCATTCTCTTGATGAGCTTCAAGAGGTAGTCACCTGAAAGGGTTTTCACTTCACAGGTGTGCCCTGTCAGGTTTAATAAGTGGGATTTATTGCCTTATAAATGGGGTTGGGACCATGAGTTGTGTTGGGCAGAAGTCAGGTGGATACACAGCTAATAGTCCTACTGAATAGACTGTTAGAATTTGTATTATGGCAAGAAAAAAGCAGCTAAGTAAAGAAAAACGAGTGGCCATCATTACTTTAAGAAATGAAGGTCAGTCAGTCCAAAAAATTGGGAAAACTTTGAAAGTGTCCCCAAGTGCAGTTGCAAAAACCATCAAGCGCTACAAAGAAACTGGCTCACATGAGGACCGCCCCTGGAAAGAAAGACCAAGAGTCACCTCTGCTGCGGAGGATAAGTTCTTCCGAGTCACCAGCCTCAGAAATCGCAGGTTAACAGCAGCTCAGATTAGAGACCAGATCAATGCCACACAGAGTTCTAGCAGCAGACACATCTCTACAACAACTGTTAAGAGGAGACTGTGTGCAGCAGGCCTTCATGGTAAAATAGCTGCTAGGAAACCACTGCTAAGGACAGGCAACAAGCAGAAGAGACTTGTTTGGGCTAAAGAACACAAGGAATGGACATTAGACCAGTGGAAATCTGTGCTTTGGTGATGAGTCCAAATTTGAGATCTTTGGTTCCAACCACCGTGTCTTTGTGCGATGCAGAAAAGGTGAACGGATGGACTCTACATGCCTGGTTCCCACTGTGAAGCATGGAGGAGGAGGTGTGATGGTGTGGGGGTGCTTTGCTGGTGACACTGTTGGGGATTTATTCAAAATTGAAGGCATACTGAACCAGCATGGCTACACAGCATCTTGCAGCGGCATGCTATTCCATCCGGTTTGCGTTTAGTTGGACCATCATTTATTTATCAACAGGACAATGACCCCAAACACACCTCCAGGCTGTGTAAGGGCTATTTGACCAAGAAGGAGAGTGATGGGATGCTATTAGAGCTGAGCGAACGTGCTCGTTACGAGCACTGTAGCGCTCGGCTCCCCTGCGAACGAATGCCCGCAGGCATTGCAGATCCGTCCTCAGCTGCATGTAAGTCAATGGGGACGGATCCATTTGATATGACACTCATACCAAACAGATCCGTCCCCACTGAATTTCAGTCGGGTGAGGAGGACGGATCCTGTTTGGTATGAGTGTCATACTAAATGGATCTGTCCCCATTGACTTACATGCAGCTGAGGACGGATCCGCAGTGCCTGCGGGCATTGCGCAGGGGAGCTGAGCGCTACAGTGCTCGTAACAAGCATGTTCGCTCATCTGTAGATGCTATGCCAGATGACCTGGCCTCCACAGTCACCAGACCTGAACCCAATCGAGATGGTTTGGGGTGAGCTGGACCGCAGAGTGAAGGCAAAAGGGCCAACAAATGCTAAGCATCTCTGGGAACTCCTTCAAGACTGTTGGAATACCATTTCAGGTGACTACCTCTTGAAGCTCATCAAGAGAATGCCAAGAGTGTGCCAAGCAGTAATCAAAGCAAAAGGTGGCTACTTTGAAAAACCTAGAATATAAGACATATTTTCAGTTGTTTCACACTTTTTTGTTAAGTATATAATTCCACATGTGTTAATTCATAGTTTTGATGCCTTCAGTGTGAATCTACAATTTTCATAGTCATGAAAATACAGAAAACTCTTTGAATGAGAAGGTGTGTCCAAACTTTTGGTCTGTACTGTATATATGTATCATTTATTTATTAGATTGTATTATTTTTAGGGGGTGGGAGGAGAAGCAGCAATTCTTCCCTTGTTTAATGTTTTATTTTTTGCTGTTAACTGTGTATTAAAAATAACAAGTTAGCTTTATTTTATCCTTTCATTTTTAGTGATTATGGCAATGCTAAATATATATAAATATATATATATTAAATAATATAAATATAGCCTTCGTTAGGCTCCTGGCTGCCATGGTAACACATCAGCACCTTTGACATCCTCTTCTGGAAAACACCTTAAATGCTGGGATCAGCAAGAACCCAGTTGTCAGTCACCTCCAGGCCCCAATGGTGATTGTATGGCACAGCTTCTGAGCCTGTACGAGATCACCGTGACCTACATTTGTGGTATAGTGCCTTCAGTTAAGTCGATACATGACGTACAGTATATCTATGTCTAAATGTGGGAAGAGGTTAAACAAAGTAAATTCTGTTTATATGTATGAGATCAGTGGAAGCTGTATAAGTGCATATGCAGTGAACCACTCCCTAAAGTAAAGAAGAATAACTTCATACACTTGGTGTCATCTCATCACCACTTGTCGCTTCTTTCCCTCCAGGAATCACAGAGGTCGCTAAGTCATGTCCATATCTCCATGAAATCACTCTTAAAAAATGTCGCAATCTGACTGACGCCGGTGTCTTGGCTCTTTCACTAAATTGCCCCCTATTGCAAATCGTTAACTTGAGCGGCTGCTCCAGAGTCAGTGACGTGTCGCTGCAGGCGCTGGGGCAGAACTGTCCTCTGCTGCACAGTGTGGACCTGTCTGCTACAAAGGTAAGAGCTACATACTCCGTTTTCTTTGGCACCAACTAAAGAGGTGACGTTATTATTGCCTATGACTATGATGTCATTATTGCCCCCTGCAGGTGACCGATGATGGCGTCATTGCTCTAGTGTCTGGCAAATGTTCATCGAATTTAAAGGTACAGTCAGAAAATTACCTGCGTTGTCTCGATTCTGCAACATGGAAGTATGAAGCGTTTGTTTTATCTTAGACTGCAATACAAATTAAAGGGGTTGTGTCACTTCAGCATTTATCATGTAGAGGAAGTTAATACAAGGCACTTAGTAATGTACAGATGTAGCAGCTCTAGCGACAACAGGAGAATCGCGTGAGCGCAGAACAATATCGTAAATAGAGTACGCATCTGATTATTTGTACGCTAATGCTATGCATTGTACGCTACTGCGTACGAATTCACTTAATTAGCGTACTTTTACTGCGAGTGAAAGGAGTGAAAGAGGAGAAGTCGCGATTCGTTAGCAATGCTATGCGAAAACAGTGATCGCTAGCGCTGCTAGTGATCACATCCTTTGCTGGCTGGATTCATTTTTCCATCACATTATACACTGCTCATTTCCATGGTTACAACCACCCTACAATCCAGTAGCAGTGGCCGCGCTAGCACACTATAGGAAAAAAAGCCCCAGCCTACCGAATGTGTGCGTCTGCGGCCACATAGTCTGGTACTTTTACCTATAGTGTGCAAGCACAACCACCACTGATGGATTACAGGGTGGTTGTAACCGTGGAAACAAGCAGTGTATAATGTGATGGAAAAATGAATCCAGCCAGCAAAGGAGGCAATATGGACAATCACAATACATTAGTAGATACCTTGTATTAAATTTCTCTACATAAAAAATGCTACTTGCTTAAGCGACACAACCCCTTTAAATGGGTTGTCCGGGCTGAATCTGGACAGAAACCCCTTCTTCACCCCTCTAGTCCGTATGAGTAGAGCATCCAAGCATTTCATGCTCTAGCGCTCTCCCTTGCCCTGAGCTGTATCGCGCAGGACAAGGGCTTTTTATTTACATTTTAAGGGTCCATTCACACGTCTGTGTGTGTTTTGCGGTCCGCACATGGCTGGCTCTATTTTAGAGATGCTTTTTCTTGTCCGTGGCTCCGGACAAGAATAGGACATGTTCTATATTTTTGCGGGGCCGCGGAACGGAAGTGCAGATGCGGACGGCACAATGTGTGCCGTCCACATCTTTTCCGGCCCCATTGAAAATGAATGGGTCCGCACCCGTTCCGCAATTTTGCGGAACGGATGCGGACACATTCTGCGGACGTGTGAATGGACCCTAACACTGCTAGTTTTACAGGCTAGGGCAGCGCTGAAGACCACCCATTAGTGCCGGTGACATCACCGGGAACACTGCTAGGTGGAAACTTCTGCCTAGCAGAGCCTGGTACATCACCAGATCTGCAGAAAAGGCTGTATAGTGCAGGGCAAGGGAGAGCATCAGAGCATGAAATTCTCCGATTCTGAACTCATATGGGCTGAACCCGGACAAGAGTGGCACCATTTTCTATAAACAGGGTATCCACTTCTTCGGGGTATCCAGCAGCTCCTCTGGCTAGTTCAATCGCCAAATCTTTCAGTGACCCTTTAATGTTACCCTACCTCAAAACTCCAATTAAAGAGTGCACCACCTTGATTGTGTGATCATTGACCAGTACCACTAGCACTTTATATTTTGCCAGCTCAAAAACATTTCATTTTCCGGTAGTGTAGATGGTCATGATCATTTTCAGGCCCTTTGCTTGCTGTCAGTGATCAAAACATTCTTGTTTCCATCCATAGTTTGAAAATCTGCCATGAGCATTTCTGATAAATTGTAAGAAACTGTGTACCTGCATGAGAGTTCTCATGTAACGTACCATGCAGTAATTTGGTCCCATCAAGCAGGTATTGGGGACCTGGACACTTGGTACAGCCGCTTAGCTCCCACAGCCATTACTCTATGTGCACATCACTCATGTAGATAAACAGTGCTGTACTAGTAGCCATGGTTCCTCAACTCTGCTTTAAAGAGGACCTATCACCACAAAATGCAGCATATTATAGAGCATGAGGATCTGAGCAGATAGATTATAGTTTTATAGGAAAAGATTCAGTAAAACTTTGAATTCATTCATTTAAAACTCTGCTTGTTCTGACTTCAGTTGTACATGAGGAGATGTACGTGTGTAAGTGTGTATATAGAGATAGTTGTCAGTCACTGATAGTTGTACACAGGGGAGATGTTATCCATGATTAATAGTATTCTCTGTATAAGCGTGTATATAGAGATAGCAGTCAGTCATTGATAGCTGTACACAGGGGAGGCGTTATCAGTGATTGATATCATTTTCTGTGTGGGTGTATACATAGATAGCGGTCAGTCACTGATAGTTGTACATGGAGGAGTTATCAGTGATTAATAGTATTCTCTGTGTAAGTGTGTATACATAGATAGCTGTCAGTCACTGATAGTTGTACACAGGGGAGATGTTATCAATTATAGCATTCACTGTGTAATTGTGTATACAGAGATAGCTGTCAGTCACTGATAGTTGTACATGGAGGAGTTATCAGTGATTAATAGTATTCTCTGTGTAAGTGTGTATACATAGATAGCTGTCAGTCACTGATAGTTGTACATGGGGCGACTGACAGCTATCTCTGTATACACACTTACACAGTGAATGCTATAATTGATAACATTTCCCCTGTGTACAACTATCAGTGACTGACAGCTATCTATGTATACAAACTTACACAGAGAATACTATCAATCACTGATAACACCCCATGTACAACTAAAGTCAGAGAAAGCAAAGGTATAAATGCTTAAAGAGGCTCTGTCACTAGGTTGTAACCTATGTATTTAAATACATAGGTTACAAGTCCTAGTGACAACTTTTAAAATCATACCTTTCATGCAGAGTTCGCGTAGAAATCTAAACTTTAAAACATATGCAAATGAGCCATCGGAGCGGCCTCTTTCCTCTGGAGCACCACTCCTCCACCGCCCCCCCGGGCCTGAGGCACGTCCCCTGTCTCTAATCACACCCCCTCCTGTATTTGATAGACAGTGCTAGACTGGTAAGTCTAGCGCTGAACTCTTGCGCATGCGCCCTAAAATTTTTTGTAGACACTGCAAGCGCTGTATTCTCTTCTGCGCACGCGCCGTCACTTCGCTAGTCCCGGGAGTGACGGCGCATGCGCAGAAGAGAAGACAGCGCTTGCAGTGTAGACACTGCAAGCGCTACTGCGCATGCATCGGGAAAATTTTAGGGCGCATGCGCGAGAGTTCAGCGCTAGACTTACCAGTCTAGCTCTGTCTATCAAATACAGGAGGGGGCGTGATTAGAGACAGGGGACGTGCCTTGGGCCCGGGGGGGCGGTGGAGGAGCGGTGCTCCAGAGGAAAGAGGCCGCCCCCCCGGTGCTCCGATGGCTCATTTGCATATGTTTTAAAGTTTAGATTTCCTACGCGACCGCTGCGTAGAACTCTGCATGAAAGGTATGATTTTAAAAGTTGTCACTGGGACTTATAACCTATGTATTTAAATACATAGGTTACAACCTAGTGACAGAGCCTCTTTAAATCACAAGTTTTACTGAATCTTTTCCCGCAGAACTATGTATCAATCTCCTCATTTTCTCCTGCTCTATAACATGCGGCCTGCAGATTGTACTGCATTTTGTAGTGACAGGTTATGTTTAAAGGACCTTGCTTTCTGTATTAAGGTTAATGCCTACCATTATACCCTGCAGGAAATTCACATAGATCGTTGCCTACATGTGACAGATGATGCAGTGGAGGCCATTCTCACTTGCTGTCCCAATATCTACATTCTGCTATTTCACGGATGTCCACAAATCACAGGTCAGCCAATATTACACATGGTCTGTTTGATGATGGCGTTGTCATGAGAGAAGATGGAGTAAGGACACATGTAGAGCTCCGGAAATCTCTGTGTTAGTAAAATCTTGTATTCCCCATAAAATAGCGGTTGGAATCAATGTTCATAGTGTGTCACTCGTATTGGACACGTCCTGTTGATATAGGGGAATGGTAAAGCCTAGTAGTCAATTTATTCGTTTCCAGAGAAATATCAGAGGTTGTGATTTTGCCAGTGTTATCATCCTATAGTTTGGGATTATGCAAACCCTGATCCAGGGTGTTTCCAGGGTGGTATAATAATCCTTCACTGAAATAGATGAGGTATGCTAAGGCCCTAAACTGAATCGTGCAGGAAAGGGCTTTTTCATGAAATCTGGTGATGTCCTGTGTATCTGCTAGGTGAAGGCCTCCACCTAGCACTAATGGGCAGGCATTAGCGCTACCCTAGCCTGTAAGATGGTTAGGGCAGCGCTAAATTCCACCCATCAGTGCCGGTGACGTCACCGGCAACCCTACTAGGTGGAAACCTCCATCTAGCAGTGTAAAAATTTAAACAAAAAAGCCCTTGCTCTGTGCGATACAGAAATACATGTGAATTGTGAGGTAAATTATCTATCTCACTATAGCCATGTATTGTCGTGTGTAAATATGTGACTCTTCAGATACTGTGTTATAACATGCCTGAGGAAGAGACCCGAGTAATCTCGAAAGCTTGCAAATTTTGTCATCCTCTTTTCCATCAACCACTAAGGAATCTCGTTTTTATATCTTCTATTTCCTGGTTAACACGGTACAAAGATATCTTTTACTTCAACAAAGTGAGGTTTAGCTGGTAGATTTATTTCATGCTCCTAATAATCAACAGACGCTGCCTGCTTGTGAGTTATAGCACACGGCGTCTGCTGGAGCCAATGATAAATCATCGGGCCTAACGTATTCCGAGATGCCGACCGTTTTATGTGTTATCAGTCATACAGCATCAAAGGGACTGAGGTCACATATAGCTTTTGCTGGATTCGCTTCTTATATATATATATATATATATATATATATATATATATGTAATTACACTCAACACACAGATTTATGACATGTTCCTAGTGTTTGTGAGTTATAGTAGTCAGCGTCTGCTGGAGCCAGGGATGACTTATCAGGCTCAACCAATGCTCAGATGCCGTTCTCTTTGTCTTACAGCATTAGTATTTGCTCGGTTAGTTTTCAGGTAACTAGTTCTCCCGCCATTTTTGCACTACTAAATGCTACTTTTTTATTAGCTCTATACACGGGATCTTGATTATTACAGCTGCTTGAGGCAGACAGTTATCACGTTCCCTTCTCGGGTTTATTGTATCACCCAGCATCTGTGAGTGATTCAGCAGAACAGTCACAGTGCCAGTTAGGCTGTTCCACTGGTATAACCAGCGCTGTTCCTCTGCTCCCACATGTATCTGGATCACTTCCTTGGCTGCTATTGCTACACAACATCTGTGGACACATGGGAAAAGCAGTCATAGGGGAGACTAAGCTGCACCCAGGGGCGTAGCTATAGGGGGTGCAGAGGTAGCAGTCTCTACCAGGCCCAGGAGCCTGAGGGGGCCCAGAGACCCTTGTGCCACATAAGAAGACACTGGAAAGAGCATGCTGGTCAAGTTACACCTCTGGCTGGAGGGAAGGGGATAGGTCAAGAATTTGGCATAGTTGCACCGCTCCTACTTCTAACACTGTTCCTCCTCATACACGTGACTGTTTCAGCCCTAAGCTCCGACCTAGAGACTTTAGGCATTTATAGTAATTTTTCTAAAGGAGTCTGGTTGGACAAATACACGCATTTTATTCTAGCATCATGCCGGCATTGATGAAAGCTGTTGGCAATGAGTGCTTCCACAGTGGAATTGGGCCTTTATGCGGGAGGAGTCATTATTATAACTAGGTGGAACTATGGGCACGTTGTTTTTACTGGGAGTATGAAAAAGGGGCATTTTGTACTGGTGCACATAAGGGGCACTATGGGGACATTGATTATACTGGGGGCACATATTATAAGGAGACCTTTTTGTACTTGCACACATAAGGGGGGGCATTTATTGTATTAGCATAGTTTTTTTTTCTACTGGCACACATAATAAGGGGGCATTTTTGTACTGGGACACATTATAAGGAGGCATTTATGTACTGGTGTGCATTATAACGTAACATATAATGTGTCAATGTTAAAAATGCCTCCTTATGAGAGAACATTTTTCTACGCATTATAATAAAGGGGTATTTTTGTACTGGCATGCATTTTAAGAGGGCATTTTTTTGTATTATAAGGGACATTTTGTGTACTGGCACACATTACGGAGGTATTTTTTTTTCTACTGGCACAGATTATAGGGGGGTATTTTTTGTACTGGCACACATTATAAGGTCTGGAGGGAAGGGGTTAGGTTTAGAATTTGACATGGGGGGGACAGGCTCTGTTTCAATTTTCGCCTTAGGCAACAGAAAGGCTAGGGGCACCTCTGGTATGACAGTGATAACACATAAAGCAATCAGCATCTGGGAATACTGTAAGCCCTTTGATTTATCATTGGCAGCGCTGGGTGCTATAATTCATGAGCAGGCAGTATCTGGTTTTTTTTTTATTATTAGGAGCATGAGATAAATCTACTAGCTCAACCTCATTTTGTTGAAGTAAAATGTATCTTTGTACCATATTAGCCAAGTGATTGATCAGTCTTATAACATGCTATAACAATATATGATGATTCACATTCTTAGGTCATATTCACACTATTACTTAGCTTGCTCACTTCCTAGGGTAGGCCCTAAATGTCCTGATTTTGGCTGTATAAATGTTGTGTAGCATGGTCTAGGACAGGGATGCTCAACCTGCGGCCCTCCAGCTGTTGCAAAACTAGTCCCAGCATGCCCTAGTAGCCTTAGGCTGTCCAGACATACTGGGAGTTGTAGTTTTGCAACAGCTGGAGGGCCGCAGTTTGGGCATCCCTGGTCTTGGAGATTCAAAAGACCTGATTGCTTTCTTCCAGAAACAGTACCACTCTGCAGTAATCTTAATAACAGTGTGTACATGGCTGTACTGGCCATAAATCCTACAGGGAAATTTTTTGGAGGGCCGATGCCCAGGGGGCTGCCTGAGCCCTTCTTATAGCCAGAAAGATGATAATCAGATGCTCTGTGTTATTTAACTCTGGGAGCACCAGGTACTTACTGCATGTACCTGGCAGGAGGCCGCAGATGCCTTCCTGTATTCTACTATATTGTGGTTTCCTGACGAGCCATTCAGCCCCATAGGCTACAGGCCACCATATGAGGCAGTGTAGAAACAGCACAGGGACACAGGCCTCTCAGGCCGCAGTCTGGAAGAGGTCTGAGCACTGCATGCGGCATGGAACATGACTCGGATATTTTGTTTTACTTTCCTTGGCCACTTGGGGAGCTTACTACCGAGGGCCCTATAGAGGGCATCATGGGACATTTTTTTTTTAAATCAAATAATTTTTATTGGTTTTTAGAAACAAGAAAAACAAATACAAATCAAAATCCACTCTCCCCTCCTCCCTTGTGAGCAGTAAAAATCGTTTCACTCCCCAAGGCGACATATAATAATTACATACAGAAAACCATTAGATGTTTTCATTGGTTATACATAATATAATTCAGGGGCGGATTGGCCATAGACCAGGCAAATTTCCCAGTGGGCCGATGCCCAAGGGGCCGCCAGTGGAAGTTTTTGGGGAATTATTTTGTGCTGCTGGCAATATTTTGTGATGCACTGTGGTATTTGGCTCTGTTGGGGTGATATATCGTGCCACAATATGGTATTACTGGCCCTGTCTTTCATCAGTTTGGACCTGACTACAAAACGGGGCCACTTTTAGGATTTTTTTCAAGAGCCACTTTAAGTTCCCAGTCCGCCCCTGATATAATTACATATGAAAGGTGTATAGAGAGTACCCCATCAGGAAGGCCATCCACCATCTCCTTTCACGTACTCGTTTCCCCAATTACCGACTTCTATCTCTTGTTAACACTAGTGGTGCTAATCCTGGTGTATCCAGCCAAGCACCCCAGATATCCTTAAATCTCCTAGCACTGCCCCTCTTAGAATATACAAACTTTTCCAGTCTGATCAGTAAATTAATTTTAGCAATCAGTTCCCCCTTGGTAGGCGGGATCGGATTTATCCAGTAGTATGCATCATGGGGCATTTTTCATACTGTGGACACCTCAAGGTAATTATTTCTGAGGCCACAACAGGGGGAACTATTATTGCCAGAGACACGACAGGGACATTATTATTCCTGGGGGCATTATAGGAGCTTTATTATTATTGGGAGCACTATAGGTGATTCTTTCTGCAGTATAGTGTTTGTGGGGAAAAGGGGAGCATAATGGGCACAGTTTTGGCGAGGGCACCAGAATGGGTTGTTTGTGTTGAGAAGGTGATGGTAAGGGTGATGGAAAAGAGGATGGCAAACTCTTTAGAGACAAGACATGGCTGAAAGAAGTCATCCTGCGCTAAAAAGAAAGCAGTCATTCTGGGTCGAATGAGGAAAGAAACTGTCTACATCAGAGAAGACATCAATGTATGAAATAAGTATTTAGTGCTGCGTTCTCTTGTATCTCTGGTAGCGTGGAAAGACTAAGCAAGACTGAAGGTAGGGCTGACTTGCTGTGTGCTGTGGCCCACATCTCACCTCCTAAGCTGCTTGCTCCAGACAGGACAGAATGTGGCAGCTGCTGCTGGCCACCACAGAAGGGCAGCTTATGGGAAGGTACCGTATTTTTTGCTTTATAAGACGCACTTTTTTCCCCCCCAAAAGTAGGGGAAAATTGCAGTGCGTCTTATAAAGCGAATACAAGTGAGTGCTTTAATTATGGAAGCGCTCACTTGTATGTATAAGGTGCCAGTACCCCCATCAGACCTCAGATCAGCCCACCCAGCCCATAAGGATAAAATAAAAACCTCTCTAACCTGTCCTGCGCCGCGGCTCCTCTCCGGGTCCGGCGCTCCACTGTCTTCCTGGGCCGGCTCTGCACTGTCCTGACCGCATACAGCGTCAGGACGTAGTGCATGCACTATGACCTGACGCTGCACGCAGTCAGGTGACAGTGCAGCGCCAGCCTTAGAAGAGGAGCGCCGGAGCGGAGCCTCGGTGCAGGACAGGTAAGTGAGGTTATTATTTTATCCCTATGGGCTGGGTGGGCTGATCTGAGGGCTGATGGGGGCATATTCATTTAATATGGGAGCTTATGGGCTGATCTGAGGTCTGATCCGGATAGAGGGGGCTGATATGGGGGCTGATCTGAGGTCTGATGGGGGCATATGCATTTAATATAGGGGCTTATGGGCTGATCTGAGGTCTGATGGGGGCACATTTGTCTAATATGGAGGCTGATGGGCTGATCGGAGGTCTCATGGGGCAGAGTGGGCTGATATGGGGGCTGATCTGAGGTCTGATGGGGGCAAAGTGGGCTGATATGGGGGCACAGTCATCAGATGCGTCTTATAAAGCGAAAAATACTGTATTTTGTGTTGCACCATGGAATTAATGGCCCTATTTGTGTTGCCCTGGCTTCTGTCAGTTTGGACCCGCATACAACACGGACCACTTCAACTTTCCATTCCACACTGGGTGTATTTAGTAAAAATAGTTCAGAGCAACTGGATTTGTATTTTCTCTTGAAGAGGTTTCTTTAGTCATCTGACTGGCTTTCTCAATTCTTCAAAAGAAAATACAGCAATTCCATTTGCTCTGACCTTCACAGATTGAATGGGAGTGGAGAATATATGCTGGTGTTCCTGGAAGAAACCAGCCTTGTCTTTCTAATATTAAATAAATCCATTTTTCAGCAGTGATGGTCATGTCTAGTGTTGAGCGAATCAAAGTATCCAAAGTGGACTTCAATCCAAATTTGAGGAACAATTTGATTTGCTGTGAAGCCGTATTTCCTCATGCTTTGTGGTAACGAATCTATTTTTCTTGAAATGCCGATAAAAAAACATACCTCATCCATTTGCACGCAAAGAAGCCATTACAGCCATCTGCAGAAATCACACGAAATGTCGCATGGGGTGACGTGCACCCAGATAGAAATGTTTGATTGCTGCAAAGCTCAGCATGCTGTTATGTCTCAGACAGATTAGTACATAATTACAGGTGTTGACTGATTAGACACTGAGTCTTGCTACAAAAGTGCTTTTCCACCTGCCCTATAAAAAGGCTCTCAGGGGCTACTTTTGGGTAGTGTACATCTTGGTGAGAGATTTTTGACTACTAGACATGCCTCTACGATGCATTCAATGACCTTTTGGCCAGTTGACAAACTTTTTGTGGACACCATTGGACTGAGAGAAGCAAGATCATCAGTTTAATGAATTGGCTGTCATCTAGGCTAGGTGACTTAGGTGTTGGGAGCTGTGGTTACATGAGGGCATGCACACAGGATAGAGGATTGTTTGATCCGCCAACACGCACGAGCAGCTCCCACAGTTTTATTGTCCACCATCCAGATACAGGTGGCATTTTTATTACACAGCCCTGTCTGTGCCCAGACTGTTTCCAGGTACTTAGCAGATGAATGTTGGTGTCACAGCGCCCATAACATGTCCTGCCATTGACAGCCAGCCAGCCACCGTCATCTTTATTTGCAGTGATGTTATGAAGGAGAAACCTGGACTGCTATGGACTGGAGCGGTATGGTCTTAGCAACGAATCAAGGTTCTTTTTGGCATATGATGACATATTGTCAGATTTTAGACGTGGAGGCCTTGTGATGAGTGCTTCAATCCTGCCTTTGCTGTAGAGTGACATACTGCTCAGCTGCTGGTGTGATGATCAGGAGAGCCATCGCTTACGACAGTCTGTCACCCCTAGTTGTGATATGAGTTGAGGGAAAGCTGAATGGAGCAAAGTACAGAGATATTCTTAATGAAAGCCTGATCCAGAGTGCTGTAGACCTCAGACTGGGCCGACGTTTTACCTTTTCAAGACAATGACCCTAAGCACACAGCCAAGACAGGAGTGGCTTAGGGACAACGGTGTAAATGTCCTTAAGGGTCACGGACAGAGCCCTGACTTGAACTCAGTCGAACATCTCTGGAGAGACCTGAAAGTGGCTGTAGATCAATGTTCCTCATCCAACCTGACAAAGCTTTTGAGGATCTGCAGAGAAGAAAGGCAGAAAATCCCCAAATCCAGATGTGCAAACCTTATGGCATCATACCTTAGAATACTGGAGGCTGTAATCACTGCCAAAAGTGCTTCAACTAAGTACTGAGTAAAGGGTCTGAATACTTATGTCAACACAAGATGTTAGTTTTTTCCTTTTCAATAAATTAGATATATTTTGCTAACATTCTGGTTTCATGCTGGCATTATGGAACATTGAGTGCAGAATGATGGGGAAAAACGTTAACTTTTTGTGCAACATAACAAAATGTAAAAAGAATGAAAGTCTCAAGACTTTCTGAATACTCTATATATTCAAGCAATTGGGCAGTGTCGTGATATTGTTAACCTATCCTCAGTATCATCAGGTTATCAATCTCAGATGGGTGGGGGCCATCTCCCTGCATCCCCACAAATCAGCTGTTTGAAAAGACATCAGCACTCATGCGAGCACTGCATCCTCTTCAATCTTTACATCCCTGTAGATTGTAGTGACGGTGCCATGTCAGTACAGCTTTTCATGCAGAAGAGGAAGCTGTAATTACACTACGCCACCACTACAATCTAGACGGCGTGCAGGTAAACGTTAAAGAGGATTCAGCTCTCACCTGAGTCCCACAGACCCTCCAAACAGCTGATCAGCAGGAGGTGCCAGGAGTTGGACCCCCGCCAATCAGATATTGGTGACCAATCCTGAGGATTTGTCATCAATAGCATGACACTGCACAACTCCTTTAATAGCCAGAGATATTCCTGAAACGGTGCCCCCTACAGTTAGAGTCCATTCAGACGTCCATAGTTCAGGGTCCGCATCCATTCCACAATTTTGCGGGACGTGTGCAGACCCACTCATTTCAATAGGGCTGCAAAAGATGTAGACAGCACACCGTGTGCTGTCCAAATCCATAGGCACTTGTCTTTTGTGGATTCGCTATCTGCGGACGGCAAAACACTTGTGGACATCTGAATGGACCCTTAGCATTAGATTCATGAAAACTGTCAAACAGTTGTTACCTATAGAGATCAGTCTTTTTTTCAAGAGCATGGTAAGAAATAAAAGGTGTGCTGTGATTGGTTGCTATTGGCAACAAAGGCAGTTTACTGTTGGACAATTTTCGTGAATCTCCAATTGTGAATGCATTGTAGATGTGTTGGCACAGCACACTGAAAAACATTGGGCACTTACAGGGTTAATCCTGTAATACTAAAGAATTAGTGTTATTTTCACCTTGGCTCTAGACATGAAGCCAGACAAAAATGTGAGATTAGAAAGCACAGACTGGGGTCTAAATGTCTGCAGCTACTGGAGTGTGTGGGAATCAAGGACACAGGAGAGATTGCCTCTTGGGAAAGGTTGTAAGAGACAGAAGCTTAACCCCTGAGAACAGTCAGAAATAGCGGTAAATTAATCCATAAACATCTGTGATATATCCACTGAACAGGGGGCCCTTTCTCAGGAAGGAAAGGGGGAATATACAGTGGGCCGCAGCTTCCCCCAATCAACAGTTATTGCCAGAAGATGCATTCCCCCAAAAGTGAACCTCCGCTATCCCTGCCAGTGCTGCTGAAGTATCCCTCAACATCAGACTCCTGAATGGCAAAGCCAATTATGAGAATGTGACAGTAGAACTGGCAGATTTGCCACTGCTTGGGTTCAGGAAAGGTGGGTGACAACCAGGGAGCTGTAATGGTTTCATCCAACTTTCCCTAAAACAGATATAACACAGAATGAGAATATTAAAGGGGTTTTCCAGGATTTTACTACTATCCTCATATGAGTGTCGGTACCTTCTCAAACAGCTGATCGGCGGGGGTCCTGGGTGTCGAACACCCACAGATCAAATACTGATGACCTATCCTGAGGAGGACGGAAGCGGCTGCCTGCGCCCATGCGAGCACAGGGGAGCCGAGCGGTACAGTGCTCATTACGAGCACGTTCGCTCATCTCTAGTCATCAGTAGTAAAATCCTGGAAAACCCCTTAAATCAGTAAAAATTCTCATCCAGTTTTTCTAACATTTGTATGTTTTCTTTTTCTCCCCAGATCGCTCAGCAGTGGCCATAGAACAGCTTCTCGGATCAAAAAAGCTAAAGCAAGTCACATGGACTGTATAATGAGTGTGAGCTCCTGGTCCACTCACATAAGCACTTTTCAGTTGTTGTGTTCCTCTTCTGTATTTTTGATGCATATTGTATATGTGAAGCCGCTTATAAAGGTTGATGGCAGATCAGTGTTGGTGGCTTTGACCAGAAGATAAGGGCACCTTCACAGCTGTCAGTGTCACCCCTTCTCTGCTCCATAGACATTCAAGTGCACATTGCACATGCTCTCTGTAACCAGGGTTTGTGAATTTTTCAGTGAAATGCATCTCTTGAACTCACATTAAATGAGGCTGGGGGCATCTTAAGACACAGAATATCATATTTCTTTTTCTAGGTGAACCCAAGCCTCTCACATTCCAGGAAAGCATTTCATGGTTCTAGAAATATGCAGCCGGGAACTCAATGGTAGAAAGGGGGTAAAGAGTATACAAATGTGTGGAAAGGAGAGAGGACACTGGAGAGAAGGAAAAGGAAGATCACTTTCACTGTACCCCCTGCCATGGCATGGATCAATGAGATTTCAGTGCATGTTACAACATAAAAAGGAGTTATAACTCCACCTTGTGGAGATGAACAGACTGTGAACCTCTTAACTCTTAAAGGGGTTCTCCGGGAATTAAGGAAATTAAAATACTTAAATATTATTTCATGATAAATATATTTCCAAATACCTTTCCTTAGTTATAATGACTTGTTTTGTCTGGGGAGCAATCATTAGGAGAAACAAAATGGCCGCCGTCCTATTAGTACATACAAAACCTGTCCTAATCACACAGGAGGACAAGTTGCTACACATCACTGAGGTAAAGAGCTGCCTCATCCTCCTCTCTGCTCTGCTTGTCAGGGGTTATGATCCTGAATACAGTTTAATGTGATAAGCGGTCGAGCTTAGAACAAACTCAACTGTAAGTATAGTCTGAAATCAGAGAAAGATAGTGCAGAAAAATAATGTAGATATATTATGGATAAACGTTTAGATAGGTAGTTTTAAAAGACGTTCCTGGGTCCTCCTATCACATAATAGAATTGGCCCACAAATGTAATCGGAATATTAGTAGTGAGACCTTAAAGGGAACTTGTCATTTCCAAAACCCCCCCTGAACTAGAGTAAGCATTGTATAGTGTAAGTGATGCTGAATCTGAATATGTAAGTTTTATCTTCATACTCACTTCCATTCCGACGCTGTGCTCCCACAAACCAGCAGCAAAATGCACTCAGTGGACTCCGGTGCTCACTCACATAATGGAGAGGACTCAAAGAAGAGTCCACTGAGTGCATTTTACTGCAGGTTTGTGGGAGCACAGCGTCAGAATGGAAGTGAGTATGAAGATAAAACGTACATATTCAGATTCAGCATCACTTACACTATACACCGCTTACTCTAGTTCAGGGGGTGTTTCGGAGATGACAGGTTCCCTTTAAGCAACTTCTAAACAGTGCCCAAATACATGCGCAAGAGAAGTAAGAAGGATAGGAAAGATTAGCATAGAAAAGTAGTTATCCTTGCCATCATAGTCATAGTTACCACTCCTGATCTTGAAATGTCCTCATCATTGTGGAGAACATCGCTTTCTGGAGTCCCATTCTTCAGCATCCGCAGGGCTGGTGAAGAACATAGCTTGATCGCTGTCCACCACGTGGAGTCCGGGTAAGCCATGGTATATGGAATCTGTAGTTCCCAAATGTGCCGCTTCACCTAGTTATAGGAAGCCCTCTGCCGTTGCAATTCTCGTGATAAATCCGGGAAAAGGATACCGATGTATTCTCAAATCAATGGATCCTGCTTTGCGAGCCATTTGCAGCATAATTTATCGAACTGGTGTAAAGGAAAACTGGCTTAGTTGCCCATAGCAACCAATCAGATGTCACCTTTCATTTTCCAGATGAGCTCTGGAAAATGAAAGGTGGAATCTGACTAAGCCAGTTTTCCTTTACACCCGTTTTGATAAATCTACCCCTTTGTTTGTGTTTGCAGTGAAGCCTCTGCCCCAACCCGGTGGGCCCATTCAGCAGCAAACACAAGCAAAAATGGTGCCTCAGAGAACAGTTCCTTCAGCCATTTCTCAATGAGCTTATCTGGGCGCTGGATTTCTGCCCTCTCTGGTTAGCCTATGAAACAAATATTATTGCTCCAGGACCTATTTTTTTAGGCAGTCTGCCTTTTTGGCACCACAAGACTACTTTCTTCTCCATCTCTTGCAGTTGTGATGGAACAGGGGTTAAGCTATCCTGCAGTGTGGAGATACGTCCCTCAGTATGAGACCTAGTCTCTAAGATTTTGCAGATTATGGCAGATGAGTCCCACATCCACCTTCACCTCAATCTTGGCGGTTAGGGAGATTTTAGCATCCACTATAGCTTTCAGCAGTTGCTATGATGCCTGCTTGTGTGTCATTTCGGGCTCTTCTACAGGGAAGTCAGTATCCACTGTCCCTGGCTCTGTCTGAAGGGACGCCTCACATGTCTCCAGTTTAGTGTCTTTCTTTTTCTCGCGGTCAAATTCTTCTATTTTCTCCACTGCAGTGGCGGTTTTGGAGGGGCCATGTCTGTTCTAGAGGGTCTTCCCTGCCATTTCTTAAGTTTGAGTGAAATTTTGTCTGCAATCAAACTCTGTAGGATGAGTACAAAAGAATGCTGGGCCAGAGCAAGAGTAGCACACGTCTGATCACAAGGTCAAGCCACGTCCCTCCACCATTTAGGTGTTTCCTAGGGCTCCTCATTTATGTATGACACTAGTTTATTCAATACACAACAGGTGATGAAATGTCACACATTGTGCGTTATCAGATGGACAGTTAGAAGTAAAATAATCCAGAATCTGAGCCTCTAAACAGACCGCACAAAGTGGCAGTTTTTTCTGGATTTCATTGAAACACTCCTATTTTGTATTAATCCATTGTATTTCAAATAAAAGGTTCATTCTGATTGGTCAATATTACAACATGAATCCTATAAGCTAAGTGATGCATCAGTTTTATGTGGACATGCTTCTCAGAGGGCAGTGATGCCAGAATTTATGATTCCCTGAACTGGCCTGATCTTAAATATGGCACCCATAGAAATCTATGGACCAACACTGTATGTCTGTTTTCTACAGGGTCTGTATATACGGAACAGCCATGTTCAAGAGACCATCAGATATATTCACATGGACATAAAGCAGAATGCGCTAAATAAGGGGCCAAAATGCAACTACTCTAGATTCAAAGTTTTGAGTTTTTAATATGTGGTTCAGGCCAGGCTAACTATCAAGATGCCAGGTTTACAAACATGATGCCAAAATGAGGTCACGTATACTACTGCCACATGTGACACTAGCCTCAGGCCTTGTTCACACTTCGGTGATTTGACCAGTGATTTCCATCAGTGATTGTGAGCCAAAACCAGGTGCGGGTCCAGAACACAGAATAGGTATACATCTTTCCATTATACCTTATCTCTGTGTAGTCTTCACTTCTGGTTTTGGCTCACAATCACGGACCAAATCACTAAAGTGTGAACTAAGCCTCAGACTGTATTCACTAGCTAACATGAGGGCGTGTGTACTATTGCCACCTGTGGTGCCAGCCTGAAGCTGTGATCACTCGTGTGGCTAGACTACCAACTGCATGTTAATAAAGTACGGGGTAATGCCACACTAGTGATCACAGCTTCAGCCTGGCACCATAGGTGGTGATAACACGTCCTCATGTTGGCATCATGCTTGTTGGAAAGATTATAACTGCAGGATCACTGGATTAGTTTTTAGTCTGTAACCATGGAGACACAAATCTGCGCAGCAGCTGTATACACAAAACAGTAGAAGAATTTTAATGAAGACTATTTGTAAAGATTCTTCATTTTTTATTCTAGATGCACTAGAGAAAAAATAATTGCAAAAGTATACATGTAATAAAATTCCCTAATAGTACTGAAAATAGTGTTACATGTGCTCCTTCCCTCTTCAAGCCTTCTCAGCCAATCAGCATTGTCAGATGGGGTCACATGACACTGCCCCGCATCCTTGAGTTAGGGCTCTTTCACACAAGCGGATGCCGTCCGAGGAATCGGCTGCATATAAGAGAGCCAAGCCCCGTTCCGGACAGCAGAGACACGGAGCATTAACATGATTGATAATGTGATCTTTTTACTACAAAATTGTAGTAAAAAGATCACAGAGAGACACGGAGCATTATTAATCATGTTACTGCTCCGTGCCTCTCCTGTCCGGAACGGGGCTTGGCTCTCTTACACGCAGCAGATTCCTCGGACGGCATCTACTCATGTGAAAGAGCCCTTATGAGAAGCAGGAAAAGTCTCATTCCAATGCTGGCCATACACATTTCTCCAAAAGGATCTGGCAGTGGAAATCCTTGGCAGATGTCAAGTCGTGGGCACCGCCAAAATCAGCAGGTTTGAGCAACATACATTTAATGAGTATGGACAGCTTTAGAAATCATATAGGCAGAGCTCACTTTTGGGAAGGATGAATTTGTGTCCACATCTTCCATAATTCCATAGGTACTAGCTGGTACTGAATTATTGAGTGCAAATCATGAACATCCAGGTTCATATCTCCAGACCGCACTGGTGGTTAGCCCATAGTTCTGTTGCTTACTTGACTCTGGTAAGGAATATTCTGCTATTTTCCACAGCTGTTTCTGTATAGGGTGCCCCAGAAAATGACCTCTCCCTGGGTCTCCTATAAGTACTGTGGTCCCATGCTGCACCATACAATGTCTGAGCCACCGGTGGAGAGAATCGGCCAGCTGCTCATCATAAAACATGTCGCCCAGTACAATCAGATCCCAGCATCCCGTATCTTCACCTATTATATTCTCTGGACGAAAGGGCAAAGGATCTACTCGATTTAGTTGGCAATTCAGACCAAACGCTGCACCTGCAACTGGAGAGATGAGAAATTTACAGATGGCAAGTAAAAATGAACTTCATACAAAATGCGTGGCATAGACCCTACAGGGAAATATCCCATGGGCCAATACCCTGGCCGGGTTCATATCAATCTGATGCCCTCCGCATTAATTAATGCTAGGAGCATCGGGTATTTGTGCACCTGGCCAGCAACTGCTGATGTCCTCCTGAATTCAACTGTATCACTGTCCTCAGGACAGAGATACAGTTGAATACTGTGGTTGGACCAGCAGTATTTTGTGCTGCACTTGCGGTATTTGGTTCTGCTGAGGTGGTATTTTTTGCTGCACTACAGTACTGATGGCCCCACGTACTTCTATTGTTACTGCCTTCTTGTGTTGCTCCACCTTCTGTCTATCTGGACCCACCTACAACATTGGGCCACTTTTAGTTTTTTTCCAGGGCCACAAAAGGGCCATGAAAGTTGTGGGCATCTGATTAACTGTCAAGAGGTCAGCAAGAATGGTGGCATTCCTGATAGACCTGGTATCTCACCTGGTTTTCCTACAAATCACCCACTTTTTCACTCTCCCCTCAACTCGATGCTTAAGTTGGTATTATATGGTACTTTTTAGTTGGGCACTAACAATGGCACAGCTCTGATAAATGTCTTTAAAACTACAAGTATTGCGCATGAAAATCACACACACTCTTTGTGTTGTAGTTTTCCACATTTCCCAATTTCCAAGGACAGCTTCCTAATTTTTTATTGGCTGTCTTAGGAAGACTTGGGTGTAAAAGTAACTAGCCAGACGTTGCCCACAGATCTCTTGTCACCCCTCACCTGGGTCAATATCATTGGCTACAACATAAGAGGCTCCTTTCATTTTAGCAGCAATGGAGGCGGCCCCACAACCACTTCCGAGATCTAGAATGCGTCTGCATCTTGCAATGTCTGGATTATCCAACAGGTATCTAAAGACACAAAAAATTGAATTAACCCTTACTGAAAACAATGTATTGCTTTGCCTAATAGAAAACTCTTAAAGGGCAGATTTGTACATATGAGACTAGCTGACCTGTTACATGTGCACTCAGCAGCTGAAGACTCTCTGCGTTGGTCCCATGTTCATATGTGTCCACATTGCTGAGAAAAATTATGTTTTAATATATGCAAATGAGCTTCTAGGAGCAATGGGGGTGTTGCTGTTACACCTAGAGGCTGAGCTCTCTCTGCAACTGCAGCCCCCTCTCCGGTTTATTGATAGAGCCAGGCAGTGTAAACGTCATCAGACCTGCCGCAGTTGCAGAGAGAGCAGAGACTGTAGGAATAGTGGAGTAATTCTAGAGGCTCATTTGCATATATGAAAACATTTTTCTCAGCAATGCAGGCACATATGAACATGGGACCAACACGGATGCCTTCAGCTACCAAGTGCACATGTAACAGGTCAGCCAGTTTCATAGGTACAAATCTGCATGGTGGACTGAATCGTATTGGGGTCATTTACCAAGGCTTTACACCAGGTTTGTGGCCTAAAAGTCACAAAATTTGGAACAAAAGGCATTTTATGCAAAAATGTTCAGACTTTTTGGCCTTGATTTATCATGCCTTCACTCCAGAATTCTTGCTTCAAAAAGTACCAAAATAAGACTTTTGCGACTTTTTGCACTCACTTGTGCAAACATTTGAGGAGGGGGGAATTTATCATGAGGAGAATATTTGTCAGTTTTGTTTGAGTCTGCATTTATGCCACACTTATAAAACATTATGCCACACTTATAAAACATCTCATATTGTTTGATAAATTTGTCCTCCTTAGACCTAACACTTTTGTCTAGAAAAGCTCCTTCAGTTTTCCTATTCCACCCTCCTCCTGGACTGAGATTGTGACTTTTTAAATCTGGAGTGAAACACATTAACATAGCTAACCACACCCACATTTCCACCCACAGTACAAGATGGAGTGACTGGTCTAAAAATGCAAAAAAGTTGCAAAATTTTGCACAAATGAGTGCAAAAAAAAACAAAACACAAAAGCCATATTTTGCGACTTTTTCAAGCCCTAATTCTGGAGTGAAGGCATGATAAATCGGGGCCTTCACGTCTTTTTACACCACTCACTCTTGTTTTAAAATGTGGGTGGGAAAGTGGGTGTGGTTAGCTATGTTAATGAGTTTCACTCCAGGTTTATCATTGGGACTTTTTTTAAAAGTCGCACTCTTATTTCAGTAGGTGAGTGGAGTAGGAAAACTTGGAGGAGCTTTTTTAGACAAAGGTGTTAGATTTAAGGGTAAAACAAAGACAGAGACATTTGATAAATGTGGCATAAAGTACACCAACACAGACTCACGCAAAACTGACTTCAGATATTCCCCTTGATTTTCCATCGATCTTGCCACTGGAACTCATCAAGGGCAACTGCAGCCACCTACTATAATTTACACCAGAAAACTAGCATACATTATAACTGAACTCTACTCCAGCTCCTGGCTGGAATAGATGTCAGTTTCTGGTATACAAACAGCAGAAAAAACAACACATTTATTAAGAGGCAAGTGCCTTTTTGTAAACGTTTGTGTACGTTTCAAAATAATCCCCCTTTTGGTGGACACAAGTGCTGCATTCAGTTCAGTACAACCATCAGTACAGATACAACCCTTTGTTGTGCCCAGTCCTGATATAGGGGCACTATGAGTAGTGTTCTAGGCCTGGAAACTGATGATGCCACTGCAAATGGCACCCTACGAAGTGTTGAGCCTACTGCTGACACCATATTGGGGCACCACAAGGTACAACTGACTATGGTTGGCAATGT
This sequence comes from Rhinella marina, assembly GCA_900303285.1. NCBI lineage: Eukaryota > Metazoa > Chordata > Amphibia > Anura > Bufonidae > Rhinella > Rhinella marina. The sequence continues at coordinate 64,057 of ONZH01008369.1, forward strand.
TATGACGGTATGGATATGGCTAGCAAGTATGTATCTTTGTATGTGGCTGTATATGTGAACCAAATCCTGCATTTATGTTCACCATATAATAACAATAGTACAATATTTGGCAAATGATTTCCAAATATAATGCAATTCTTCACACTGCCACAAGGGGGCATGGTGCCTTATTATATACAATGTTTCCCTGGGCTCCTATGTAGCCAGGTTTAACTCTCCAGACCAATAAAATCCAAAATAATTTGGAAATATTAATTACACTTACTATTAATTACAATTATTTAGTAATTACTAACACTACATATCAATTCAACAAAATTGTCCTGTTAATCGATTACAAGTAACTAGAGTGTCATTCTGGAACACGACCACAAGAGGGCTACATTCTCCGCATGTCTCTATATGCGTTTGTACCTGGCTAGGGCCTGTCCTCCCGGCCAGTATATAGCCCAGTAGGGATCTCCATAGGGCCAGTGCTCGGGGCGGAGGTGCCAGAATTTACACCGTGGAGTAAGCAGAAGTAACTGAATCTCCGGTGTCAGGTGCTCCGTTACCACTTCCGTGTTGTGCAGTATGAAGCCTTGTAGGTAGGTGGCGCTGGTGTGCTGAGCAGAGCAGTACAGCACTTTCCTAGTGCAGGGCCGCAGCAGAGACCTGTACAGCCGCAGCATGCTGTCACCATGAGGGGAGGTACGAGTCATGTGGCACAGAGGTCATGTGATATTCTATTACTCCTACTTGTGAACTTGAACTCCCTTATGGGGGAAGAGGAGTCTGGTATCTGAGGGGTTAATAACAAGGGGGAATTGATGCTGGGGATTGTCAGTGGTGTGAAGTGCTTATAAATTATTTTTTATTTAATAGTACAGGATAAGTAATGTATGTACGCAGTGACTTTATATTGTAAATTATAATGTAATCTGTTTGCACTTTGCTTTTACTTTATCAAATATGTTGCATTATTTATTCTGTACGGATCCTGACTTACATCTGTTCCTGTACTATACTCCAGAGCAGGGGTGTAGCTAGAAGTGACTGGGCCCCACAGTAAATTTTTGTATGGGCCCCATGGGGCCCCTGCCAACACCCCCTCCTGAGCAAACCCCACTCCTGTGGCTAGTCAAGATCACTCTGTCAGACCAGCACAGGCTACCACACCATCCTTTTCCTGTGTGTGTGTGTGTGTGTGTGTGTGTGTGTGTGTGTGTGTGTAGTATATATAATACAACCATCTCTAGGGTTTACAGAGAATGGTCCGAAAAAGAAAAAACATCCAGTGAGCGGCAGTTCTGTGGGCGGAAATGCTTGTTGATGCCAGAGGTCAGAGGAGAATGGGCAGACTGGTTCGAGCTGATAGAAAGGCAACAGTGACTCAACTTGCCACCCGTTACAACCAAGGTAGGCAGAAGAGCATCTCTGAACGCACAGTACGTCGAACTTTGAGGCAGATGGGCTACAGCAGCAGAAGACCACACCGGGTGCCACTCCTTTCAGCTAAGAACAGGAAACTGAGGCTACAATTTGCACAAGCTCATCGAAATTGGACAGTAGAAGATTGGAAAAATGTTGCCTGGTCTGATGAGTCTCGATTTCTGCTGCGACATTCGGATGGTAGGGTCAGAATTTGGCGTCAACAACATGAAGCATGGATCCATCCTGCCTTGTATCAACGGTTTCAAGCTGGTGGTGGTGGTGTCATGGTGTGGGGAATATTTTCTTGGCACTCTTTGGGCCCCTTGGTACCAATTGAGCATCGTTGCAACGCCACAGCCTACCTGAGTATTGTTGCTGACCATGTCCATCCCTTTATGACCACAATGTACCCAACATCTGATGGCTACTTTCAGCAGGATAATGCGCCATGTCATAAAGCTGGAATCATCTCAGACTGGTTTCTTGAACATGACAATGAGTTCACTATACTCAAATGGCCTCCACAGTCACCAGATCTCAATCCAATAGAGCATCTTTGGGATGTGGTGGAACGGGAGATTCGCATCATGGATGTGTAGCCGACAAATCTGCGGCAACTGTGTGATGCCATCATGTCAATATGGACCAAAATCTCTGAGGAATGCTTCCAGCACCTTGTTGAATCTATGCCACGGAAGAATTGAGGCAGTTCTGAAGGCAAAAGGGGGTCCAACCCGTTACTAGCATGGTGTACCTAATAAAGTGGCCGGTGAGTGTATAAATATATATATATATATATATATATATATATATATATATATACACACACAGTTGGAAGCTTCCCCTCTCTGCTCACTGTTCAGCCATCTACTAGAACTTATTATGACAGTATGGTACACATAAGCGCGCACCTTATGCCAGCCCAGGGCCATCCTGGCATCACATGTGCATATGTAATAGTGCCATAATAAGCAGTACTACAGTCATGGCCAAAAGTTTTGAGAATGACACAAATATTATATTTTCACATGATCTGCTGCCCTCTGGTTTTTATGTGTGTTTGTCAGATGTTTTTATCACATGCAGAAATATAATTGCAATCATATTATAAGTAAGTAATATAATATTATAAGTAACAAAAGCTTATATTGACAGAATGAGTTAATGCAGCAAGTCAATATTTGCAGTGTTAACCCTTCTTCTTCAGGACCTCACCAATTCTCCCTGGCATGCTCTCAATCAACTTCTGGACCAAATCCTGACTGATAGCAGTCCATTGTTGCACAATCAATGCTTGCATTTTGTCAGAATTTGTAGGTTTTTGTTTGTCCACCCGTCTCTTGATGATTGACCACAAGTTCTCAATGGGATTAAGATCTGGGGAGTTTCCATGCCATGGACCCAAAATCTCTATGTTTTGTTCCCTGAGCCATTTAGTTATCACCTTTGCTTTATGGCAAGGTGCTCCATCATGCTGGAAAAGGCATTGTTGATTGCCAAACTGCTCTTGGACGGTTGGGAGAAGTTGCTCTCGGAGGACATTCTGGTACCATTCTTTATTCATGGCTGTGTTTTTAGGCAAGACTGTGAGAGAGCCGATTCCCTTGGCTGAGAAGCAACCCCACACATGAATGGTTTCAGGATGCTTTACAGTTGGCATGAGACAAGACTGGTGGTAGCGCTCGCCTCGTCTTCTCCGAATAAGCTGTTTTCCAGATGTCCCAAACAATTGAAAAGGGGATTCATCAGAGAAAATGACTTTACCCCAGTCCTCAGCAGTCCACTCCCTGTACCTTTTGCAGAATATCAGTCTGTCCTTGATGTTTTTTCTGGAGAGAAGTGGCTTCTTTGTTGCCCTCCTTGAGACCAGGCCTTGCTCCAAGAGTCTCCGCCTCACAGTGCGTGCAGATGCACTCACACCTGCCTGCTGCCATTCCTGAGCAAGCTCTGCACTGCTGGTAGCCCGATCCCGCAGCTGAAACACTTTTAAGAGACGGTCCTGGCGCTTGCTGGTCTTTTTTGGGCGCCCTGGAACCTTTTTGGCAACAATGGAACCTCTCTCCTTGAAGTTCTTGATGCGATAGATTGTTGACTGAGGTGCAATCTTTCTAGCTGCGATACTCTTCCCTGTTAGGCCATTTTTGTGCAGTGCAATGATGACTGCACGTGTTTCTTTAGAGATAACCATGGTTAACAGAAGAGAAACAATGATGCCAAGCACCAGCCTCCTTTTAAAGTGTCCAGTGGTGTCATTCTTAATTAATCATGACAGATTGATCTCCAGCCCTGTCCTCATCAACACCCACACCTGTGTTAATGGAGCAATCACTGAAACGATGTTAGCTGGTCCTTTTAAGGCAGGGCTGCAATGATGTTGAAATGTGTTTTGGGGGATAAAGTTCATTTTCTAGGCAAATATTGACTTTGCAAGTAATTGCTGTTAAGCTGATCACTCTTTATAACATTCTGGAGTATATGCAAATTGCCATTATAAAAACTGAAGCAGTAGACTTTGTAAAAATTAATATTTGTATCATTCTCAAAACTTTTGGCCATGACTGTAGATAGCAGAACAGCGAGCAGAGAGGGGAAGCCACCATGTACAGAAGGATGGCACAGGAAGGAGTGGGCAGAAGTTGGGATCTGGCTACCTGGCAGCTGCATGCTGAAGGCGTCAGCATACAGCTGCCAGGTAGCCATCTCATTCGCAGCCTCACTCCTTCATGTACCAGCCTTCTATACTATAGCAAAGGCATGCTATAATACAAGAGGCTGGTATGGCTGTGGCAGCAACATGATGCAGCCTGCCATGGCAGTGGCCTCCCACTCACACCTTCTGCCTGCTATACCTGGCCTTTCCGCTTCTCCAGGACTCCCATTACCAGTATTTTGTCTCTCTCTTCCACTCTGCCCTGAGTGCTCTCCCTTCCTTCTTCTGTCCAGAACACGCAGGCAAGGCTACCAGGGGGGCCCAGGCAGTGGATGCACATACCTGAAAAACAGAGTCATGTGGCACTGCCGTGCATCTTCTCCCGCCTGCCGCTCCCTCCTATTTCCGGTGAGGAGGACTTTCACTTGCTGGACGTTACTTAATTTGCATAGCGTGCTGCCGGCTAGCGCGCTATGCAGACTACTACAGAGAATGTATGGGGGCGGAGCAGGGCAGGTCCTTACATAGGGAGGCGGAGTGGGCCCTCTTTTAATGAATTACAAGGATGATGGACAGGCCAGGCAGCGGGTACATGCCTCCAATGTGACTGCACTGCATGTGAAGGAAGGGGAGCCCGGGCCCGGCCTGAAAGACTTAATAATGTAGGTGAGAGTGAGACACTGCTCCCGGGCCCCGAAGCAGCCGCTTCCCTGGTAGTTACGCCACTGCTCCAGAGCTCTACTCACTATTCTTCTGTGGAGTCACTGTGTACATACAGTACTTATTCTGTACTCATCCTACAGCCTGTATTATACTCCAGAGCTGCACTCACTATTCTGCTGGTGGAGTCACTGTATACATACATTACATCACGTATCTTGTTCTGATCCTGAGTTATATCCTCTATTATATTCCAGAGCTGCACTCTACGTTCTGCTGGTGGAGTCACTGTGTACATAGAGGGCCGGCAGCCACCTAGGGTGCCACCTCGCTACCCATAATCACAAGTGCTTTTGCAGCCGCTCAGCCTCATAGGCTGCAAGCCTGAGGCCTATGAGGCGGTAGACGGGTGCAAGAGGTCATAATGACATGACCGTAATCTCCTGCGCTGGGTCTCACAGTGATGTAATCAGGACTGCCTGTGCTGGGACACAGTAACACAGGCTATAGATCAGGCTGTGGCAGAGAAACGGAAGTCAGGTAAGTTTGGGTTTTTTTTTTTTTTTACATTTGGTCACCACTACTGGGAGCAGCAAGGAGGGGAGGGGGAAGAATTATATATACAAGGCACTACAGAGCGGAGTCATTATCTACTGGGGGCACCAAGGGGTGGAGCATTATTATATATAACTGGCACTAAAAAGGCTGTCATCATCTACTGGGGGGAATTATATATAACTGGCACTAAAAAGGTAATTATGAACTGGGGGCACCAAGGGAGGGGAAGCTTTATATATAACTGGTGCTACAGAGTGGGTCATCTACTGGGGGGAATTATATATAACTGGCACTACAAATGGGGTTATTATCAACTGGGGGCACCAAGGGAGGGGGAGCTTTATATATAACTGGTGCTACAGAGTGGGTCATGAAGCGGTGGAGCACCAAGAGGTGGAGCATTATATATAACTGGCCCAAAAGAGGGGGTCATCATCTACAGGGTGCACCAATGGGGGAAGCATTATATTTAACTGGCACAAAAGAGCGGGTCATTTACTGGGGGCACCAAGGGGAGCAGAATTATATAGAACTTGCACTGCTGGGGTGCCTACACCTCAAACTGGCACTACTGGGGGCCTCCTACACCTCAAAAACCTCTCTAGAATTTGACCTTTTCTTAAAGTCGAAACAACAAAAACTCAACTTGATTACTGTAACTCACTGCTAACTGATCTCCCCCTCACTAACCACTGCCCCACAATTCCCTAACCTATTTGTCTAAGAGTTAGTTTACATCTGCAGCATCTCACATCAGGCATAGCCAGATAGTACTGAGCACAACCATACCCCATAGACCATAATGAGATCCAGCCGCTCTCCAGCAAAATGACTTTCAGCTGGACAAAAGACCTTGGATGGAACGTTTTTTCTCTGGCCAAAACTCAGCACTCATGTTGGAAAGCGTCCGGATCCCATTATAGTGTATGCGGTCTGGCTGTGAACAGCATTATCAGGCAATGCCGGATCCAGTGAACCCATCCTGCCGATCTCTGGAAAAGCTTGCCAGATACATTTATCGGAAATGTACATGATGTTTAAAAGGAGTCCTTTCATCTCATTTTCACCTATATAACTAAGAGCACTGCCCCACAGAAGATTGCAGACATATCCCAAACATACCCGTGTGCACTTTGTGTCTGTATTACATGTTCAGAAAACTCACTTTCTGCTGGAAAACAGCTCCCAAGTGCCCAGCTGAAAGTGAAACTAAAAACAGCTTTCTCTCCCGACTCGATTTCTAACAGATATATCTTCTGATATACTGGATATAATGCTGTCATTTTGGTATCATTTGAAAGCTTGGAATGCAAGCTTTCAAAGAAGGTTTTTCTGTCTGCTACCAATCCCAAGATATGAGCAGCTAAAGCAGCCGTCCCCTCTTCATTCTGGTTTGCTTTGGGCACTTGCAGCAACAAAGCCGGGCACTTGGGAGCTGTTTTTCAGCAGAATAAAAGTGCTTTTTCTGGAGATGGAATATGGACACAAAGTGCACATAGGTATGTCTGGGATGTGCATGCAATATTCTGTGAGGCAGTTATATTGGTGAAAAACTGCCTTTAAGCACTATTCCGATCCCTCCCCCCTTTGCCAGTCAATTCAATTTAAACTGCTCATTCTCACCCACAAAGCTCTCCACATTGCTGCGCCCCTTATATCTCCTCCCTCATGTAGGTCTACCATCCTACTCGCTCTTCCTGTTCAGCCAATGATTTATGACTAGCATCCACCATAATCTGAATTTACTCCCATCTTCAAGACTTCTCCCAAGCTGCACCAGTTCTCTGGAATGCCCTACCCCAAGCAATTAGGTTAAATCACAATATACACAGTTTTAGGTGCTCACTAAAATCACATGTTTTTATGGTGGCCCATAACATCTGATTTAAGTCTTCTCCATTAACCTCCCCCCCCCCAGCCTCATTGCTTAGAGCCTGATCCATCATCCAACTGTATCCACCACATTCTCTCAGAAGCACTACAGATATTGACTAGTGACCTGCTCATGTAGCTCTATATGTTCTCCCCTATTTTGTTAACCATTTCATTACCAGAGTGTTTACTCCCCATCCTTACCTGGCCAATTTTTACTTATGAACATGTGCATTATGGAAGCGCTCTTTAGTACAGGAGGAGCAGGAAGTGGTAAATGCAGTTCTCCCTGTTCTAGCTCTACTCACTGCTCCCTGTTCTTCGTTTGCCAGTGCAACATGTTGTGCTGTGAACTGTGCACAGTGTGAGGACATTGGCGTGCTCTGTCATCTTACGCTGTGTGAAGTCAGGTCACAGCACGGGACGGCAGGAAGAGCAATGGATCTCAGGAACAGCGGAGTTCGGACAGGGTGAGGTGAGTTGATTTTTGTTTGTCTGATCTGAGGTCTGATTGGGAATCTTAATAGCACAGGCCCTGATCTGAGGTCTGATTGGGGGTCTAATTAACATTGGGGGTCTGAGCTCAAGTCTGATTAACATTGGGAGTCTGATTGGGGTTATGAGTTGAGGTCTGATTAACATTGGGGCTCTGATCTGAGGTCTGATGAAAAATATATTTTTTCTTATTTTCCTCCTCTAAAACCAGGTGCATCTTATATGGCAAAAAATATAGTACATGTATTTGATATAATTTTTCACAGTATACATTAAACTTTTTGAAAGAAAATTATGTGAAAATTATGAAAATAGTATATTTTTCCTTTCTTATCATTTTTTGTTACCGCTACAAAAGATTTCAAGAAACAACATTTCTAAAACTATTACCATATGTTTGTACTGTGAAAATGGATGCTATTTGTGTAATGTATCTACTGGCTGGGCTCACTGCAGTAGAAAGTTTTTTTATGGCTGGTTCTATGTCACTGTACTGCCAGAACAGATGTTATAAAGCTTTAAAACATTAGAAACTCCCTCAAAGTGACTTTTTTTTTAAATAGTGTTGACCCCTAAGGAATTCATCTTGGGGAAATTTTGACATTTTAAGCTTTTGGCTTTTTACATTTTTTTTAATAAATGAAAAAAAATATGCTTTTTGTATATTTTTTATACTTTACAAAAAAGCTATACTAGATATAGCTAAAATTAATACCTATATTTTAAAAAAAATTGTGATAGAAAAGGGAAAAAATGTGTTTGAATATTTTACACACTGAAAGTCTGCTATACTTTTGCCAAAACTTAAATATGTATATATTTTTATTTTTTTTATGAAAGAAAACGAGTAAAAAACGTGTGTGTACGTAGTCTGCTATACTAGTGCTAAAATTAATAACTATAACTATTTGACTTTTTTAATTTATTTTCTGAGAACGAGTGATAATGCATCTGTATGAGAACGAGCGATGGCAACTGCAACTCTGCTGACATATGCCCTTTGATTTTTGATTTTTTTTTTTAATAATGGTTTTATTGGGTTTCTCCAAGAATTATACAAATAAACGCATAAGAAAAGATTAATAACAGTCGAGGGTATGAGCAACCCCCTCAATCAGATTTCAATACAGTACAACATTGATATGATACAAATGTGATGCTTCCTCCCCTCCCCAACAGTTAGATGAACAGCAAAGTGGTCTTCAAAAACGTCACAATCCCAGAAGTTATATTCACAGCATATTATAATCTTGAATACTCATGGAAGTGAGCTCATGGAACCTGAGATTCAAAAGTTAGAGGGACCATTGTACCCCTCCCACTCTCAGCTATGCCAGCACCAATATCAGGATCAAACAGTTACAGAGCCCACCAATTCCCAATTTAGACACCAAGATATACAATGAAAAGGAGACAACATCAATAAATGATCACCATTTGCGAGAAAAAGAAACTGAGTATCTGTCTTACTGCCTTTCTACTTTGGCCTTGTCCATAAATAGATAATGTTTAACTTGTTGGGTCACTTCCTCCACTGATGGGATATGAGGCCATGGCCAATATGCAGCGCTTTTCCACCAACAAGAATATATGAACAACACTAAGCAGGGGAGAATGACACAACAGAGCCTGTGAAACCAGGGGGACTATGATGTTCCATTTCATTTGGATGAGACTAATCACTCTTCCTTAAAACTGCCACATGCCATGGGCCAAATTGGCTTTCGGAAGAGAGCACTTTGGACATGCCACCAAATGGCCTGGGTAGTCTGGATGAAGCAGGATATTGAAACCCAATATAATTATTTTCTGCAACTTAAATATGTTTTCTTCCATCTTTCATTAATGATCACTTTCTTGATCTTGGACCAACCCTCTAATATCTTTCTTGAGATATCCGAATCTTGAATCTCCTTGGCCCAGAAAGAATGAGCAAAGGTCTTCGACAACTGAAGTATATGGGCCCACAACGTGGCATATAACAGAGATAGGGAGGAGCGTTTTGGTGGCAGGTGAACTAGAGTCAAATACATTAGTGGTGTATTCCCCGGAGAGATCTGTTAACCTTATAGATATGTCAAAAAGTGATATGTGCCCAAATTAAACTTATCCTGGCAATCAGCTAATGTAAGGCAGTGGTTACAGTTTTGTACGAAGAGTTAATTGACAGATTGAATCCCTCCCTCTCTCCACTGCCTAAACAGACTATTGTAAATGCCCTGAGAAAATTCCAGATGTCCTTATAGAGGGAGATATTTGGACAAAAGAAGAGAGGGTTTCAGACTGCTCCTAACTGCCTTCCACATGGCTATGGTATCCTTTAAAATAATAGTCAGGCGTATCTGGTGCGTAAAAGGGCCGCTGGGGACCAAGGTAAAGCTAGTTTGACCTCCAGATCATAGTTGGAATAAAAGTCAGAGCACTGAATCCAATGTAGACAGTCTCTTAATAAACTCCCCAGATAGTACAAGTGAATGTCCAGGAGATTTATACCTCCCTTGATGCTTGGAAATATTAGTTTTTTTTAAGGGCTATTTTTGGATGGTTATTAATTTTAGGGAAAGCTGGAAGTTATGTATAGAATGGTCCCGTGAAAAAAATTCTACAGTTTTCAAACCAGCACCTGGATCTGAATTCTTCTGTAATTGCATGTAATTAGAAATGTTGTATAGCCACTGAGTTATTCAATAAAATATATCTGTATCGCACCACCTGCTGTTTGTTTGTTTGTTTTTTTTTCTTTTTTACAAGCATATTTATTGAAGATTTCAAACATTTTATATAAGTAAGAGCCAACAGAGAATATGACAAAGTAAACTAGTAATGTGTAGTAAGAACAATTCCGTCCATCGGAGTATAACTATGAGGAGACAAAATTTGTGGGCACTAACAGTGCATAATGTCTCTTCACACTATGTGGCCAATCGAAAAATCATTATGGCCACCTAAGGAAGTACAATGAATAGAAACATGAATAATTGACAAACGTGACGACCAGAGGAAGTAGGCAAAAGACAAACTGGGGGGGGGGGGTCTTCCGTTGGATGGCAGGCACCATGAGTGGTATTTGGTCAATTGTAAGTTACAGTTTGCATACCGCTCAGCCAATGAATTAATAGCAAAACAGTATTGAGGTAGTAGAAATGAGAGTGGGTATAAAGCAATATTTATAGGCCAGTATGCTGTTTTTACCACTATGATCTCCCGTCTGGCGGCAGACTCAAGGTAGGCCCTCACCAGCATGTATACGTGGGTAGATTGTTAAGTAGACAGCAGAGATCTGTTAGGCGGAGCAGGAATTATTCCACCCAAGGTGCCCAAGTTTTTAAGAATTGATCATGACAGTCTGCTAAAATGAGGGTCAATTTTTTGTTGACCATATATAAATCTAGTCTGTGCTTCACTTCAGAAAAGCCCAGAGAGGGTTTGTTCTAGGCCGTTGCAATCATTTGTTTGGTGGCCAAGAAAAAGTAACCTATTAACCGTTGCATTTTTGAGAAGGGATTCAATAAAATGTTTTAGTTTGAGGTGACAAAAGGTTTCCATGGACCGTAGCTGAAATCTGCTTTGTAAGGAAGTGAATGTACTGTAGCTGCACCATCGAAGGAAAGTAAGTGATAAATCCTAGTGAGTGCTTTGGCTGTCCAAAGTCTAAATGATCCTGGAGAATCCTGTCCTGGGGGAAATCACAGGTTCTTTAAAAGTGGTACAAGAGGCAGGTGCGGGGAAAGTAACTAAGCCAAGTATTTGACAGAGTCCCAAATTTTGAGAGCATGTTTAAAGGGAACCTGTCATCTCCGAAACACCCCCTGAACTAGAGTAAGCGTTGTATAGTGTAAGTGATGCTGAATCCAAATATGTAAGTTTTATCTTCATAATCACTTCCATTCCGACGCTGTGCTCCCAACAACTCAAACGTATTGTTATTCACCTTAAAGTGGTTATCTCACTTCAGCAAATTGCATCGTGTAGAAAAAGTTAATACAAGGCACTTACTAATGTATTGTGATTGTCCATATTGCTTCCTTTGCTGGCTGGGTTCATTTTTCCATCTCATTATACACTGCTCATTTCCATGGTTACAGACCACCCTGTAATCCAGCAGCGGTGGCCATGCTTGCACACTATAGGAAAAAATTCTGGCCTATCTGGTGGCCAGGGCCACCCTGCTTTTTGCCGAAACGCGTCAATGGTATACCCTGTATGAACATATATACGGTTCATTAAACAGACGCTATTATTTGCATAAGACACGACTGCTGGGGATTCTTTCGCAACTTACCTGGGAGATCGTTCCTTCCCACGTGCAACGTGCACCGGAGCGGGTGCCGACCGGCGTGTTTACTGTAATGACAGTGTGGTGGCAGCGATCTGCATCATCACGCAACACTGGCATATCACAATGTATCCCGATGCTTTTATGTGTTGGGATACAGATAACAGCTTAAAGCAGTGGTTCTCAACTCCAGTCCTCGGGACCCACCTGCCAGTCAGGATTTAGGAATATCCCACAGAATGAATACCTGTGGTAAGTCCTGATGGATGGACGCTAATTATATCAGCTGGTCTAAACTAAGGAAATCCTGAAAACATGACTGGCAGGTGGGTCCCGAGGACTGGAGTTGAGAACCACTGGCTTAAAGGCTATCTACACCTTTGGGCCAATTTTTTTTACTCATTTGGGCTAAAAATCTTTTTTTTATATTGGTCTTTGTTAAAAAATATTGAGTCGTTCTGTCACAAGGGGTTAATTGATTTTCTAGCAATGTGAATGGTACTTTCACTTTGTGCCGGTCATTTAATAACACTTATCTCTAAATTATTAAGAGGTCAGAAACACTTATTTAAGCCTCATACGAACCCACCAGAGCTGCCTCTAACACAACCGCAGGGTTATGTGAATCTGCTCTGATCCACCAAGATGCATAGTTAAGCTGTGTTGCAATATAGTAAAGGTACATATTAGGCAAAGCCAAACCTCCCCTCTCATATGGAGCTTGCAATGTTTCCCTCGCTATACGCGGTACTGTTTGACACCACAAAAAGGGAGTTAATAGCCGATGTATGGCATCAATCTTAGGCATGTTTTTTATGTTAAACGGAAGGCAAAAACCATGATGTGAACCTAGCTTTACATGTATGTGATGACTCGGGGTCTGACCACCGCCAGGCGCTGCCTCCCTGGCTGCGCTAATAGAAACAAATGCCCGGTGCACTCCCATTAGTTTCTATGGGCGCCGCGGGCTGGCTGCGCCTGGCGGTAGCACAAGATGGGATAACCCCTTTAAAGACTATGTACACCTTCGGAGGCAATTTGTTTTTATAATTGCATGTTACTCATTTTTGACTAAAAATCATTTTTTCAATTGGTGTTTATTAAAAATGTTGAGTTGTTCTGTCACAAAGAGTTAACCGTTTTTTCTAGCTGTATGACTGGTACTTTCACTTTTTGCCGGTCATCTAATAAACCTTATCTCTAAACTACTAAGAGGTCATAAAGACTTATTTAAGGCTACTTTCACACTGGCGGCAGGGCTGATCCGGCAGGTGAAGGGTGCTGCCGGATCAGGCCTGCCGCAGTGACATGTGTGGAGCCGGAACCGCGCTCCGGCCCCACACATGTCACACAGTACATACATATACATACACATAAACATACACACACATATAGACATACAAACAACACATTACATACTTACATGCTCCCGGCAGGTCTTCGGAGCATCAGGACGGCTCCACACAGGTCACGATTCCCACAGCGCCCCTCTGCTGGGCGCCTGGTGAATCGTCATCTGACGATTCCACCAGGCGCCCAGCAGAGGGCGCTGTGGGAATCGTGACCTGTGTGAGCCGTCCTGACGCTCCGAAGACCCTGCCGGGGAGCATGTAAGTATGTATGTGTGTTTGTATGTCTTTATGTGTGTGTATGTTATGTCTGTATGTGTCTATGTGTACCCGGATCCGTAATGGACTCCATTGAAAGTCAATGGAGGCGGGATCCGGTTACCATTATGGTCACACCAGACGGATCCCACCCCCATTGACTTGCATTGGGGGGTCATTCCGGATCCGTCTTGGTGCGGATGCCTGGACCGGAGAGCAAACCGCAGCATGCTGCGGTTTGTTCTCGCGTCTGAAGACGGAACGGAATGCTTTCAGGAGCATTCCGTTGTCTTCAGTTCAGTTTGTCCCCATTGACAATGAATGGGACAAAACTTGAAGCGTTTTATTCGGTATTGAGCCCCTATGACGGAACTCAATACCGGAATTTTTAAAACGCTAGGTGAAAGTAGCCTAAGCCACATTCTTATCTGTAGATTAAGAACTGAGCTATAATTAGTGATTTATAAGGTCAGGAGCAGAGATAAGGAGCCCGTCAGCTCCTGATCTAACGATAAGGCTACTTTCACACTAGCGTTAGCACGGATCGGCACCTAAAGGGGTGCGACGGATCCGTGCTAACGCTATACATGTGTGGAGCCGGAAGCAGCGCTCCGGCCCCACACATGACACACATTAAAACAACACACAGACTACATACAAACAAACATACAGACATACATACAAACATACATACATACTCACATACTCCCGGGACGCCGGCAGACGTCTTCACGCGCCTCCTGCGCGGCAGTGATGACGATTCCCCACAGCGCCCTCTGCTGGGCGCAGTGGGGAAACGTTCATCGCAGCGTGCAGGAGGCGCGTGAAGACCTGCTGCCGGCGTCCCGGGAGTATGTGAGTATGTATGTATGTCTGTATGTTTGTATGTATGTCTGTATGTTTGTTTGTATGTAGTCTGTGTGTATGTATGCCGGATCCGGAATGACCCCCCATTGGAAATCAATGGAGGACAGATCCGGATTACTGGTGTGTCCACACCAAACGGATCCGTCCCATTGACTTGCATTGGGGGTCATTCCGGATCCGTCTTGGTGCGGATGCCTGGACCGGAGAGCAAACCGCAGGCATGCTGCGGTTTGTTCTCCGGTTCTGAAGACGGAACGGAATGCTTTCAGGAGCATTCCGTTGTCTTCAGTTTCAGTTTTGTCCCCATTGACAATGAATGGGGACAAAACTGAAGTGTTTTATTCCGGTATTGAGCCCCTTTGACGGAACTCAATACCGGAATTTAAAAACGCTAGTGTGAAAGTAGCCTAAGACAGAAAATCTAAAGGGTGCTACTAGAGCATGTCAGCTCTGTACAGAAAAAAGTACGCCATATTTTTATTAACCCCTTCCCGACTGCCATACAGCTATATATGTTCTATCTGCACATGCCCCGTGCAGATAGGACATATATAAACGTTCAGGCAGAGCTTTAATCCCAGCGCTGATCAGCACTCTGCAATCTAGCAGGAGCTGGTCAGGTCCTGGCTCACAGACAGAGCAGGGACACTGAGGAGAAGACAGGAACGGTTTATTACAACTTCTGCCTACTCCTGTGCCGGAGGACAGCAGTACTTACAGGATGGTGGAGGGAGCAGGAAGCAGCAGAGCCGCTTCCTGTGTTAGTCCCGGCGGGTCAATGTCCTCCAGAGGTCTTTTAATAACTTCCTGGGGGACATATTATGTGCCAAAAATACATTAATATATAAGTAAAAAATAATGTAAAAAAAAAATTAAAAATGCAGTTGCCAATGGAAACCGTCGCCATATTCGCCCTGTTCAATAAAACCTATACATGTTATATATCAAAACGATCGTCACCAAATAGGGAACCCATTGAAATATTTAATTTTTGTGTCAGTTTTAATATTTAAGAAATAAAAAGCTATAATTAAAAAAATTACTTTTTTTAATAAGAATTAGCAGTTTGCCTCCAAATTAAACCTAAAAAAATATTTAAAAAATCTCTAAAAAAAACCATTCTAATAAAAAGTCCAAAGTGTCAAGAAAAAAATTTAAAAATTGCAAAAATTATTTTGGTAGTCAAACAAATTTAAAAAAATAGGGTCACTAAACCAACACATGCACAAAATCACAAAAAGTTGCCTGGTCATTCAGGCCATATTTTAGGCCCTGTATATTGCTATTCTGGCATTCAAATTTTATGGGGGTGGAGCATTCTCTTTATATATCTCATACTTCTCCTCCAAATGTCTCTAATATAGATATGGAGCAGGGGGGCTTAGGAGGTGAGATGTGGGCCACAGCTCTGAGACAGTCCTATCTTCAGCATGCTAAATGGACTTCCTTTAATAATGACCTCTATAGTTTCCCCAGTAGTAGGTACCTGGCCAGTGGCAGTGAGGAGGGCTAGGGCAGCCCTATGGGCATTGGCCCACTGGGAAAATTCCCTGTAGGGCACAGCTGGGGAACCGCCAGCCTGCGGGATTATTTTATGTGGTCATCAGCTCCCTTCCTGCCTTCCAGAGCAAATAGTCTGAATGCTAATGACCGCCTCCATTATCGAAGCAGTCATTAGAATGTGGGAGGCACAGGAAGGTGAGAACAGCACTTTTCTGGCTGTACTCATCTTCCCTAGTCGTATTCCGCACCCGCTGTGTCCTGACACCTACAGTGTTAGAGGTTGGGTAGGTCGTTATACCCCCAGCCAGCGGACGTAAGAAGCTTTCAGGCAGCCCCCTTGGGCATCGGCCCACAGGTAGATTTCCCAGTGGAGTCTATGGTCAGTTTGCCCCTGCTCCTACCTGCTGTCATTCTAGTTGCTATGGGCAGGAGCTTCTGCCCTGTGTAATTGCCCAACTTGACCTTTTACCTCAAGAAAAACACAATCACATAACATAACATATTCAAACAGTAAGGCTACTTTCACATTAGCGGCAGGCCTGATCCGGCAGGTGAAGGGTGCTGCAGGATCAGGCCTGCCGCAGCGACATGTGTGGAGCCGGAACCGCGCTCCAGCCCCACACATGTCACACAGTACATACATACACACAGACACACACACATATAGACAAACAAATACATATACATACTTACATGCTCCCGGCAGGTCTTCGGAGTGCCGGAGTAGCAGGATGGCTCGCACAGGTGACGATTCCCCACAGCGCCCTCTGCTGGGCGCCTGGTGGAATCGTCATCTGTGCGCGCCGACCTGTCCCTCCGGCGCTCAGAAGACCTGCCGGGGAGCATGTAAGTATGTATGTGTATGTTTATGTGTATGTCTATGTCTGTATGTGTGTATTGTGTATATGTGTAGCCGGATCCATCATGAACTCCATTGAAAGTCAATGGAGGGCGGATCCGGTTACCATTGTGGTCACACCAGATGGATCCGCCCCCATTGACTTGCATTGGGGGTCATTCCGGATCCGTCTTGGTGCGGATGCCTGGACCGAAGAGCAAACCGCAGGAGCATTCCGTTGTCTTCAGTTCAGTTTTGTCCCCATTGACAATGAATGGGGACAAAACTGAAGCGTTTTATTCCGGTAATGAGCCCCTATGACGGAACTCAATACCGGAATTTTAAAACGCTAGTGTGAAAGTAACCTAACCTAATGAAACACAGTTCACACAGCGCAGTAATCAGATACACACTATGCATAACATTTTTTATCTATCCCCCTAGGGCACATATACATCGCAGCCCTTGTCACGCATTATTAGCCCTGTGGTATGTGATGCCTCAGGCTAGAGAAACAGTGGCTAGTCTAGCTGCCAATCATGTCCAGAGGGCGGGTTTACGATAGGTAGATTTTACTGAGTGGGCGTGGCTTTATAACTGATTGACACCTTCGCTCCTATTGTGGGCGTGTCATAGCCCGAAATTCCTGCTGTAGGAGTACAGCCTTCACGCCGTGATTGGCCGCATCTCGCCTTAGCTCCATGTTATGGGCGTGGTTTTCCCCGGTGTGATAGACAAGTTGCTATCCTTCGCTCCTAGTTGTGGGCGGTATTTTGTGGCAGCACCACCTAGCGGGCAGAGATTGGATCGAGATCCCGGGGACGCCCACTCTCTCATTCAGGTGGCTGGGGTTGTAGACGCCGTTCGCTCAGTGCCAGAGGACATGGACTGTGGACGGGGCCGGTGCTGAGAGCGGCAGGCCCGGGATATATACACTTATCACACGCGGGTAATCAGGATGAGCGGGGGTAGCTCAGCTTCGGGCTCGGCCGCCCCTCCTTGTCGCTTCGCCCATTACTTCGTGATCTGCGGGACGGATGCGGACAGCGGGCTGGAGCCTGACGAGCTAGCCGGTAAGACTGGCGCAGGGATATGCGGAGGTCACGATGCATGGCGGAGGGATGCTGCGGATGGAATGAGTTCTGTGCTGAGGCTGGGAATTAGCTGAGGGCAGTGATCGCCGCCGGTGCCAGCCTGCATGGTGCTGTTAGTGGTGTGACAGGCTGGAGCAGGGAATATTGGTGGAAGTGCCGGGCATGAGAGGATTTTAGTGGGGTGCCAGGCTGGAGCCAGGATTCAATTGTGGTATCATTGGGGAGCAAGGATACAATTGGGTTGCCAGGCTGGAGCTAGGATAGAATTGGGGCACTAGGCTTGAGCAAGGATAGAATTGGGGTGCCAAGATTCAACAGGAGTATCATTGGTGAACCAGGCCAGAGCAAGGATACAGATAGGGTGCCAGGATGGAGTAAGCATACAATTAGGGCACCAGGCTGGAGCAAGGACACAATTAGGGCACCAGGGGTATCATTGGTGAGCCAGGCCGGAGCAAGGATATAGTTGGGGCACCAGGATGGAGCAGGGGTATCATTGGTGAGCCAGGCCGGAGCAACGATACCTTTGGGGTGCCGGAATGGAACTAGGATATAGTTGGGGCCCCAGGATGAAGCAGACCGCGTCAGACTGCACACCAGAGCATCCAACTGTTGAGCAGTGGTATCAGTAGGGTGTCAGGCCTGAGTAGGTTTATTGGTGGGGTGTCAGGCCGGAGAATGGATTTGTCAGAGGTGACACTAGCTGTGGCAGGAGGTGTCACTTTCCTGGGTACCAGTCTGAAACATATTGTGTCATGTAATGTGAATAACTCCCTGATATTTACCATGCATTAGGTAGCATGCATGATTATCTGAAATATTATAGTGGTACCTGGCATTGTGACAAGGGACTTGGGAGACATTTGTATGTTGGCGGTGCCCTGTGCTGTGCCTCAATGAATGATTTATGGTGGATTTACCATTACGTAGATAGCGGTGAACGCCGAATTACATTTTTGCCAGCGTGGCACAGTTTCCATAGCAACCAGCCAGTTGGGTCACTGCTTTTGGTTTTGCAGTGACCACAGTAGCCGGCTGGTCCTCCGCCTATCAGTCCCGTCTGTTGGGCATTTGCGCCCCTAAAGTGGAAAAATGTAGCCGCCATGAGGAGCCCTGGGATCGTTTTCTTTTGCCATACTGATGCATCTGGGAAATGCGAGTGGCAACCAGTATGGCGGCTCCCATAGTTGTCACCCAGCTTTCCTAGAGCCTTGTGGAAGTGAACCAGCCACTTGTAATCTGGAGGTGCACTGATATTTTTATCCCAACCCCCCCACGTCCTGTCACCCGGGCAGCTCAGCTCGGATCTAATCCCCTCTACAAGGGCCAATTCAGATGTTCCAAAAGGATGGTTTGTCATTGTCACAACTCCTGATGATATCACTTTATTGGTTTTACATGGGACTGCAGGTTGACTTGATGCTTTATCTTCTGATCTATCCAGTCCATTTGTGTGTGTGTGTGTGTAAACCGTTTGTGATTTAACTCAGTAGAGCTACATAGTTTCACAATAAAAATATACTTACCTGCAGTCCTATGTCATCTGAGTTAATGCAGGTTTTTTCCTGCAGTCCTATGCAAAAATGCATTATTATTATTATTTCTCCCTGTGTCATGCAAAATGACCAGCTCAGCTCTGCTATGTCTGTACCTTTTCTTCAGGTAGGTATGTCTTCTTTGCTGTATTGCCTCCCGCCGGCGTCTGTATTGGCACTGCAGTGACGTCGCCGTCATGTACGTGTTAATTAATCCACAGGGGCTGGTTAATTGGCTTTGATGTGTTAAAAGTGCAGGTGATTGGCACTGAATTCAGAGGCCGTCCGGTTTCTGGTACTGCTCCACGTGATCTACATCACACTTGACTTTTGGCTCAAGTCTCTGGTTTATCAATTAGAGTGCCAGCTTTTGGGGTCTTCCAGTAATTAGGCCATCACTACCAGAGAGCATTTAATTGGTTCATTAGGTGGTGCACCCCCCTCTCTGACATCCCTCTGACCTATCGACCCCCTGATTCAACCTGCAGGCTGGACCCTCTTGTTGATCTGATTAGGGGTTGATGGGATCTGCTTAGGGTGACGTCTTCTCAAATGATGTCTATAGATCCAGGGGCAGACACTGCAGACTCGATGTGACCAGGACGGCTCATTTTCTGCAGGTTATTTGGGGTAATGTCTCCGTTTGCACAAGTGAAGATGTTTGCTCTTCCTTATCATGTAGTCAAGTGGTTGTTGCTGGCACACAGGGCAGAGGTCAGAGGTGGTATCCAGTATGACTACTCATATCCAGCTTTCCCATAGCCCTGAATGTCACCTTCGCATAGTCTGCCATATTCCTTTAAGCATTTTTGCTATTCATGTGTCTGGGAAAGCTGGGTGGTATCCCCAAAAGGTATGTATGATGTCAGAGACGGGCATGGGCAGTGCATGTGGCTTTTCCATGCCCATTATCCCTTCTTGTAGCGATTGTTGCTTCTCCATGCAGATGAATAGCAGTATTATAGGGTGACCCCATTTGAGACACCCCAACCACAGAACCACTGGCGGGAGGGGCCCTTTCTTTAGGGCACCACTCGCCTCTAAGAATTACAAGGATGCTCTGTGATTTCGGCAGGTGCCTCCTCATGCTTTTTTTTTTTTTTTTTTTCCTCTTGAGATATTAGGGTGCTCCAACAACAAGAACCCACAAAGCTAATCATCTACTCTCAGGATGACCTGCTGTAGACATTGAAGTAAAATCAAGCATAAAGTCACAAGTAAGGCCTCATTCACGCGTCTGTGGTGACATCAGTGGGTCATCGGTGGAGGATCCATGTTTGGTCCATGCATCTGGTTTTTGCGCTCCTTGTGTCATCCGTATTCCTTCTTGGCAGAAAACTAGTTTCTTGAGCCTCTCCCACCAATGGTCCATGAAAACCACTGACCAAGCATGGATGGCATTGCCCTTGTGTCTGTGGTTTTCAAGGACCAGTACAATATAATGTGTTTGAGGGATCCGTAATCACAAATCAAAATGGGGCATGCTTCTGTGGTGTCACGATGGAGCCATGATCTGTGGAAAACCTCTGATGTGTGAATATGTACATTGTGGTCTCCACAAACTGCTCATGTATATATTGACTTTAGACAGCACACATCTGTGATGAGACGGGACTAGAGTTGAACGAACGTGCTCGTAACGACCACTGTAGTGCTCGGATCCCCTGCGCTCGCATGGCCGCAGGCATCCGGATCCGTCCTCACCTGACTGTAAGTCAATGGGGGCGGATCCGTTTGTATGACACACGAGTGTGTCATACCAAACGGATCCGTCCCCACTGACTTGCAGTCGGGTTAGGAGGACGGATCCGGATGGCTGCGGCCATGCGAGCGTAGGGGATCCGAGCACTACAGTGGTCGTTACGAGCACGTTCGCTCAACTCTCTAGACGGGACCTAAGATGCACCATGTTGCACACTAGCATTTACTGATCTGGCCGGAACAGCCTGCCGGATTTGGCGTTGCTGGGCACTGCCAGAATGCTGTCTAGCCATATTAAAGTACAACTCCCACAAAAATTTTTATTCTCTGACCTGTTAGAAAGGTGCATGATATAATCTGTAGTGAATGTAATCTTCTCATCAGAGACTGTAATTCTGAGTTATCCCCTCTCTTCTTATTGTAGCTGGGTCATGTAACCAACTCCCTGACCTCCAACTGACCCAGGACAGGAAGCCAGTTACTCTTCTATTCATTCCTATGAGACTGAAAGTGAGGCTCCCCTAGGAATGCATAGAGAATTAGACTTCCTGTCCACACATAAGGTGCTGTGTCAGTTGGTGGGTGTGATTCCTAGTCACATGACATAGATGAGAAACATCAGGGAGATATAACTGAAAAATACAGACACTAGTAAGAAAATGACATTCACTACAGATTATATCATGTACATTTCTAGCAGGACATGGAATAAAAATTTTTGCGGGAGTTCTTCTTTAACTATAATGGCGGTGATCTGGCTGCAATCCAGAAAAAATATGCTGAGAAATACCACCGCATGAGACTTTTTTTGTCAAGCCGATTCCCAGAATTCCATACCGGAACAACCTGCCGGCAGTGTGAAACAGGCCTACTCCAACCAATAGCTAGTATAGAGCTAGACAAGGTGTGTACTCCTGGCTGCACCAGCCTGAGCCCCTGTGATAAATCTGGTGCAGGTCTAGACACCATGGACAGGATTAGTAAATCTGGGCCATTGTTGGTAGTCAGCCTATTAGAAGAAAGATTGGAACAGCTAATGGGAGACTATGGGGGATGGTACTTATACCTATGGCGGCTATAATCTGCTTGTTTCATTCCCGGATTCAGCTTGTGTATTAGTATTCCGCTCCTCCATCAGAAGCTTGTCTCCAGGATATCTGCTAGCCCCCATCTTCCCTCAGAGGCCATCCTTCTACTGCCACTTAATATGTCATTTGCATCATTTGCTGCAGAAAGTAAAATTAATTAAGCGATAAATGATTAATGATGTGTTCTGTTCCAGCAGAGTGATGATAGGAGTGATCAGACTCTCAGATGACCCAGTGACTTGGCGTTTGCTGCCATATTTGCCATCATTTACATAATTCTGTTCAGATATGAGGTTCATTCAAGGAAAGATACGGTGGCTCCTGATGTTCTCAGATGGGCCATGACTGTGCTGCTGGAGACTAGATAGGCAGGAGGACACCACAGATTGATCATTGCTGAAATATGAAGCTCGAACAAGGAAAGCAACTGTTGCTCCTTTTCAGATGGGTCATCACTTTATCACTATAGGACGTTGATAGGAGCTCGTGTAACCATATGTTCAGTCCGCGTCCAATCTGCATTTTCTGCAGATTGCCCTCAGACCCATTCATTTCTATGAGGCAGCATTTAGTACACTGATATCATCCATGTGCTGATCTCATCCGTGCAGACGTATGTTTGTCTCAATAGGGCAGGATGCATGCAGCTGGCATCTGTGTTTTCTAGATCCTTTGTGGACTGCAAAACAGATACTATGTGCATGAGACCTTAGACTAAAAGATGGATCTACTGTGCTGCTGGAGACTAGATAGGCAGGGAGGACACCACTGGGGGAAAAAGTGTTAAGGGCCCAGTCACAAGTTGCTACTATGTAGAAACTATACTGTAATTGTTACAGAGATTAGAGGATACATACAAACCCTATTTCTCAGAGTTTCGGTTTTGTAATGTAAATTTTCTGAACACTCTGCGGTGTAACAGTATGTTGAGGTGAGAAGGTAGTTAACACTACATACAGAATAAAGGTACTGATGCCTGAAACCCGTTAGACCCCTTTATAGTGAATGGGATTTGTGGGCACCGGCAGTGTCCTGCATATGTTGGATTCGACAATTCCAATATTAAATAATACTGGAATTTAAAGGGTTTCTGTCATCAGGATTTACCATAGTAAACCAAGTGTCATTTGCAATACGCAAATGACACCTGATGACAGATCTTTTTGTTTATACTTTTCTGTAAAGTTGTTAGTGAGAAAAGTCCGTTTTTAAAATATGCAAATTAGCTCCCCTAGGTGCAGTAAGCGTGAACCCTGCACCTAGAAGCGTCCGTAATGCCTCCTCTTACCCCTCCTCCGTAGCGTTGATTGACAGGGCCAGGCAGCCAGCTCTTTCGGCTCCCGGCCCTGTTCGAGTCCGAAATCCCGCGCCTGCGCATTGCGTTCAGCAATCCGCGCATGCGCGTTGAGCCGCCGGCCGCCCGGCTCCCAGCTTCCTCAATGCGCCCGCATTGCTGATCGCAATGCGCAGGCGCGGGATTTCGGACTCGAACAGGGCCGGGAGCCGAAAGAGCTGGCTGCCTGGCCCTGTCAATCAACGCTACGGAGGAGGGGTAAGAGGAGGCATTACGGCCGCTTCTAGGTGCAGGGTTCACGCTTACTGCACCTAGGGGAGCTAATTTGCATATTTTAAAAACGGACTTTTCTCACTAACAACTTTACAGAAAAGTATAAAACAAAAAGATCTGTCATCGGGTGTCATTTGCGTATTGCAAATGACACTTGGTTTACTATGGTAAATTCTGATGACCGAAACCCTTTAAACGGTGATGTGAACTAAGCCTTAGATTTGCTGACCACAACACCTAAGGTGGGGCTACATTGTAACCTTGGCCCCTTCACAGGTGTAGCAGGGCAGCCATGGAAATTAATGGGGTTGCAGCGCAACTTGCATGTTTGCCGCGACTGTGACTCCAGCATTGAAAAGAGTTGGGTTTTTCACAGCAAACTTGCAAATCCCACTACCAACCCCATTTATTTGCTACACTGCGATACTGGAGCGCTAAAATGATTGCCATGTAGCCCTACTGTAAGTTGGAGAGATGACCCGCACAACAAGTGTAGGGTACAGAAGGGTTGTCATTTCGCTTACAAAGGTCTTTCATTTTTTTTAAAAAAATTTTAAATAAAAAAAAACTATACATATTTGATATTGCGGCATCCATAATTATCCATACAATATCGTGATTTATTCCATATGCCAACCGCGGGTATTTTCAGAAGTCCCACAGCAACAGATAGGTCAATCACTGCCCAGCGCGGCCACAGCTCCATTCACTTCTGTGGGGCTTACGGAAATAGCCAAGCCAGCACTCAGCTATTTTCCGCAGTCCCATAGAAATGAATGGAGTGTGGCTGCACATGCTTGGTACGTCGTCCTGCACTTTGTGGGCTCCGTTCTAAGGATAGGTGCAGGTCCCAGAAGTAGCACCTACACCTATCAGACATTGGGGGCATAGCCTTAGTGATATGCCCCCAATGTTCAAGATGGGACAACCCCTTTAGCTTCATTTTCAGTCAGACCATCACTCTGACCAGAGAGCCAGGCTGTGGTGATTCAGGGAATCACACTGATCAGTGCTCATGTGAGCATCTTTATCTAAGCCTATCATGAGAACAATAGAAGTGCTTCAGTGTTATCCTAATTCTACTCATGTACTATTTTACTGATAGGTAACACACTGGCAGCAGCAGTAAGCTAACACTGGATTACCCATGTGTACAGGAGCTTTATCCCTGTGCTGACTGCTACAGAAGGACTGTATTTTGTATTTAAAGGGGTATTCCGGTAACGTAACTTAATTTTTGATAAACTGAATTAAGGCTGCAAGCTGTGACCCAAACAGAACCCATACCTATACATATAACCAGAGCTTCATTTTACCTTGCAATCCATTTGTCTATCTCCTGTGTGAGCCTGCAACACACTGACAGTATCATGGCTTCCCTCACAAAACTACAATTCCCACAACAATCCCTAGCTTTCCTGCTGTGAGTTTCTGCTTGTTCATGAGTGTTGATGATTACTGATTGGCTGCCTATCACAGTGCAGACACGCGCCCCCCCACTCAGTAAGCTGCAGCACTCTGACATTCCGCTAGAGAATTGATAGCAACACACTGAGCATGCCTGACCTGACAAAGGCTCAGAAATACAGGTTGGTGCCATGGTAACTTATGAGGAACACAGTGGGTAGCAGGGGAAGAAAAGTACTTTATAACTACTGAACAGTAAATATGTGAAATAGACTTTATATTAGGTATTGATTGATGATGAATTAGTCTAAAACATAAGTTATATTTATGGTAACCGGAATACCCCTTTAATTTTCAATGGCATAGTACTGCCAAAATGAAAAAGAAAAACAGCCAAACATTGTTTAAAAATGTTTCTATGGATATTGAGTCTAAAAAAAGATATCTTTGTGATGGAAGTGTCACTTTAAATTAAGCCTGTATGACTGACAAATGGAGGATTGGTCTGACATCAGCGTGTAGCGCTTATTACCATGACTGCAGCGTCATCTTTATGGAGTTTTTTTTTTTCTTGTGGCTGTTTACAATATGAAGACAAGGTCAAGAAGTCACAAACTGAACTGTGTACTCATTGTCACAAGCTCTCCTGTGATTTGGTCCCCACAAGCACCTTTGTACCTTCCAGTCAATTGACCGAGGCTCAATTATTAGTAAACTATGGTCAGAGTTGAACCGTCAGACAGCACAGGTTGTCAACCAGCTTTTTTAGGCTTCTGAATGATGCATCTGTTGAGCATTGCATCCCCTTCTCCCGTGTGGTTTCATTTGGTGCTGTGTTGTGATGACTATAGAGCGTGTACTTTAGGACAGGAACGCCAGGTGTGGAGGAAGAACCACCCTGGACTGCAAGGAACAGAAACCGGTTACTGTTTGGTGAGGCTTAACCCGTGTTTCATGCCGAGAATAGAGTCCTATCTGGCAGTAGGCCAGGTGTGTGTTCTCAGTTTATATATAATTTTATGTATTTATATGTACCATCTATACCAAGAGGTCCAAATTCAGCACTGACCTTTTAGCACCCCTCCATCATGAGCCTGCAGAGCTGCATCATGAAGATGTACCAATGTATTCCATTCAGGGTCTGTGGAAAGCTGGGGGAGGTCAGTGGTTCTTTTGGAGAAAGGAGACGTCACAGTTTTGCTGAAACATGGCACCAGTTGGAGAATTGTGGAAGGCTTTCCTCTGATATTGACCTTCTGTCGAGTGGTTGAGGTTTTCCCAGAGGAAAATGGAGCCAGTTCTTTCATGGCCATATCTACGTAGGATTAGTGGAGAAGATCATGTAAAACTGGATGAAGGCCAGCAACTCAACATCTGCTCTGTAACCTGGAGCAGTTCATTAGGACTCCTGCCCAGAAATTCTCATTATCTTCCTGGCTTATTGCCTGATAGAAGTTAGATTGGTTGGTCTTCTTCTCTATGTGCGAAAGATTGACCAATCTTTTTGATGCAAATCATTCAGTGGGGGATTTGTCACTGGACAGGCCTTCAATATTATGGTTAAATGAGTTTTCTAGAACTGTCTGATAGGTGTGGAGGCCAAGCAATATTATCCTCCACATTTAGGGGTATGAGGGTTCCCATTTTGTGGCCTTGTTAGTGAGAGAAAAACCCTTTTAGTGGCAATTCAGCCTTGTATGATAGATGTCAGGCGAGTTGCTAGGGATGGTCTATGTGACAACTTCAATGAAACGTCTGTAGTTGTAAGCAATGGATCCATAGCAACTATACTGTCAGATGTGACACGACTGACCAGGTCGAAGATGGATAGGAAAATGGTGCTTACCACAGAGAAGGGGCAAAGCAGCTTGGCAATAGTCACACCACATCATTCTCCATTTCAGGTTGTGGTATTAATTAGATTCATATAAAGATGGATTTGGTTGGATAAGCTCTTAAAATGGTTTTTGTGCATGTTTAATATTGATCTATCTTCAGGATGGTCATCAATATCTGATTGGTGGGGTCCGGCTCCCATCACCCGTGCCGATCAGCAGTTTCAAGAGGCTGTGGTACTCTGTGAGAACCGTGGCCTTTTCCTTGTGTTCATTGGTCACATGGCCTAGTGAATAGGGCAGCCTCTCTCTGCGTCCCCACCACCACCATGCCAGACCTGTGGAGGGAAGCATACCTATGTGCTCCCTGCCACTGAATTCTGGCTCCTTAGTCTACTTCAGGTAGTTCACCTCAGGTAGGTACAGTGGGCTTCCCTCCACACTTCTGGTGTGGTGAGGAGTGGGAGGCAGGCAAAAAGACTGCTGAAGCTAGACAGTTATATGTCCCTTTCAAAGGATCTTCTACCCCTTCTTCCACACAGATTTCTGGAACTGAGGGTATCTAGAGAGCATTCGGCCCTTTCTGGTTCACTTGGTGTGAAGTTTCAGTCCCAATACAACCATTTGGAGATTGTGTCCAGATTTTGGGATCCTATAAAAAAAACACTTTTTAGTATAACTACTGTTGGATTGTTTTCTTCTGTCCCCTCCTTTTATACCTTGGCTTGTGTTCCTATGGACGTAATATTTGTGTGACTTAGTTGTCTCATTGTACCGTTTTTAAGGTTTCCTTTAAATTGTTTGGTTTTTCTATGCTGTTTTCTTTCTTTTTTAATGACATTTTTTTCCTTGACTTCTGAGAAAGGAATGTAATAAAGAATTTACTTACCACGATCGTGGTATTCTTCTCTGTAGTGAACAGAATACAAATTCCTGGAGTGCCGCAACCACCTTCCCCCTGCTTTGCCTAGCTGACCATTGTCTATCTCCCAAGGCCCCTAGTTACTTACTGATTTATGAGATGTTGACTTCAAGCACAATGCAGGTCTGATTTATATATGGATGGGAAGCACTGGGTGGGAGTGCAGTGGTTGCCTCCAGTCAGTGAATAGCAGTTGGGTCCTTCACGGTCCGGTCACTAGTGGTCTCTGTTCATTGCCCTCCTCTTGAGTAGAACACTCCTAGTGGTTGTTCATCATTTTTGTAGTTTGAAGTCATATCCCATTAACCTGGCGTCAGAAGGATCTAATAGGTGCTGAATATTTTTACAAGATATTTTTTTTTTTTAAGGCTGATTTGCAATTTACCATGACCCTCAGACGACCACAGCACACCATGTACCATGTAGGGCCTCTTGATGGCCTGCTGCTTTAAAGCTTTATCATTGTCACTGGTATTCAGTGAGGAATACTAACCTTTAATACTTGTTTCTGTTGCTTTTGTATGCAGCTGTTGGGTTAGTTCAGACTTTTTATGGTAATGATATACTTGTCCCTTTAAATGGTAGCTGCTCAATTACACAGTAGTTATCGAGCACAGTTATGTCTTGTCCACGTTGGCATCTATTTTCATCCCGTAATTGCATGGAGTTTCCTTCCTCCTTACTCCAGCTAAAACAGGATCCTTCCAAATAGTTCTTTGCTTCCATGTCAATTTGTCTTCGGTCCACGTGTGTCCAAGTTCTAAGCAATATTACCTCATACTTCACTTAGGTTTTGTTGGGGGAAGGGAGGACAGTGTATCTAAATGAAAAATGATGCAACCTTGTCTTTATTTAAAGAAAAAATTCTGCTGTTTTAGGTATACAGCTCCTTTGCAGATCTGTGTGTCTCCACAGTTGGACTACAGAGAAGGTAGTTTGATCCTGCAGTCATATGCCGTACTATCTGTCCCCAGCGTCTTGCCAATCTTTCAGATATGACTGCAGCATCAGACTACACAGGGTTGCTTTGTAGTCTGTTACCATGGAGACACACATGAGCTGTAGACACAAGTGTCATATACTGTTTACGTTCCTCACTGCTTGTGTCCCTCGCCACATCTCTGATATAGCGTGTAATTAGTGGAACGCTTATGGTGGCTACTGTGGTGGCTTCTCTATGGAGCAGGCCTCTAAACGGACAAATAGTGCGGGACCCAAACAGAGGCAGCCTCAGAATAGTGGGTAATTATAAAGGTAAGTATCTGTGCTTGCTGAGTGTAGACAGAGATTCCTCCCCACCCTGTGTGTTGTGTTGGCGTTGCAGAGTTTTTGCAGGGATTTCTTTTTTTTTTTTTTTTTTTTGTTCTCACAAGCGTCACTGGTAAAGAAGATGCGGATAATGGATGTGTGTGGGTCAGCGCATCACAATGAGACAGCTGACACTGATGGGCAGAGCGGCCTCCATTCCTGCATCTCGCACAATGGCAGTGCCGGCCTTACAAGTCACCATCTGTTTCTAGAAGCAGATGTGTAGAGTCAGCCCACAAAAAGCCTCTGCGCTTCTGGTAACCGCCTGGTAGACAGAACTGTTTTCACCAGCTGGCTATTACATTTCATTTTATACTTTTTTTTTTTTTGGTCTTAGAAATCACAATTTCACATGTTTTGTAAATATTTTATTTAGAAGAACCTGTATAAAAAAAAAAAAATCCTGAACATTTTGTATTCCCCATGGACTAACATCTCCATTCAGCTTTGTATAGATATTTCTCTTTCTGAGAAAGCTAGGTATCGGTGACTTTCTTTGACTCATGGATGGCAGCTCCTTAGTGTGATTTTATATTTTTATATATATATGTGTATATATATATATATATATATATATATATATATATATATATATACATAATTAGATATGGGCCTAAGCAAGTTTGTCATTCTGGAATCTGGGAATGCTGGGTGATCTTGCTGGTTGTGGAGGTATTATTCTACCACACGTTACCATTGTGATGAGCGCACACTCTTAACATAGTATAAGTAGGCAGGATTGCCATTGAGGAGCTTGAGAAAGTGTGGTGAAACTCCAGGTGATTTTATACTGGTGATGATTTTTTTTTTTTTTCTCATCAGTGGTAGGGGCTATTTACACAAGCCAATTCTGGACATATCTGCCCATGTTACTTAGGTGTTACGAGTTGGAGGCGTGTCCCTGCACAGTCTGACACTGGCAGCACTGATTGGATAGTGTTAGGCTACATTCACACGTCTGTTTAAAACATCCGCAATCTATCCGCATCCGTTCCGCAATTGCGGACGGTTTTTGCGGATATTTTGCGGATCCATTTATTTCAATGGGTCCTGATAATCTGCGGACATTGCACCGTATGTTGTCCGCATCCGTTAATCTGTTCCGTTTTGCGGATCCGCAAACAGAAATCCTCCTGTCCTACTTTTCTCCCGAATTGCGGTCCGTAGCACAATGAAAGTCTATGGATCCGCAAAAAATGCTGAAGACATGCGGAAAGGCATCCGCATGTCATCCGTATTTGCGGATTCCGTTCCAGGAGGGGTGAAAAAAAAAGATGTTATTCATCCTTCCATTTTTTGCGGATCCGCAAAAAACGGATGACATATGGATACATCCTTTCCGTTTTTTACGGAAAAACGGAACGGATGTCCTGGAAAAACGGAGCTTTTTGCGGAACAACGGATCCGCAAAAAACTGACCGTTTTCCAGGATGTGCACACATACGGACGTGTGAATGTAGCCTTAGACTGTGCAGGCACACGCCCCCATCTGGACCTCCGTTGCAAACTGCTAGCAATTCATTTATAATTTCTAGCGGGAATAGTAAAGGGTTGATACATCATAGAGTGATAAGAATTGATGCTCCAGAATTGTTACAAGGGGGTGCAAGTAGTCACTAAAAGACATGCGTATAGAATGGACAGGTCCCCTTTAAACCTGCAGTCAGGCTGTGACACTTGGAAGTGATATGGATGTATAATAGGTCAGGAATATGCTTCCCGGCCCATATCTGTGGTACTTTTCCATCAGAAAGCAGGTATTCATTCTGACGGACCCTTTTATAGTGGATGTGATCCGACAGGCACAGCATATGCTGTATTCTTTTAATATGCCGGAACAGAATAATGGATTTATTATTGCAAATGTGAACATAGCCTTAGGGCCTCACACTCTTTAATACGGACTTGGACATGGCAGATAACGGTGCTGTACTTTGCTCTGCCATTCCAATCTATTTCTGAAGTAACTCTCCGTTCTGATCCAGCTTTCCCCGTGCTCCGTCCGCATTGCAGCACTGTGTTTGTCTTTTGCAATGCCCTCTGCAGAGGCTCTTGTGCTGGCTCACCAGTGGGATGCATATTGCTTTCCGTATAATGAGAAGAGACAGATGACTGCGAGGACACAGACATTACGCTGTATATGATCAGCGTGGCAACAAGTAAAGACTGACAGCAGCAACCAGCAAGTGTTGTCTGAGGTCGTGCCCAAGAGGAGAAACTCACAGGTGCCAGGGTGAAATGTAATATACAAGAAACTGAAAGCTCCTTGTTGTTTAGCGCCATGGGCTTTCTCGTCAGTCTTAAAGGTGGCGCAGCTTGCAGCCAGCATGTAAAGGGGCAGCCGCATTCTAAGAACAATAGCAAAGAAAATTAAGAAATGGTAGATTTTTGACATGGGCAGTAATTGGGTATGAACGTTTGCTCACTCCATCGTTGCCCCATGCAAACATGCCGTCGATTATCTGACAACCGAGCAAACGCTTGCACCCTTTATACAGCATTAAGAATGCTTGTTTGTCGGCAGTAAATCGCCCCATGAAAACGGGATGAAAATGAAAATTGTAGGGGAATCAATGATCGTATTACAGATTGATTGTCCCCATACTAACAATAACTTCTGCATATAAACGCAGGTAACGAGCGATGATTGACATGCTGTTATCGATCATCGGCACTAGTTACTGGGCAGAATGTGCCCGTGTAAACGGAATCTATATCTAGGTCATAGGATAAGGGTGGTCATGAAGGCATCCCCAACTGGAGAACCGATTGTCCAGAGAAACAGACGTTCTTAGATCAGTTTTTTTCCATTAGGTTTTGATTGTATTTGCAGTTTAGACCTTTTATGTATTATTAGCAATTAAAGAAATATATGTAACCCAGTCCAGGGTTACATAGTTCTGCCTAACACAATACAAAACATACCTGTCTTAGTATTCTGTGTGTTTCTGAAGTGCAGAAAATTAACCTTTATTCCTATGCAAATGTGGCCTCAAGGTGCCCAGCGGGGGGTGCTTAACTGTTATAGGAGCCCAGGCCCGCCTTCTGCCAGAGCCCAGGCCCTCCTCTTCACATGTTCTTGGTACCTCCCCTTGCTCCATCCAGCCCACCCCCTCCACTGCAACGTCACCATCCCCCTTCAGCTCTGCTCGGCGCATGTGCTCTAAGTATGGCGAGGCCGATGCCCACTTTGCATTCAGTGTGCAAGCGCCGACCGGAGCTAAAGGAGGATGGTGATGTCGCAGTGGAGGGGGCGGGCTGGATAGAGCAAGGGGAGGTACCAAGAACATGTGAAGAGGAGGGCCTGGGCTCTGGCAGAAGGCGGGCCTGGGCTCCTATAACAGTTAAGCACCCCCCGCTGGGCACCTTGAGGCCACATTTGCATAGGAATAAAGGTTAATTTTCTGCACTTCAGAAACACACAGAATACTAAGACAGGTATGTTTTGTATTGTGTTAGGCAGCACTATGTAGCCCTGGACTGGGTTACATATAGTTTAGATTTGCTGACAGATTTTCTTTTAATTTATTTTTTTTCCTTTAGGCTTCATTCACACGTCCGTATGTGTTTTCCGTTCCGTATATTGCGGATCCGCAAAAAAAAAAAAAAAGGATGACGTTCCATATGTCATCGGTGTTTCCATTTTTTTCGTGGATCCGTTGTAACAATGCCTGTCCTTGTCAGCAAAATGGACAAGAATAGGACATGTTCTATCTTTTTTGTGGAACGGGAATACGGACATACGGAAACGGAATGCATACGATACGGAGTACCTTCTGGTTTTTTTGCGACCCATTGAAATGAATGGTTCCAAATGCGATCCACAAAAAAAACGGAACGGAACGGAAACAAAATACGGACGTGTGAATGAAGCCTTATTAGAGATTCTTTTTATCAGTATAAATGGCGATGGCCACATTTCAGCATAAATCAGACATTACTAATCCTCTCTTCTGCTTCCTGCTGGCGTCTCAGAATTTGATATTCCCCAGTCTGCACTTTATTACAGAAGCCGGGTCTGTTGATCGTTATTGGCATTAATAATTCACATAGGTCATCCCACTTTCCCTATATGAGATATGTAATCTAGAGGTCCCTGCAGTACTTGTAGAGAGTCAGCTGAGGCTCTGCCTGCTCCTTTATAATATGTAATCTAATAATGGTCCGTACTACTGAGGGGGGCAGATGACTGTTCAGGGCCGGATGTAAAGATGACGCTGAGTGAGAGAGCTCTGTGTGGTCACTAAACAAGTAGAGAATGCCGGGAGATTTCTGCTCTGAAGCCTGTGAAATTGGAACAGGATGTAACTCATGATCAGTACAGGATAAGTAATGTAATATATGTAGTTTACACAGTGACTCCACCAGCAGAATAGTGAGTGCAGCTCTGGAGTATAATACAGGATGTAACCCAGGATCAGTACAGGATAAGTAATGTAATGTACGTAGTTTACACAGTGACTCCACAGCAGAATAGTGAGTGCAGCTCTGGTGTATAATACAGGATGTAACTTGGGAACAGTTGAAAAAGGGAAAATATGTCCAGCACTGAGGTGAAAATAAAATCCTCACTCTTTATTTTGCTTCAAGCAAAAATACATCTCCACATAGAAAGCAGTAACGCAACCAACGCGTTTCGATTTTAGATCTAAACGTGTTGGTTGTATTACCGCCTTCCATTTTTCTGGAGATTAATTGATCATCATTTTACAGTCTATCAAATTTATCTTAACTTTTGTGTAATCGGCTCTAATCTTCCAAGAATGTCCTACTGAGTGAGAGAAGAGATCTCAGCAGGTGAGACCAGAGACTGATGCAGATCACAGTGGCGCCACCAATTCACTGTCTGGAATAGATGAAGATCAAGCTTACGGTTTTGCTTTAGCATCTTTTCTTAGAACTCTGCGTTGTGTAATTTCTCTGTATTACACAGCCCGATGTGGCAGACATTGTCGGAAGGGAATCGCCTGCTCTCTAGTGGAGGAGACCAGTGCTATTACATGCAGCAATCTCCTCCACAGTATAGGAATGAGCGATCACTATGCCATAGCCATTTATGCTGGACACCCTTTGGGTCTCTACACTTCTCTGCTGGAACAGACTAAAAGTTTTACTGAACTCAGATGTGGATATGGACTTGGATTATTCAAAATTATATAACTGCTATACAAAAATGAGAAGCTCTTTGCACACGTTTTCTTTTTTTTATCAGAATTGTGTAGAGCCCATCTAGCAACGGCAAGGTAGCTTCTGCAGATGGAAGCCTAACACTATAAGAATTGTCTCATCTGCGGAAGCCATCTTGCCGTTGATGGATGGCCCTGACACAATTTTGGTCAAAAAGGTGCACAAAGAGCTTCTAATTTTTATTTATAGTAAGTATTACAGCAATGCAGTTTAGTATAATCCATGTTTCCAGTGTTTGCATGCATCTTAGCTCATGGAGTAGGGTGCCCCTACACATAGGGGGTCATTTACAAAGACCAGCATTTCTCCCCCTGTGCTGCCGGAGGATTCACCCAAGGTGTGCACCTCGTCATAAATTAGGGGCACCTCCAGCAGTCTGTGTGCTAGGAGTAAAAACTGCTCTGGCCCCTGAGTGGAGTAGTTTTTCACCAACATTTACGCCTGTTGCCAAGGTTGTTGTTTCGGGCCCAGCCCTGCCGCTCCCCAATTGCGAAGACGATTTAAAACCATCCATGCAACAAAATTCTGTCACACAGGTGTTTAAAAAGTCACAAAAATGGGTCTTACGACCCAAAAACTGCATAGAAATGTTGTTAATGACCCCCATAATGTTTGCTCGTGGTGTGCACCCGCAATTTATTTCATCTTGATTGGAGGTGCTGGTCTAATTTTAATTCTGTTTGCGTTGTACTTATTTCTTGAAAGAATAACAGAGGAACTGCATAATGTGGCGTTCTGAGAAAAGGTGCTCCAGAAAGGTTATTTTATGAGGAATTATACAGCAGTGTAAGGCTACTTTCACACTAGTGGCAGGGGTGTGAACAGCCTGCCGGATCCGTGCTGCCACTAGTGCATGTGTACCGCTGGAACTACGCTCTGTTCCCATTCACTATAATAGGGACGGGACGGAGTTCCGGCTGCAACACTGCAAACACACCAAGAGGCGGCTGGGCTAAAATTACAACATATTGCTGTTATTATTTGGTAGACGTGTATTATTTTCAGAATTTCACCACAGTCCATTTTAAGCTCTGTTCACGCTCACATTGTACCTTCTATTCAAAATATACGCTGCAGTACCAGTGATACCACCAGACAGACCTCATTGAATTATAAGGGTAACTGCACACGTTCAGGATTTATGTGCTAGGAATCCGCTCTGAAATCCGCAGGTGTTCGCAGGGAAATCCGGATTTTCCTCTCCCCATTGAAGTGAATGGAGAAAATCCAGTCATTAAAGGGTTTCTGTCACGAGTTTTTTCGGTATGAATCAGGCTGACATTAGAGATGTGCTAATGTCACCTGATTCCAAATATATATCTGTTTTATTTACTGGTGCCCCCATTTTTATATAAAATGAACTTTTGTTTTATGCTAATAAGGCCTCTAGGTGCAAGGGGCGTTACCCCCTGCTCTTAGAGGCTCTGTTGATTGACAGGACCAGGCAGAGAAGAAACACTCCATTCACCATAGCTTGCAAGGACCTTCAATGATGTCATGACCATGTGATCAGTCACATGGTTTAGGAGGAGACAGGCTGTTTGTGTGATCCTAACCATGTGACTGATCACATGGTCATGACATCATTGAAGGTCCTTGCAAGCTATGGGGAATGGAGTGTTTCTTCTCTGCCTGGGCTTGTCAATCAACAGAGCCTCTAGGAGCAGAGGTAACGCCCCTTGCACCTAGAGGCCTTATTAGCATAAAACAAAAGTTCATTTTATATAAAAATGGGGGCACCAGTAAATAAAACAGATATATATTTGGAATCAGGTGACATTAGCACATCTCTAATGTCAGCCTGATTCATACCGAAAAAACTGGTGACAGAAACCCTTTAAAATTAAAATAAATTGACATGCTGTGGATTTTAAAATCTGCAGCGCAGGTCAAAATCCGAATGTGAATTTCAAATTCACATAGAATACAATGTATGTGACCTACGCTGCAGATTTTCCTGATCTTGTGCATTTAAACACAGAATTTATTCCATCAGATATATCAGAAATTGGCTGCTGTATGGTGTTCCCAGGAAAGCTGGCTGTCCACCTTTTTTTGCAATGGCGCCCACATCTCCTGTGTCCACATAGAACTGACTGAAAATGGCTTCATTTTATTTCTTGGCAGAGATGATACCTTTTGAATGATATATTTCATATCGGTTTGTTTTCCTGATAAGCAGGCATCCTCCCGGTGAGTAAATTAGCCATGGAAATTGTGTTCTCTTTGTCGCCATCCCACGCCGAGGTAATTTTGCCTAATCTCAGGAAACAAGGACGTGGCTGTAATAAAAGAGAGACATCTGAGCCCCTCTGCCTGTTCTCGTTATTTGCCCCCGTGGACACATTGATCTGGTTCATCCTCCTGCTTGGCAGGAAACCGAAGCTGGAATTGTCAGGAGTGATCAGCCATAAGCCGTCATAAAGATGCTGCAGAATCCTGCCCTGCGGCATTGTGATCCATACATAGGATTTCTTCTGCTGCATCTCGTATGAGGCCTTGGTTTAGGCAGCCCTTATAATAGTTACATATGTTTTGGCGCCCCCAGTTGCCAGAGCAAAGAGCTGCTGCAGACTTGGAGTCCATCGACTTTAAAGTCCTTTGCATAGAACTACATACATCAGTCAGGCATTCTAGATTGGGACCTCATGGGCAGACAATTGATACTTGTCCAATCAGTGCTGACATTATCAAACTTTGTAGGGACACACCCCGTTGGCAAGTTGTGAATTTATTCTGACATATCCAGGAGGAACTGCCCGATGCAGGTTTCTAAGAAAATGTTACCTGTCAGGAGAGGAGACACATCTTCTTTCCTGACATGATGGGCTCCATCCCCAAAGATGCTCTCCAGGAAATTAACATTGTTCACCCATCCTTAGGCCTGTCCTTGGTACCACCTCTTGTCCCATTCAAGTGAATGGGGTAGTTGTCCAACATTGCTCCTATGTGTATGGACAGCTTTTTGTTCCTAGAGGAACTCTTTAAGGGATCACTTACGAACAGCGCTACGCCAGTTTTTGGCGTTAAAAAAAAAGGTCGCAAGGGCTTTTTTAAAAAAAACTTCTTTAAATGCCCTTGGGACAATATTTTTTAGTGCCTCGTTCAACACTTGGGAGTGTCAAGGGCGTGGCAGGGGTCCCCAACAAATTAACCAACCTTTACACCGGGAAACGGGCTGGAGGCTGCCAGAGGTGCGCCTACTTAATGACAAGGTACATGCCTCATCGTAAGTTATGCCAGCGCAAAGGGGAAAGAAAGACCGGCGTAAAAAGCTGGTCTTTGAGAATGACCCCCATGAAGTATCAGTCGAAATGTGAATATTCAAAGGCTAAGCCTTTAATCGGCGGATCTCAAAAACTGAATATTTTAGCAGAAGAATAAACTTGTTAGTTTTTCTGAAGACTTGACCTACTTTGTGGAGATAAAAATGTTAATTATTCAATTTAAGACGTAGCAGCCCCGAGCTGCTCGGTTCGCGTCTAGATCTGAAGGGAGCAATTTAATACACGATCGGAAAATGACAAAAGCTGGAAAACTTAATGTGATTGAGCTGAGATTGACAAACAATAAACCACTCGTGGTGCTTGGTCAATGATCACACAACCAAGGTGGGGCACCCTTTATGTTGGGTTCTGCGGCAGGGTGGCAACGCACCTTGCTGTGATACAGGTTACCACTCTGGCATGGTAATGATCATACAGATGATGGATATCCTCCTGTGGTTTGTCATTCCAATGTCTTTTATCTTGGACCCACAGTTCAGTCAGGGTGGTTGTTGGCTGCTGTCCTTGGGTGATCTGTCGCCACATCCAACCCCAGATGTTGTCGATGGGGCAGAGCTCTGGTGAGCAAGCTGGCCACGCGTAATGCTGGATACCCTGAAGACCACATTGTGTGTGCAGATGTTATCTCAGTGGAACACCACATCTCTACATCGACTATGGGCCAGAGTTTAAGCCTGTATCACAGCAAGGGGAGCTGCCAACCAGTAATACTTGTAATGTGACCCTGCTGCCGACCCCTAAATAAAGGGTGCACCACCTTGGTTGTGTGATCATTGACCAAGCACCACGAGTGGTTTATTGTCCGTCTCGGTTTTCCAGGTGTTTCTCTCATTTCCCCCCGTGTAGTTGCTGCGTATGAAGCCTCTGATACCTGGCAGCTGAGAATTTGCATTTTTCACTTCTTCATTTTTTTGGTTACTTATTGTTTCTGAACATTATTCCTGACCTCACTTTGAATAAAAGAAAATGTGTGATATAAAACTGAAACTCATCACAAGATCTGGAGAGGATTTTCACCCATCTCCCTTGGTTGCAATGGGCCGCACACATTCAGACTGCTCCAAGTGTGCTTGCTAGCTGAGTCTGGGTTAGGTCATCAGTCAGTACTGGAAAACTTGTTTCTATGTACCATTTAATACGTGATTCATTTTTCCTTTAAAGTGTATTCAGATGGACAGGTTGGGTACAGTTAAAACCACATATGAAGAATTGTATGCAGTTTTTGTTGTTTTTGAGAGGTGTAATATGTTTAATCCGATGTGTTTTACCTGTAAAAGCCACAATTACATAACATACCACATGCAGTTTTACTGATGAATATTTTAACTGCACCCAACCTGAATAGACCATCTGAATATACCCTTATCTGTAACATACCTCATGCCGCTGACTGCACGCCTCCAGTTCACTTGAAGGAAGCCTTTTGTCTGCACTTGCTGTTTGCCCCATAATCTCCCTGTGGGAGCCGTCAGCAGCACATTGCTCGCTTTATACCAGCACAACAGCTGAAAGTCATCTGTATCAGGCGGGGACATTGTTTTCCTCCATGAGTACGGCCTCCTGGGTGCACCTATGTGAGAATGATGGGA
The DNA here is from genome assembly GCA_900303285.1 of Rhinella marina. NCBI lineage: Eukaryota > Metazoa > Chordata > Amphibia > Anura > Bufonidae > Rhinella > Rhinella marina. Next base: position 103,316 of record ONZH01008369.1, read on the forward strand.
GCCCCCCTGTACTATATTACATAAACTTTATCTGTGTCTGGAAGGCCTGAGTGACACCACAGATGTCGCTATCCAGCTTTCCTAGGTTCCTAAAGAAAACTTGACACTACGCGCATGGCAAACGGATGTAGTCTGTTTTTCACTGATGTGTTAATCTTCCGCTACAAAAAAAGAGAAACTTAATCGCAGACAAAACTGATTCAACAACAGCTGTTCACCGAACATGCACATGATTCTCACCCCCCATCCCCTCCCCACCCAGATCAGTTTTTATAACTGATGTCACTTGGGTAGCAATACAACCAATGCATTTCATTGGTGCACTTCCGTTATTTTACCGGATCCATATATCCATTCTGATATCTTTAGAAAATGGCCTATTCCTGTCCGTTTTCACTCATCGGAGCCACCCAAGCCTATCAGATCAATGAAAAACTGAATACATTCGGGTGCAAGTCAGATGCAAAAAAGAGATACGAATTGGATCAAAACAGAAACCAACAGTGAAGGGGAGCGGGAGTAAAAAAAAATGTTTTTAATACACGTTCCCTATTTTTCTATGACGTTTTCCAAACATCGTTAACCCAATAATAAATTATCACTTCATGTGCTTTAATGGTCTACATTATGTGAAACTACAGCTCCCAATATCAACAGTTGTAAGGATCCGATTAGAGTTGTTGTTTCAGATGCTGAAAAGGTGCCAGACATAATCTTGCTGCAGACTTTACTAGTGACTACAGGACTGACCAGACTCAGTCCAACTCATATAATACAGTATTTCTCTTTCACTTTCTTCTCCATTTGGCCCAAACTGCCATGAAGACTTCTCCCAGCTGCGACTTGTCTGCAGTTTGCCGCCACAATGTTTTTGTCTTAAAGAACTCCCGCAAATATTTATATTCTCTAACCTGTTAGAAAGGTGCATGATGTAATCTTCTTTCAGAGACTGCTTTTCTGAGTTATCCCCTCTGTTCTAATTGTAACTGGGTCATGTGACCAACTCCCTGACCTCCAACTGACCCAGGACAGGAAGTCAGTCACTTCAAATTTTTTGCGGGAGTTCTTTAACTTTTGTCCTGCTTGATTTACCTGGGCACTTGCCTGTATTATACTTTTACTGGTTATTGTTGTTTTATTTCTTGTATTAGGCATGCAGCCCCCCCCTTGTTTTTATCTGTATTTAATGTGGCTTTGATACCTTTTTAATATGGTTGTTTTACTGTGGTATTGTGGAGTACTTTTTTGGCGACAGGTTTTGGAAATGAGGTTTATAAAACCTTTTTGGGAATAATAGCAGCAATATTAGTATTTCGTATTCTTCTTGCTGCACATTTTAGCCATGGTGATGACTCTCTCTTATCTTATAAAGCTTTTATGGACGCACATCCCATAACAACGACCAATGTCAGAAAGTAGCCGCCGACTGGTTTTATTTACTTTTGCAATGAATTATTCAACGCGTGTCTTCTTCAGCCAGGATTGCCTGAGCCCTCCCCCCCCCACCATTAAAACGGTGCAGTGAATTTTTATTTCCTTCCCACAGAAGACATTGACCCTTTACTTGTGCAGCAGCTTCTCACACCGTCTATAATCATTTCTTATTGTCTCTGCTGGAGCTGTATGCAAATGTTGTATCAATTATCCGTCGCTACTGGGCCTGCAGCTATTTAAAGGCACTAACACGGGTAGTGAGAGCTTCTAAAATTACACCACAGATAAGATTTCTCCAAAGCAAGGTCACAACGCGCAATTTGTTTGTTGTATTGAGAAGATCGGGTCGCATTTTTCTGGGATTCCGATAATGTTTGCGCTGGTATGGCATGCGATAATCTACGACATGCGTGACATTTTCTAGGGGCCACATGTCAAGCCCTGTTAAAGAGATATACCAGGAGCCCCTAGCTACATGTGCAGCATTGCTTATTAGGGATGATTTATGTATTTCAGGTTCATGAATAGAATGGCAAAAGTTGCAGTAAGGACTGACACATAGGCACATATAGAGTAATAGGGGGAATGTATTGATGGTAGTCTATCTCTGCAAAATAACAATTAGCTGTTCAGGGTGTGTGAAAAGTTTGAGTTTTATGCCCCTTTCACATGAGCGGGAGACTCGCATGTCTCCCGCAACGCATCTACAGGGCTGGACTCGGCACAGACAGGGATCGCAGAGCATTATATGCGATCCCTGTCAGTGCCGAGTCCAGCCCTGTAGATGCGTTGTGGGAGACATGCGAGTCTCCTGCTCGTGTGAAAGGGGCATTATAGTACAATAGACGCACACGTGACCCCCACCCAATTTCATATGTAGGGTGCTAGGCTCCCTTTCTCTGACTAGTAAGGATCTGAGTAGTGGGATTCCCACCCATATCAACATTTCCTGCACATGCTTTTGGCGTGGAGGAAGCCAAGAGCATGAGGTTCTGGAAGACCCAGAGATTGTCTGTTACTGCTGGGGGAGCTACTGGTGCATCCATGTTCCACGTGTAATGTTACATAGCACACATAGGTACGTGGCCACGTAAATACATGATGGCGTCTTCAAAGTTAAAGCTTCTCTGTAATCCTCTATTAGAGCATATGGGCAATGTTGTCCTATTAGAAGAACCTGATGTCAGACCTGGGACATTCACACCCAGAGGACTACCTCTATACAGGTCCATAAAGGAGCTTTACGGCACTCACTCACTACGGCATTCATCTCTGTAGAGACTGGATGCACAATTGCATCAGCTACACAGAGACCCTCATTCAAAATATGAATGACGCTTTCAAGTCCCCATGGTTTGTTCACCTCCATCAAACTTTCAATTTTTTTACACACGTTAACGACTTGTTTTTGTTTACACAGAAGAAAATGGGTGGTTTTCTGGACTTTTTTTTTTTTTTTTGAGGTGGGGGAGGGGGGTGAGTCACTCAGTGTAAACTAGTTCCTGTATTTGTGGACTTTTAACACTTTGTCATTCCATGGAGGAGTAAGCGATAGTGACTCGGGACCCATTCACACAACTACCTACTCCACAGCAGAAACCACTCCGATATGTCCAGATGTTCACTTTGAATGCCACGGATACGCTTGTGCCTTAGCTCCATTTAATAGAGCTAAACCGTAGTGGACATCCGGTGTGGCTTCAAGCTACAGTGGTTCGCACACTTCGCCAAGAAGGACCCTTCTTGTGCAGTTGCAGCTTAAGGGCTCATGCATACGAACGTGTGCTGTCAGTGCCCGTGCTGTGTGTCAGATTCCACCTCTCAATTTCCAAAGATGCTGTGAAAAATGAAAGGTGGAATCTGTTTGATAAATCTCCCCCTATAATTTGTATTACATTTTTCAATGTTATAGTACTGCGGAAATAAAAAAAAAAAAAAAAAAAAAAAAAAAAAGTTCTAAAAAAAAATCTAGATCCTAAAGTTGGTGTCTCTTTAAACTGAAGGTTTAATGGGAAAAATGCACCAACTGTGCAATATCTGCTCCATTGTTTAGCATCCTAGTGTATGGTGTCACATGCTCCATGTAGATCATATTTGCATTTTCATTTTATGTTACTAACCTTGCTGTTTTGCCTCCCATTTAGGATGCTCATTACTGTATTCACACATCCATTTTTCTGTTCACATAGTTTTATACCAATGGCTAGAAGCAGACCGGCATGGCAGAAGCCAAGACGGTGAGAATAAAGGCGCAGGTAACCTAGGCTCCACACCATAAGTACTCTCTGCACTTCACCCACTTTCAATCCCTCTCCGAATCACAATGATTGCTCACTTCTGATCTATCGCTTGCTTCACCTCCTCTCCCCCCACCCCCAGGCCTTTTTATTGCGTCTTGTCAGGTGTAATTGCCGCTGTGGTAGAAATGAGCCAAAGCATCTTGTAAACATTGTAAATCTGAGTGTCTCAAGCATTTAAAGCAATCTTCATCTGGAAAATAGTCGCAGTGGATTGAGTTTTCCCTTTAAAATATTAGATTTTTTTTTTTTTTTTTTTGCCGCCATGGTAATCTGGGTAAATGAAAGCTGGATGGTGATGAGCAACTAGGCCATTTTCTTCAAGAGTAGCTGTGATCCCATAGAAATGAATAGGATCGCTGCGTGAGTTGCAAAAACTCCTGCACTGCTAGGAAGTTGCACTCCATCACCGATCCTGGGCCGTTCAGGTGCTGCCCCAGTCTTCACTGCGCTCCACCACCTGGTCCCCACTTGACAGACCTTTGCTGGTATTTCTGGCATGTCGAGTCAGGACCAGGAAGTAGGGAGCATTAGGGACCACAGCAGCAGTGGAGGATAGGGGAGAGAGGGTTTTTTTTTCATCCAGTATAACCATTGTTGGTAATTAGAACCATCGGTCCAAAAATTTAGCTATAGGTTCAAAGTAGATCATTTTTTTAAATTTTATTGTGCCTACAACGCACACGGTTTTTTCGGGGGTTTCTGAATTTCAGAACGGTCCATCCACTGTGTAGTTTCCTGTGTACTGCAGCTCATCTCCTGTTCACTTGAATGGGAGCTGAGCTGCGGCATCCCCGCTTGCCACAACACAGTGCACAGAACCTTGTGTTTCCAGTTCCGTCCACTGTATACAGTGCCGGCAGCTTCCTGCAACAGCTGATCGCTGGGTGGGGTGTGATGTCGGACCTATGGTGATCTGATATTGATGACCTATCCTGAAGAAAGGCCATCAGTATCTAAGGACCTGAAAACCCCTTTACTCATCTCATTTAGGCTTCATTTACACGTCCATGTTTTTCTTTTCCAGATTTTCATTCCGTTTTTTTGCGGATCCGTCTTTCCGCAAAAACCTTCCGTTTTTACCAATTGTACATCCGGATCCGTTCCATTTTTTCGCAAAAAAAACAGAAGGCGGAATATATGTTGGTAGGGTATTTCTTTCTATTTCCTGGAAACGGATCCGCAATTGCGGATGACATATTGATGCATTCCGCATATCATCCACGTTTTTTGCGGACTACAATGGGACCACGGACCGCATCTGCGGTAGGACAAGCTCTATCTTTTATGCGGATCCGCATAACGGAACAGAATAACGGATGCGGACAGCACACGGAGTGCTGTCCGCATTTTTTGCAGAGCCATTGAAATTAATGGATCTGGATTCCGTATTTGCGGAACGGATGCGGATTAAAGCATACGGAAGTGTGAATGGAGCCTTATAGGACAGTTTTGGAAAAGAACAGCAAAAGTTAATAATTTGAAGACATTGGGGGAGGTTTATCTAAACTGGCGTAAAGGAAAACTGGCTTAGTTGCCCATAGCAACCAATCAGATTCTTTCATTTTTGAAAATGTAGAGCAGAATTTGATTGGTTGTTATGGGCAACTAAGCCAGTTTTCCTTTACACCAGTTTCGATAAATCTCTCCCATTAATTTGTCTTCTGTGAGGTAAAAATTGATGGTGTCCTTTATCGAACTGGCTTAGTTGCCCATAGTAACCAATCAGATTCCACCGTTTATTTTCCAAAGGAGCTGTCAAAATTGAAAGGTAGAATCTGGTTGCTATGGACAACTAAGCCAGTTCTACTGTACTCCAGTTTGATAAATTACCCCATTAGAGTCAGTTTCATAAAAGCAGTGAGTAGCAAGAGTGATAACTAAGAGATAGCTAAAGAGCATTTTAACAATGTTCCGGAGGCGTAGTCAAATGCTGTTTTTTTTAGAAACAGACGTTTTTCTAAAAAAAAAAAAATTGAAACCGGCAAAATGTTAATGTCCCCTTTTTGGACTGGTGTGGTTTCATTATCAAACTAAGTACTTGCTGAGACTTGTAGTTCCTCACGTGGACATCTGTACCACTCTGCAGCTCACCTCCTAATATGTGTCAAGATGTTTTGCTCAGTTGTTTCCTGTAGGTTTTAAATAAAGCTGCAGTAACCTCCTTCCTCCTCCTCCTCCTTTTGTCTGGTGGTGTTTAGTAGCCATTGATTTTGGGCTGTTCCGACCTCCATTCTTATGCTAGCCACACAAGAAATGAGATTTGCCAAGATGCAATGCCTAATGCCGATGTACCATTAAAAGCTGAATCTTGGGCTCTGCCCGTTTTTTAGTTGACAGGGCTAAATTTGAGTGGAGCTTCAAAAGGGGAGGTCATTGGAGGAGTCACAGCTCCACCCATATTTAAATATGCGTTAGAATGGCATCCCAGTCTACGTGACTATTTTTACAAGATTAGCTGTGTATTGCTGATTCACAGTCCATTTTTGCGTGGCTATCATTTCTAGTAATCTTATGGTGGTGGTTGATGGTGATGGTGATTAGATGGTACCATGTGGTTAATGACTTTCCTCATTAATGTGTTGGGCACTGACATACCCATAAACTCTGCCTGTATAGGGCTGAATTTGGATGGTCATGGGGAAGTCGAGGTTGGTGATCCAGTTTCACTAAGGCTGAGTTCACATCACCTTTTTGCTCTAAGTTTAATATATATGTTAAAAAGGATGCAAAAGCATAATACACTACTCTTTTCAATCCTGCAGAGACAGGTAAAAGGGTAAAAAAAAATTATACATTAAACATAAGACAAAAACCTGATGTGAACCCAGCTTTAGGGGCCGTTCACACAGCCATGGTGCCGCGGATCGAAAACAGTGGGTCTGCAAAATACAGGCACCGGCCGTCATGTGAACCCCATGCTGCGGTGTGGACCCATTAACTTCACTGGGTCCATGAGCCGCAAGGTATGGCGATTGATCGGACATGTTCTATGTTTTGCAGGGAGACATGGACCCAGAAGCCCACGGAAACAAACTGAAGCCTTTCCATGGGCTTCCAGGTCCACGCTTCTGCTCCACAACAGAAAGGACATGTTTTATCTTTCAGCGAATCTTGCGTTTCACTGAGCTAATTCAAGTCGATGGGTCCTCACCGCAGTGTAGCGTTCACACAGCTAGTGCCTGTGTTTTGCAGACCTGCGGTTTGTGGTCCGCAGCACTACGGCCGGCCATCTTAGATCTTTAGCCAATTTTAGGCCAGGTGTACATAGTCTCAGCCAACCTGATGATACAAGGGTCTTGCAGCCAGAAAAGTATCCGAGTTGGACATCAGTTCATTTCCAAACCAGATGAGACTCTGTTGACTGTGCAGAAATGTCTTCCATTGTTAAGTGGAAACCATCTGCAAGCATGTCAACTTGAATACAAGTAGATCTGTCGGCCTGCTTGCTGATGATTTCCAGGTAGGAATGGATTTTTTTCCCACTTAGAAACGGTTTAATCAGTAGTAAAGGTAGGAATGAAGATGTATTACAAGGTTGTCAGAGATGGAGCTCCACTTTAACACTATAATTTTTTGGGGTGATTATATTACACAGTATTCGTCAATCCATATCGTTACTGTGATAGACAATATTGAGTGATGTTTTATGATTTTCATGTATCATAGTTATTCAGTATATTCTATTTTATGTGGTAAGTATGATTATTCTTGATGACTTTGCCTTATTTCATTTTCTGGTATAGCATTGATGTAGAACGAGTCGAGGTGATGGTTGCTGATTAAAATATGTGAATTAACTGCACTAAATAAAGCCTCCACTTTCACAGGTCGAAGCTGCTGAAAATGTGAAGTAACACTTTGCTGTAATTTTTCGGGTTTGAAGTAATTCCAGGTTCTTTGCGCTATTCAGATACGAAGCTGCTTTAAACATTCTGCTTAGAAACAGACAACAGTTCAGATCCACCCGTCAGACGCGAGACCTAAAGGTGCCCATACACATGAGAGGAAAGGTAGCCAAGCCCTCTGAGGTCAGCAGGACCAGCTAATGTTTATGGAAGTGTAGAGACTTTCCCCTGATGGCAGATGTCGGGGGGGTGGGGGGGGAGAAGGATTTAGGCTTGCCCCATTTCAATATGCCTGATCCTTAGTTCCCACAATGGATTGAGACTGCCTGACCAAACTGGCAACTGTTTCAATATCAGATCTGAATGTGGTGCAAAGCCCGGGATCCCCTCCAATTAGCTGTTAAGAGGCCAGGCACTCCAAGAGTACTGCTACTTCTTCCTAGGCAAATGACGCCGCCACACATCGGTCACGATGCCCAGTTGTAGCTCAGCCCGTTGACTTGCAATACCAAGCACAGCCACTATATGATGTACGGCGCTGTACTTGGGGAGCTGCCGGGAGCAGCGATCACCAGAGCTCTTGTGAATGCAGATGCTCCATGAAAAAGCTGATCGGCAGGGATACCTGGAATCGGACTCCCACAGATGTGATAATGATAACCTATATTGACGATAGGTCATCATTATCTTTTCAAGGATAACCCCTTTAAACTATAGGCACCGATGTCCAATGGTTTAATATGCCTAATTTATCTTTACCTACACTGGGGATGAGCAGGGGAACTAGCGCATGCGCAGTCCGACCCATTGTTAGTGAATGGAGGCTGCTGATGAACGTGGCCATTTTCTGAGAGGTGCTTCAGGAAGCTGGTGAGAAGACCTGTAAACATAAATCAGGTATATTAAACCATTGAACATCAGCACTGATAGTTTTATAATGCTTATGACTAGCCTCATGTGCAGCTAGTAATATATAATAACTGTGTTACTGCTGTCTGAGCTCCCACAATGCAGTGCTCTCTGGTAACAGGAATCCAGGTGAATGGAGAAGAAAACCTTGTGTTAGTCGCATATTTAAGGCACATAGAACATTGTTTTAGATTCCGAGTTTTCCTTTTTCTGGTCACCACTATCTGCAGTTACGTCTTCATCCGCCACTCACTCTCTGGTGTCTGATGGGAGATTTATTGGAGCACTTATGGTTTATTGATCATGTTGCCGTTCATGTAATGTGTAATTTCGTAGCCAGGGCCAAGTGAGTTTTATGAATTAATAAACCGCATTTTAATATCGGTGCCATCAGTACTGAGAAGATCGACTCACTACGGAGCGTTGTTTCATGCACGTATCTTTGGTTGGTCACTTTTTATTTTATATTTTTTTGTATCTACCAAGCACAGGACACTTGTACGCAAATTGGTTATTAAATGTGTTTGTCCTCTGATGTCAGCCCTGGCACTCTGCCTAGAAGTGAACTACATAACGGCACTGCATGTACAGACAGGCAACCGTGTGCTCTCCCCTGCTGAGATGTTTTATCAGATTCTTATGGGAGTGTTTATGGCTGAATATTAGAGGGAATTTCCACCTAAATTTAGCATCTCGCGCATCGGAAGGGGCATTGTTTGGCAGTCCATGAGCTTAAGACCCTCACGGATCCTGAAATCAATGAGCCTGTCAGCTCTACTCGAAGACTTACGTTAGTGAGCAGAAATCTAAAACTGTTCTCTCACAGTAGAGAACCATTCATTTCTGTGGACCTGTATTGTCACAGGGTTTCAGTGATGGAAGCCTCTGGGTAATACCATAGAGATTGACTGTGCTGTAGTCCTCTGTGGCCTCTTGGCATTGGGTTTTCATGAGGTGTTAAAGCCCATGAATTCCTAATGACATCCTCTTATGATATGTTTAAACATTAAAGACCTAAATGGACCTCCCCTAAAAGATATTCTGGTCTTCCAAATCTTATTGTAATCCCATAACTGTAACGTTGGCAGAACGTGACTTCATATATGGCCCCACAGTGCTTCCAAGGCACATGATCATTAATGAACTCTCTAATGGACTCAATGGCAGGTAACAGAAGATGGTAAAGATGTTTTTGGCCTATTATTTACACGGACAGTATTTGTTTTCACAGACTTATGTTGGGTCATCCCATAGAGAAATCAATGTTCTCTACTTTATATGATTGTCTTGTGATTTAGGTGAAAACTTTGACCAGAGCCCTGTGAGAAGAACCTTCAAATCAAAAGTCCTCGCCCACTACCCTCAGAATGTGGAATGGAATCCTTTTGATCAAGATGCCGTCAACATGGTAAGACTTAAGTGATGGTAGACCGAACCTTTATTGTCAAAAAGCCAGACTTGGGTGGGCAAAGTCCATGGCGCTTTGTTATATCTCTCAGACTGATCTTTTGGAAGCCGAGTGGGCACAGAACAAAGTTCTACATGCTGTGCTAAAGGCTTTGGACACCTTTGGGGACAAATGTTTTATTTTATTGCATTCTACTTTGGGCGAAGTCATTTTTTTTTCAACAGATCATTATTAAAATAAATTCAGCCTCTTTCCCAGTATAACGGTGTAGTCTGTGTAATTGCAGAGCAGTACGTTGTCTGTTTAGATTGAATCCCGTCGTCTGACAACTCATGTGAATCCCTTTTCTGTGAGCTCCTGAACTGCATAAACACTTATTTAAGCAATATTCTTAGTGTGACAAAAATCAAACAGGGCTACAAACTGAGCAGGCAGCACTGCTGGGGACTCAAGCTAAGGGCTCATACACACGAACGTATTTCCTTTCTGTGTCCATTGTCCATTCCTTTTTTTTTTTTTTTGTGGATCATATGCGGAACCATTCATAACGGACGTTACACCGTGTACATTACGTTTCCGTATGTCCGTTCAGCAAATGGATAGAACATGTCCTATTATTATCGGCATTACGGGCAAGGATAGGAATGTTCTATTAGGGGCCAGCTGTTCGGTTCCGCAAAATACATACGGTCATGTGCATGAGCCCTAAGTAGAAACTGAGAGTCTGCAAATACACTCTCAATTAACCCCTGTAGTACAAAAACTGCTTGGAACCGCTTTTGGGTCCAAAATGAGTAGAATGCAATAACATAAAATCCCCTCAAAAGGTGTCCATAGCTTTTGATCTCTTTATAGCAGTCAGAACTTGATTTTTCTGACAGATCTCCAGCTCCTAGGTATAGACTTATGACTAGAGATGAGCGAACCTGCTCGTAACGTGCGGTTCAATGCTCAGATCCCCTGCGCTCCCCTGCCCGCAGCCATCTGGATCCGTCCTCACCCGACTGTAAGTCAATGGGGACAGATCCGTTTGGTGTCACACACTGGTATGTGAGGGTGAGGACGGATCCGGATGGCGGCGGGCAAGGGAGCGCAGGGGATTCGAGCATTGAATCGCTCGTTACGAGCAGGTTCGCTCATATCTACTTATGACCATTTCACACTTGATGATCTGCTGAACGACTATTGGTAAGAACGCTTGTCCCCGATCAGTGGCCAGTGTAAACATGGCAGTGATCAGATCTTTTGTGGGAGTATACAAATGCTTGCCGGTCAACAACACTCCCCCGCGTGTAAACAGAGGATGTGCTGTCAACATTATGCAAACTCTATGGAGGTGAACAGTCATATTAATGATCATTCCTCCCCCATTTCAGCTTGCCTTGGCCACCTCAAAGGCCCTTTCAAATGACTGCTAATGTATTTTTTTTAGATTGCTCATCAGCACACAAGGCTGAAAGTGTCCTTTCTGAAAGTAACCTTATGAGGGTCTCAGGAGCTCATGGCATACTATTTATCAGATATGCCTCCATTGCCTGACAGGTCCCACCACTGGGACCTGCACCTATATAGAGAACGGAGCCCCGAAAGTGGTGCGCATGTGCAGCCACCCTCCATTCATTTTCAATGGGCCCGCCGAAAATAGCGGAGCGCTGGCTTGGCTGTTTCCGTCTGACCCATAGAAGTGAATGGGGGCAGTGGTCAGTCATGCGCGGTACACTCCCATTCAGTTCTATGGGGAGAGCGCTTGGAGGTCGCCCAGACCAGAGTTCTCCAGCCACTACTTTACAGGCTCTGTTCCCGATAAAGGTGCGGGTCCCAGAGGTGGGACATGTACCTAGAAGACAATGGGGGCATATCCTAAAGATATGCCCCTATTGTCTGCGATGAGACAACCCCTTTAAAGGTAATAAAACTTCTAATGGTCACCATTACGGTGCTCATAGGGGTGACACCCATCTTTTCACAGATCCTGACTGGAATAATGTACACCACTATTACTTTAAGATTAAGTGTAACCTTTCAACATTATGCAGCCATTCAGAGTCTGTAGGGAGCTGGGTGACAACATCTTAGTTCACTGTAATGTCATAAGTGGTTGTCACCTTGCATCTGTTACCTGGAAACCATGATGACATAATACTTCATGTAAGAAGTATTAATTAATTTTAGAATAAATAACTGTAGAACTTGTCCGATTTTCACCTTCCATACGTGTTAAAGTCGTCAGCAGGTGCTTAGACTGTCTCTATTATCACTGGGATTTCAGTGGCGCTAATTACAACTGTTAACGTCTTAGAAAGTCGCTCTGGAAAACACATTTCAATGAGGGCAAGAAGTGACAAAATGCAGCAGAACTAATCTCCGTAATGTATTCCATTTCTGATGAGTTGTTTTACCTCGGGTAATTATGTTTTGGGAAATCAAATCTAAACCTAGCGAGAAGATCATTTACATTCTCCGAACATTTGTTTTTCTCGCAAATTTGGGCTGCAGATAAGCTCCGAGACGTTTCCATTGCCAGTCAATAATGAAGGCAGACTACATACCTGGGGAAGGGTGATGGATATACTGGTGCAATGCTCTGCAGGCATCACTTACACATGGCTTAGGGGAGAGTATGGGTTATATTAAGCACCCCTCCTGATTAGCTAGAGCAGACCGCTCCAGCACAGTTGCCCCTCGCCTCAGTAGACCCTCATCCATATATTACACCCTGGGCCCCTTGAATACTATTGTTCTTGTGCTTCATTGCAATTTGTATAATCTCATTATTAGAATCATTCTTATCTATATGAAAGTAAGGGCTCATTCAGACGGCCGTATGATGTCCGCAAAAATACGGATCTGTTTTTTTGCGGATGTCCGCAAAAAAACGGATAGCATTCCGTTTTTTTGCGGACCCATAGACTTCAATGGGGCTATGTCCTGATTTTCACGGACAAGTATAGGACATGTTTCATTTGTTTTGCGGAGCCATGGAATGGAAAAAAAAGGCCCATAGAAGTGAATGGGTCAGTATGTAATCTGCAAAAAACGGATCCGCATTTTTGCGGATATCATACAGTCGTCTGAATGAGCCCTAAAGGCTGTATTACATACAGCGATGTAGCAGGTGATTGTGGGAAAGGAAGAGTTCCTTCCCGGTTATCGACTGCTCGGTAGTGGAGGAGACCACTTCTATTACATACAGCAATCTCCTCAACAGTATGGGAAGGAGCGTTTGCTAATGCCATTGCTTGTCCTCATACTTAATAGTTGTTTGGCAGCAGCAAATCGGGATTAGACAGCACGATCTGCCACCATCAAGCAATGATTTTTAAGACAGTTTAAAAATCTGAATTGGCCAATGAATGAGCGGCAGATTGGGTAATCGTCGGCAGATCCTACAAACGCTCATTAGCGATGATTTGGCAGACTATCTGCCAGTCTAATACAGCCTCAAAAGGTTATCCAAGACTACATAAACTCCCTTCATGCGCCGGGCCCCTCACGGTGATATACTTACCTCGGTCCCTGCTGCTCCTTGTCCCCATACTGCCGCTGCTGCTTCTCCCTGTGCAGGGATAAATACATCCGGTGACGGGGGGAGCAGCCAATGGCAGACGGGGATGAGCCTCCCAGCGATACTAGGGAGCACTGAACTTTGAATCTATTTTTCCCCCATGTGTTCTGCTGGTGAATACAATCTGTTCACTACCTTTCCAGTCTGGGAACGGGCACGCTGTGGTGCAATGACTGTAGTTAACAGTTATAGAAACGTCCCTGCCCCATAACCGCTAGGTTATGACACTTGTCACTAGTGCTGAGAACCGCCTAGATTTGACCCCCTCACCCATGGGGGTGATTTTTATCAGCCCCTCCTACTAGTACCCTGCTGCACTGCAATAACCACTGTTTAGATTTACTGCTCCTTTTAGTAATACTGGAATTGTCCCTGTAATGAATACTGAACTAAGATTCCTCTTTCCTTGTTTTCCACAGCTCTGCATGCCCAAAGGCCTGTCCTTCAGAACGCAGGCCGACAACAGGGACCCCCAGTTCCACTCATTCATTATCACAAGAGAAGATGGTTCCAGAACCTACGGATTTGTCCTCACGTTCTTCGAGGAGGTGACAAGCAAGCAAATATGCACAGCCATGCAGACACTATATCAGATGCACAATGCAGAGCAGTGCAACAGTGTCTACGCCTCATCTTCGTGCAGCATGGACTCGTTGGCGAGCAGCGTTGATGATGGAGACGCAACATCTCTAGCCAAGCTCCAGCGCTATAACTCTTATGACATCAGCAGGGACACGCTCTACGTATCCAAATGTATATGTCTGATAACACCCCTCCCATTCATGCAATCCTGCAAGAAGTTCTTGACTCAACTTTACCAAGCCGTTACATCCACCCAGCCCCCACCATTACCTCTAGAAAGTTACATCCATAATATCCTCTATGAAGTGCCATTGCCAGCACCGGGGAGGTCACTAAAATTTTACGGTGTCTATGAGCCTATCGTTTGTCAACGGCCGGGACCTAATGAGCTTCCCCTGTCTGACTACCCTCTGAGGGAGACCTTCGAGTTACTGGGATTGGAGAACCTTGTCCAGCTTTTCACTTGTGTTTTACTGGAGATGCAGATCTTGCTGTACTCCCAAGGTAAGTTGTCCTTCATTCTCCGGTATTGAGGCTCATTACAGCCAAGACTTTGTTCTAGTTCTATAGTCATTATTTCCTATGTGTAAGGGAGATAATCTCAACAGGAAGTCTTTGAATGGTGGGCTTGTTCTTCACACAGCAGCCATTCTTAAGAAGAGCTGCAGATCAGCAACCTGAGCGTCTTGACCAGCATTTGTATAAAAATCTTTTTCTGATCTCCGAACCTGATGATTATGCTAAATAAACAGCGCTACCTAGAAAACCACTTGTCTATTCCTGCCCGAAGCAGGAAGTGCCTTCTCCAGTGCCACTCACTGGATTCTTCAGGAGCTGCCATGAGTATTATAAAGTGCTGTGCCCCAGCTGCTGCAGAACCTCCTTATTCACCCCTCAGGTACTGTAGACATTACTTATGAAAAACAGGTGTATTTAATATCGACAAATGCTAGAAAGGAAACTCCACTTTTCAAAAAGAGGTTCTGCAGCAGCTCACGGGTGTATTATACACCCCTATGAATTGTAAGAGCATTGTCTGGATTACTATACTCCACCTAGGACATTCTACTTTTTTACGACCAAGAAATTAATCAGTGACTTCTGATAGTCTTCTAATTTTCATGGGGCATAATACTACTGTATCTATATACCTATCTATATGTAAGTATTTGAATGATGGGAAATTGCTTATAAAGTAATTAAAGGGGTTATCCTATGATTAATGTAAAAAATTAAAATGATATATAATCTAGTACATGACAATCTCTTTCTAACAAACTAGAACCAGCCCTGTACCTCACATGGATCCAGAGATCTCCTCATTCATTGCGAAAATTGCCTTGCTAGATTTATTTCAAGCTTGGGGGCATGTCCTTTCACAGAGGGTATATCTTGTCTGCTGCAGCTGGTAGCAGTTTAAAGATGGAACAGAGCATGTGTGTGCACCTCAGTGAGGTGGACAAAGAAATTAGAAAAAGAACAAACAGCAGGTGGCACTATATAGATAGAGTTCATTGAATAACTCAATAGTTATACTAAATTCATAATTACATGCAAAAGTATTCAGATCCAGATGCTTAATTATAGAATATTATTCATGGTACAACCCCTTTAAAACTTCTCTTATTACTGATAAGTCAGCATGGCAGTGACTGCTGACAGGGAAATTGCATGGAGTTTTGTTTCCTCACAGCTGACCTTTTATGTATTATCCAGAGCCAGTCTGACCATAGACAGTCGCTAAGCATGCAATTCCCTAATAAGCTAAGCTCTGCTTCCATTTATCCCACCCTGTTAGTGACCAACACAGGCTCTGGTAACGCTTGGATGGAGGAGGGAGCCCAGCATTACCCAAAATAACCCGTAGATTAGTCTTCAGTATCACTGACCAGCCTGTCCATTAAAATGTGCTTTGTAGGGGTTTTTTTCCCCTTTGCTCACTTTTCTGCATTCTCCCAGCACGAGGTCTGATGTGTCAGGAGCGTAAGGTTTAACACGTCTTATCTCTTATTTATGCGGGGAGGTATTAGCGACTTCTAAGCATCGGCGCATTAGTAAATCTAGGCCACGCTGTTCCCTCGTTCAGCAGAGTCAGAGCTTACCTGTGGCTAGCTTACCGGATAGAACTGTGCTTTGCATACTATAGACTAGTGGATCTGGTGACACTACAACTCCCAGCATGACCCAACAACTGCAGGTGCCTATTCAGTGGTGTTGGAGTATAAGAGTATGGCTGCGGGGAGAAGAGGGGGGGACAATTTTGGTGCTATTCTGCTGCCGTTTTCACCCTGCAAAAGGTGCAGATTTTGGAAAATCTCATCCACAATGCTGGTACTGTAAAATACCTCCTTCAGAACTCCTCTGTGGCAATTCCACAGCATATCTTGGATGTGTCTGTCATGAGGGAGTCACCACTGCTCTTTTTGCACCCAAGCTCTGCTCCCTTCTGTGGCCAGCCCCTCCCTCACTGCTTGATTGACAAGGTCAGGCAGTGTCAAAGCATTGAAGCAGGGTCTGGCCACAGAAAGGAGTGGAGCTTGGGTGCAACAAGAGCAACTGTGTGATGCCTCGTTGCACCAAAGGCCTATTTTACATATTAAAAAGGGACTTTAGAACTCAGGATAGGTCATCAGTATCTGATTGTAGGGGTCTGACACCCAGGACATCCCCCCCACCCATACTCCTGTGAGCACCGCAGCCTTCTGGCAGCTTACCAAGCACAGCACCATACATTGTATAGCAGCCGTGCTTGGTATCGTGCTCAGCCCCATTCACTGCCATGTGACCGATGAACATGTTGTCACTGGCCGCTGCCTTCTCAAACAGATACTGATGACCTATCCTTTGGATAAGTCATCACTCCTGGAAAAGCCCTTTAAGAAAAAGTATCATAACTCTGGAATGGACAGCGTTTTAATCAGGTGAACCACATCTATGTGTCTGTGCAATCAGCTGGATAGTGAGGTCGCTGGTGACAGATTCCCTTTAACCAGGACCTGTAACCTCTCTTGACATCTCTGATTTAGTAATTACTTGCATCCCCTTGCGATAACTATCCTGGGGCATCTAATCTTATGCCTATCTATGTATGCTGTTCCTGTATTATTCCTATTAGAAGTTTAGGAATGAATTCCCAGCAGTCTACAATATAGGTCCAGATGGTTGTTACCAGTTGGGGGGGTGTCCATTTACAGTCTGACACTGGCATTACTAATTGGACAAACTCCCAACTGGTAATACCCATCTGGACCTATGTTATAGACTGCTGAACATTAATTTATAGCTTCTAGAAGAAATTATAGAAAAACGGTACAACGTAGTCATAAGAGTAGATGCACCAGAATTGTTATTACGAGGGGAATGCAAGCAGTTCCTAAAACAGACATTCACAAGAGGTGACTGGTCCTCTTAAACGGGAATATGTCCCTGTCTGGGACTGAGCAGGTTTCACCGATCATCGTGGTGGTGCTAATTTCTTTCTAGCTCAGTTCTATGACCTGGCACATCACAGATGGCAGGAAATATGTCCCGTCACTGCGACATGATGGGTTTATCGCAGTTACCAGACAGCTGTGAGGCTCGGTCTGCTGCGCGGTCATATTTCACCCGTGTAATCGCTGTATCGTCAGTGGATGTGACGGCTCTGGGACGTCAGACAGGGAGCAGAAACAGTTGGATCATTCTGTGCTATGAAAGCCCTTGTGGCAGCTGTAGTGGTGGCCACATTGGTTGTCTATTACCCGGTTGAACAGGGCGATCATTCTTTTACCATTAGCTATTCTTCTTAATCCCTTCTATTCCTTTCAGATTACCAGCGCCTGATGACTGTAGCCGAGGGGATAACCTCACTCCTTTTCCCCTTCCAATGGCAGCACGTGTACGTCCCTATCCTGCCAGCCTCCCTGCTCCACTTCCTCGATGCCCCTGTGCCATACTTGATGGGCCTGCAATCAAAAGAAGGCACTGACCGCTCCAAACTTGAACTCCCGCAGGAGGTAGGTTAAAAAATAAAACCAGAGCGGGCTTTCCCATCCCCTAAATGGTATATCTGCTTAATTATGTATCAGTGGTTGGGGCAGGGGATGTGTAGCCTCGTAACTGGGGAAGAATTGATTTTCAGGGGGTGGAAAAGTTGGCAGTAAGTAGTTTCCTGCTGAGTCTTGCATGTTAAGATTTGTCCTGACATCAATATCTTTAGTGGAGAAGGAAAAGGTTGGGAAAGTGCTGCTGAGTAATTGTGACGTAAGAGGTGACCGCCGTGTCTTGTGACCGGGCCGAGGACTTCGTGGTTTCTTGTTGACCTCTTCCCTGGATGACTGCTTTTTAGTCTGTGAATCAGAACTTTCACTCTGGTGGACGTTGAACCTAGAACGGAAAGCTCTTGGGTAATAAACACATAGGATTATTGGTGTGATGGAGTTTCTTAAAGGGGAAAGACACCCAATTGTTTTGCAAACGGTTGTCAAAATGAGGTCTAATTATGGTAAAATTCTCATGGTCTGTCATCTCACCATGCAGAAAGTCTGAGAATCTGACACAGAACTGCACTTCAATGTGGAGTTTCCGAACAGAAGCGTCACTTAGGAAATTTCTCTGACTATGAAAATAAAGTGGGAGTCATAGTAGCAGTTTTGAATCTTTCATACTGAATTAAAGGGGCTGTCTTGCAGACAATTCCTTTAATATATGAGGTGACATGCCAGTTGCTCATGGCACCACCAGGAAGGAAAGCTGCAGACAGACTTTTTATATAGGACTCTATTAAAATGAATGCACCGTTTTACATCTATACAGGGGCTGAAAAGTCACTATTCTTTAATTGTAGAGTTAGGATTTATGTCGGCAATATAGTTGGCACACAACTCAGATGACTGGAGTGCATTTTACCCTTTGGTGACATCACAAACTTTAGCCTTAAGCACCAGTAACATTTTCTCCTCTTTGTGTTCCAGTGGTCATAACTTAAATAATAATTTCTTAAATGTACCATGTTTTTCACTTTATAAGACGCAAGAGTTTTAAGATGGGAAGAAGAAGAAAAAATTATCTTCCTCAGAACAGACCCTTATATCAGATCCCCATGTCAGATGTCAGATCAGACCTGACCCCATCAGAGATTAACCTAATAAATTGACTTTCCTCTCCTGCTCCGCCGCCACTCTGCAGAACCGACGGTCTTTTCTGCATTCGTTGTCCCCTGCTCTTCTCTGGGCCTGTGCTGCGCTGTGACCTGACTGTGTACAACTTCAGGTCACAGTGCGTGGACTACAGTCAAGACAGTACAGCCCGGAGAAGACCAGGGGGTGATCTGGCTCCCCTCTCCTCCTGGATACTAGTGAGCACTTTCATAATAAAAGTGCTTAATAGTACTCGCTTTATAAGACTCGGTGGGGTGGGGTGCAGCTTATCAAGTTGAAAATACGGTAGCTGTATGAGACCTTGCATTTTGTGAGATGAGCTGTAATATATATATATAATTTTCTTTTTAGGGGGCGAGATAAAAAACAGCAATTTCAGCATTTGTTTTTCTGCTTGAATAAACTCTGTGCTGATTTAGTTGGGAGGGTGGGCCTTGTGTCAGGCATTGCCCTCCTAACTCCCCGCACTAGGTAGAACGTAGTGTGGAAGGCTCACCTGGAGTGTTCCTTTAAAGGGAACCTGTCATCTCCGAAACACCCCCTGAACTAGAGTAAGCGGTGTATAGTGTAAGTGATGCTGAATCCGAATATGTAAGTTTTATCTTCATACTCACTTCCATTCTGACGCTGTGCTCCCACAAACCTGCAGTAAAATGCATTGAGTGGACTCTTCTTTGAGTCCTCTCCATTATGTGAGTGAGCACTGGAGTC
This sequence comes from Rhinella marina, assembly GCA_900303285.1. Lineage (NCBI taxonomy): Eukaryota > Metazoa > Chordata > Amphibia > Anura > Bufonidae > Rhinella > Rhinella marina. The sequence continues at coordinate 123,208 of ONZH01008369.1, forward strand.
CTCTCAGTGCATTTTACTGCTGGTTTGTGGGAGCACAGCGTCAGAATGGAAGTGAGTATGAAGATAAAACTTACATATTCGGATTCAGCATCACTTACACTATACACCGCTTACTCTAGTTCAGGGGGTGTTTCAGAGATGACAGGTTCCCTTTAAGGCCACATTCAGACGGCCACAGGATTGCATATCCGCAAAAATGCAGATCTGCAATACCACGGATACCGCCCGGCAAATTGCGGAACACACGGCCGGGCGCCCCATTCAAAATGCCTATTCTTGTCCGCTGTTGTGGACAAGAATAGGACATGTTCTATTTTTTTGTGCGGAGCCGCGACACATAACTTTCTAGTGTAATTTGGTATTCTAATTTTCTTGGGGTGGTTTTGTAGTATTCCCCTTTAGTCTCATGTGTTTGAGTACTGCATCTCATGTGGGTGCCAGCACCCGTGAGTCATCTCGCCCGCCTCTGTCTGGTGGGATGATGTATGTATACAGTATGCAGATGATGTAACAGGAATCATTTGTATTCTTGTATGGATGCAGAAGAGATTCTGCCAGCTCTTGTTTCTTGCAGCACTCGATGTGCACATCACAGGAAGTGATTCTGCTGATCATAGACAACATTGATTTCTTCCAGATCCATAGACAATCTGAGGTCTAATTGAACTAATTTTTAGTTTGTCTTTGTCCTCATGCACACAACCGTATTTTCGGTCCACATCCAATCTACATTTTTTGCCAATCGAATGCAGAGCCGTTAATTTCTATAGGGCCACCAAAAAAAAAGTGTCATCCATCCGTGCAGCTGTACTAGAAATTAAAGAACGTCCTATTCTTGTCTGTTTTGGCATTTCTACAATGGGGCCCTCAAAAATGGTGGATGGGCATGGACCACATCCGTATTTTGTAGATCCGCGATTTTCGGACCTCAAAACGAATCCGGCTGTGTGCAGGAGGCCTTAGAGATCAGCAGCTGATCAAGTAGCTCAAAGCTGTTCATCTCACACGGTTTCCTGAAATCAGTGTTTAACAGTCATGTTTCCATTCTCTGACACCAAGCTGAACATTTCACACACCAAATCTATTAGAGATTTGCAGGACTTTTAGTGAATCATTGTTCTACTTGCAGTGCAGTAATATAGTAGAGGTATTTGAATTGTTAAAGGAGCTGTCACATCTCCTGTCACCATCTGACAGAGACCAGTCCCACAATATTCAGTGAGTGCTGCCAGTGTCAGACTTCAAGGACACACCCCCAACTGGTAACTCTCAGCTGGACCTTCATTACAAAACTGCCAGTAAATCATTCATAGCTTCTACCAGGAATAATGAAGGAATGCTAAAACATACACCCATAAGAATAGATTATTACATCAGAGATGCAAGTAGTTGCTAAAACAGACATGTCAGGGGAGGCTACAGGTCTACTTTAAATACAAGCAACTACCATAGACTTAAAGGGGTTATCCCATGAATAATGTAAAAAATGAAAATCAGACATCATATAGTAGATGACAACCTCTTTCTAACAAAGCTAGAACCAGATCTGTACCTCACATCAATCCAGAGATCTCCCCATTCATTGTTCTGATAGATTTATATCAAGATGACAGCTCAGGGAGTGTCTTTTACACTGCAGCTCAGGGGGCGTGTCTCATCTCTCCCTATCACAACTCAGGAGGCAGTTGAAAGATGAAACTGAGCATGTGCGGCCTTTTCAGTGAGGAGGTCAAAGAAATAAGAAATTAAGTGGTCCTATACAGATACATGTTACTGAATAACTCAGTAACTATACAACATTTTTAATGACATGCAATTACAAAAGTATTCAGATCCAGGTGCTGGTTTGAAAACTAGAATATTTTTCGTGGGACAACCCCTTTAAGTTGGGAGGACTGCATATGGTTACCTCTCAGTTGACCTTTGTGGGTGAATGTGGCTGGTATGAAAGATAAACAGGAGTCCCTTTTTCCCACTTGGCCTTGCCATAAATCTTTCTAACCCTTTAGTAGGTTCATAGCTCAGATGTCCACACAGCCTTAGGGCTCGTTCACACGACCGTATTTTTCTTTCCGTGTCCGTTCTGTTTTTTTGCGGACCGTATGCGGAACCATTCATTTCAATGGGTCCGCAAAAAAAACGGAAGGTCTTCCGTGTGCATTCCGTTTCCGTATGTCCATATTTCCGTTCCGCAAGATTAAGTCTTATCCTATTATTGTCCGCAAATCACGGTCCGTGGCTCCATTCAAGTCAATGGTTCCGCAAGAATACGGAATGCATACGGAACACCCTCCGTATGTCATCCGTTTTTGCGGATCCGTGATTTTCTACTAGAGTCTAAAGTTAACTCATTCATTGGAACAGGAACAAGGAACAGCTACGGAAAGCATACTGAAGCCATACAGACAGTTTTTGCGGAATCACGGAATGGAAACAGAAACACAACGGAATGCAAAAACGGAACAACGGATCAGTGAAAAATGGACCGCAAAACACACACGGTCGTGTGAACAAGCCCTTAAAGAGTACCTGAATTTTCAAAAAAAGTTTACATAATCGCTGTGCGTTTTTGTACAGTCATAGCTGTGAAGGGACAGTTATGTTTAGGCTTCCCTAATGTCTCTTTCAGAAGCAGTGGGTGTCTGTGGAATCTGCCAGCACTGTACTGCTGTGACCTCCATATATATATATATATATATATATATATATATATATATATATTACACAGTATATATTCCCCCCCCAATGTCTGGAGCTCATTGAAAAGATAAGGAGGGGAGGGCACACTTACAGACACACAGGAGGCTCCTGTAATGTTAAGAAGCAATGTAAAAGCAGTTCTTTTATCAGACTCATGATCCGCTAGCTCTGACGCGCTCCCACTTCCTCTCTGCCATCTTCTGAGACTGTTACCAGGGATGGATATTGACTGCAAATTAGGTGGAATTGAGACTCCTAGTGGCCATTACTTTACAGCTTTTCTTTTTCAGTGGATGCAGGCAGCTTTTTTTTTTTTTTATGAAGTTATTTAGAATTTTACACCATTCTCTCTTAAATTAAATGAAACAGTGACTATTTTAAGTGGCCCATGAAGACAGTCCCTTTCCTTATGCCTTAATAGTACATGTAGACATAAATATGGGTCCTGGACCCCCCTGTACAAGAACTGCTCTGCAACTGAAAAGCCGCCATCTAATACTACTTATTCCCTGTATCTTCTGGCTGCAGCTTCCTAAGGAAGATTACCAGACAGAACTGCAGCATTTAGAGACTGATGCCCATAGACGTTGGCTGATAGTCAGCAGTGTGAGGCATGTAGGCTACTGATAAGGTGACTGACTATAGAGAAAAGAGCAATCAGTTGAGCTGCCTTTCTTCAAACCCTTTACTGGTTTTGCTGTCTAGATTTTCTTACCTTCATGTAGATACGTGCACCAGTTTTGACCAGGCTGCCAGGCAAGACATATCTAAACCACCAGTAATTTGCTATCTTTAATTAACTTAGATTTTTTTTATGTCTGTAGTATATTGGACTGACACTTTCCAAAAACATTTCTGAGATTCACGCCACGTTCTCGCATGTTTCCGTTACTTCCATTAGTTCAATGAATGTTTTTGATATTGCCGGTGGTCTTGGCAATTGTACAGATGCTAAGTCTTAATGGTTGGGAAAACATTATCTTGCTCTAAAGACGGCATCTTACAATTAAGCCCAAAGTTCAGTGTGGTATCATATCTCTAAAATTAACCATACTATGAGCAAGCAATACATTATCAGCCAGTAGTCGTTACACTCCACTGTGACCACCACCCATGACAGAGAAGCAGAAGACAATGTAGACTGAAGAAGTGAGATCTGCTGTAGATCGCTCATCTTCCCTCTCATCTGTAGAATATGGACAGAGCTTTGCTTTAATGGGTGTCATGAATATGGCGGTCCTCCTAGGGATCCAGATGCTGAATACATTATTAATGCTGCGAGCAGATGGTTGACTAATGACAATGGGGCTGCTCTCAGGGATTGACTAAAACACGTCACTCCAAAAAACTTGTGTAAAAAAAAAGTCAAAACAAAAAGGCCCAGAAAGTTTGTTTGGTTGAAGCTCATCTCTATTCCAGGTCCATGTCTTCTGCAGAATGGTTGCAGGCCCCAACCTCCAAAACTCCTTCCTGGGTGACCACCATTTCAGAGGGGGTTGCAGGAAATTCTAGACTGCCTATGTGACATGAACTTGTTTTGTTCCATCCCATACAGGACAGTTGATGTAAGCTAGAATTTATTTTTTTTCTAGTCAGAATATTTGATTGCTAGCTTTCACCTTTTGTTGCAGGCTAACCTGTGTTTTGTGGATATCGATAACCACTTTATTGAGTTACCAGAGGAATTCCCTCAGTTCCCAAACAAATTGGAATTCATCCAGGAAATCTCTGAGGTTCTTCTGAACTATGGGATTCCCCCAGAGGGAAATTTACATTGCAGCGAGAGCGCCACCAAGCTGAAGAGCCTCATGTTTGATGACTTGGTGAATGACAAAAAGAACGGGAACATTTCCAGTCACAATATAAACATGTATGAGCTGCTCAAGGGTAATGAGACCATGGCACGACTGGAAGCTCTAACCAAAAGGACGGGGATAAACATGGATAAGATCAGTATCAGCGTTCCTCTGACGGACACAGAGGACGTCCACAAGCTCCAGTGTACGGAGAAGGAACTGAAGGATTATAAACTCAATGTGCAGATCCGGGAAGTGTTCGCTAATCGCTTCACACAGATGTTTGCCGACTATGAGGCCTTTGTCATCCAAGCCGCACACGATATGGAGTCCTGGCTAACAAACCGAGAGCAGATGCAGAACTTTGACAAGGTGAAGTCTAGAATAATTCATAATTTATTTAAATTATTTTATTTATTTATTTGTCCGCCATTTGAAACTTTGAGAATGTATATAATGTTACTTGTCCTGGAGTTACATCCTGTATTATATTCCAGAGCTGCGCTTACTGGTTGTCATTGGAAACCGTCAATCATCTTGTCAGACACACCTGTAAAACAGCTGTGCTTCTGTAATGTAGGGGGGAGCTAGTTTTTCCTGCATCAGACTACCATGCGAGAATGTGAATGGTCTAAAGAAGCTCTGTGCAGTCACTGAAAAAGCAGGAAATGTGAGTGCTGCTCTGGAGCATAATGCAGGATGAAGGATCTGAACAGGATAAATAATGTTTAAACACAGTGACATCATCAGCAGAGTGCAGCTCTGGAGTAGAATACAGGATGAAACTCAGGAAAAGTAATGTATGTACACAGTGACCCCAGCAGCAGAATAGTGATTGCAGCTCTGGAGTATAATATAGAATGGTATCTATGAGCAGTACAAGCTTCTCCCATCCTCAGAAGCAGTAAATACATGTCTAACAATTACAATAATCACAGTCTGTCTCTTGCAGGCCTCTTTCCTGTCAGATCAGCCTGAACCGTACCTCCCATTCCTCTCTCGATTTATCGAGACGCAGATGTTTGCCACGTTTATCGACAATAAAATTATGTCTCTGTGGGAAGAGAAGGAACCTTTGCTCCGTGTTTTTGATTCTCGCATTGAGAAGAGTCGGCTTTACAATGTGAGAGCACCAGCCATTCGGACCTCCACGTACCAGTCATGTACCACCTTGAAAGAAGCTGGTAAGTCCTGGGGGTGTTTCTGTATTTTTGATGCATGGTTAGTGGAGTTCTCCTTTTAAGGATTTTGAGGTAGCCTATAGATGTGTGTTAAGATTGTGGAAAGCATGATTTTAGGGGGAACATTATAACCCTTGTGCTTTTTGTATGCCTGTAGGTGGTCTTTCTGGGTTTGCACGGACATTGCATCACAGTACATTACATGTCATTCAGAGTTACATTTACCCCCCTCTCTCTCACATTGACACAATGGACAGGAGGGGACCCTATTGACTTACATGGGAAAGGTTTTTTCTAGACATGCTCTGTGACCCGTGCAGAGGACATTGTACTAGGAAAGAATAGATAAGCTCTGACAATAACCTATTGTGAATGGTGGATCCCGTCTTAACTATACACAGAGGTGATATCCTTACAGGCAAAATTAGAATCACAGATAAGCAGATACCTGTAGTAAAGTGATATGTACAGATCAAGAAGTGATGCCTATTGGGCCTAGTGGCATGTGCGAAAACTGCAGGATTTTGTTTTTTGTTTAAATATAATAAGATTAAATAACATCAACAAAAATTCTTCTAATATGTGTTTAACATAAAAACGTGAATTAAACAATAGGTTGTTTTCTGATGAAACATTCCCTTTAACTGTAACTCTGTAACAGTGCTGCAGTTCTCTACCAGTTAAGTACAGTGGGTAGCACCACGTACAGCACAGAGAACTGAATGTTGGGATAACCGAGTAAAAAGTTAATTTAGATAATATAAAGCTCTTCAACAGAGGGTTCACTGCATTATTTTGCACGCTCCAGTGAGGGACGTGCGGCCCTTTACATTGAACAGGTTGCTCAGTTAGCAGGTTGGAGAGATTTACACATTGACTTGCCTTGATGCATTTGCCGGTTTGGATCCTCTATAGCTGCAGGGGCCACGTATTCTCGCCCTTACCATTTGGGTGGAGACGCTCTTCTTTGTGTAATAACATGTTTGTCAGCTGAACTGCTCATTGTTGCTCACGCCACTCGCAGCTATGCTACAGCTATACTACTGCTCTTTAACGCTGCAAATCATGCTTACTTTACTTTTAGGTTGCTTGCTTCTCCAGAGATTAGCTGCTGTGCATATTGAAGCCCCACAGCCACATGCATTGGTCACAGAAGGAAACCTGACTGATAGTAAACATGCAGTTATACTTTTATTTTCGGCACAAATACTAAATTCACTTTTTTTTTTTTGCTTTGTTTCCACGTTCACGTTATGATACTAGGCTATTCACAGACTTCTAACTGCAGAGGTAGTGTATTGTGCATGCTATAAAGCAGGGTCCACCTGCGGCTCAGAGGATTATTAGGCAGTTGCTTAAAAGAAAGCTGTTGGAACAAATGTCCCTTAGGGCTCATGCACACGACCATATGTATTTTACGGTCCACAAAAAAAAGGATGACATCCGTATTCATTCCATATACCATCTTTTTTTTGCAGATCCATTGTAACAATATCTGTTCTTGTCCACAAAACATGGACATGTTTTATTTTTTTGCGGAACAGACATATGGAAGAGGAATGCACACGGAGTCATTTCCGTTTTTTTTTTTTTTTTTTTTTGCTGACCCATTAAAGTGAATGGTTCCGCATATGGTCCACAAAAAGAACGGACACGGAAAGAAAATACGTTCACAATGAAATATCTTACATCATACTTCTGTTCTGAGATATGAATATTTGAAGGTCCAGGCCAAAAGCTTGAGGCTGCACTACTGGGAGATCCCAATGACAATACTCTTTTGATGTCTGTCAGGTGCAGCCTTAGACAATGGGTCTGTAACTTCAGTCGATCCATTTTTTTTTTCACATTTTTAATGTAGTAATGTGAAGGACCTTTCTCAGATCCAGTACCCTTTAGATGCCGTGGAGATCTGTGAATCAGACATCATATAAGACATGACCATCTCTTTCTATCAAAGCTAGAACCAGCCCGGTACCTCACATGGGTCCAGAGATCTCCCTATTCATTGCCCCAATTGTTCTGCTATATTTATTTTTGGGGGTGTGTCTTTTCTCTAGAGGCATGTCCTTTCTGCTGCAGATCTCTCTCTGTAACTTTCACAGCTTCTAACAGAAGATATGGCTGGTGATAGTTGAAGATTTAAACTGAGGGTGTGCGACCACCTTAGTGAGGTGGATGGAGAAATAAGGAAAAGAACAAACAGCAGGTGGCGCTATACAGATACATTTTATTGAATAGCTTACAGGCTATACTACATTTTTAATTACTTGCAGTTGCAAAGTCTTCAGATGCAGGTGCTAGTTTGAAAAATGTAGAATATTTTTTGTGGGACAACAGTCTTGCCTGGGAGCATCGGAACTTTCACCTTTGCTTGAGAGGCAATGCATTTTTATGCTCTTCGATGTACCTTACATTACTAGTTGGATAGACTACTTCCTAGCGTAGATTGCTGACTAGTGTTTTCATTGTTATAGCTCAATCCATCGAGCAGCGTCTGACAAAGATGGATCACACAGCCATCCGCCCTCACCTGCTGGACATGAAAATTGGACAAGGAAAATACGAGCAAGGATTCTTCCCCAAGCTGCAGTCGGATGTTCTGATGAATGGGCCTATCAACAACAAGTAAGAGCCTGTTCTATACAACACGCTGAGAGGATTTTGGAGCTTAGAATTCCTATAACGCTTTCATGTATGGATTAACTTCGAAGTCCTATTATCTGTAAAGAAAAATTTATAATTGTTCTCTATTGACGGCGAGCTTGTCACCACCTGCAGAGCAGGGGAGGAGGCGGTAAAGGACATTATCATAATACCTTTGCTTATGTACATAAATATAGCTACCACAATACTTCCTCTGTAGAGAAAAATATGACTACTATAATACCGCACCTAGGCACAAGAATATATCTACTATAATACTGCCTCTATGTAGAAGAACTTGGCTACAATAATACTGGTCTCCTATGTACAAGAATATAACTAGTATAATACTGCCCCCAATGTACAAGAACGTAACTGCTTTAATACTACCCCCTGGGTATAAACATATATCTACTATAATATTCCGCCTATGTGCAAGAATATATCTACTATAGTACTGACCCCTATGTACAAGAATATAACTACTATAATTCTGCCCCTATGTGCAGGAATATAATTACTATTATACTGCCTCCTATGTACAAGAATATAACTACTATAATACTGCCCCTATGTATATAAGAATATAACTACTATAATACTGCCCTATATATAAGAATATAACTACTATAATACTGGCCCCTATGTACAAGAATATAATTACTATAATACTGTCTCCTATATACAAGAATATAACTACTATAATACTGCCCCGTGTATAAGAATTTACACACAGTACAGGCTTATTTCCCAGTAAAGAAAGTGGGGTCCAGCTGGTGCTGTTGGTGCCACCGTAGACTGCATCCTCTACTGCAATCATTTGATGTTTTCTGTTACTATAACTGAAGAGAAAACCAAAATGTGAACACAGATGAGAATGTGGCATAAGAAGTGTGCAGTTTCTCCCCAGGAGGGCAGGATGGATGTCCGGTCATTAGGGGGGGACCAGTGACAGTAGAGAAGCTGTGGTAGATTTCATTTTCGCTTTACACGAGAGATGTTCCGCTGCTTAGTTTTTTTTCCTTCCCAGTTCAATGAAAACGTCCTAAGCTGCAGGGCCAGCAGCAGCGATCAGGAGGAACGGCTGCGTCCACACAGGTCTCTTAAAGAGATCCTGCTGCCTGGGAAATGATTTTCTAAATTATTTTTATGTATTGTGCATCATGGTATACCACTGTGTGCCCATGCCATGGAGAGTTTACCACTGTCCACACCTTTGCTTACAGTAGGTGATCCTCTTATTCCCTCTGGCAGCCTGGGTTGACGCATGATGTGCCACGACTGCCGCTGTGTGTCTTGATGTAGATGAGCATTGCCTCCTATTATTCTCTTTCTTGTACCTGCAGTCGCTGGGTCAGCCGGAGCGCCACGGCACAGCGGAGGAAGGACCGCCAGCGGCAGCACTCGGAACACCTCGGACTAGACAACGACTTGAGGGAGGTATGTAGTCGCAGCGTGATTGCCAGCTCTAGATGAGGAAGCAGATGGCAAACTGCTCCACTCTCATTTATTTTATGGCATAATCTGTTTGCCCACTTCACTGATTTGTTGCAGACATCCTGAATTAACCTCTCGTTGCACTTCGCCCTGAAATGAGGTTATATCCAAATTTGGGAATGCTAGGTGACAACTAAAATGGAGTTTCACCTGCTTCTCCCAGTATCCAGACTTGCCTGGTCATGCACTTTCATACTGGGCAGGTATGCCATGCAGAAGTCTAAATAAGCCGGGTGATAGTTGTATGCCTCGCCACCCAGCTTTCTTTCTATGTATACACCTCTGCCCCCTGCTGGCTGGCTGAGTTACAACACCCTCAGTCTGCTGTATACTGCAGGCTGGTATTACATGATCGCCACTGATGACTGGTTCCTTTGATAATGACAGAGAATATTATTTACCTTCAGTTTATACTTTTCTCTCATCAGATCGTTTCCCCCTGTTACACAGCGCCAACCTTGTCTATGGGTTGTGTCAGGTATTGCACTTCAGACCCATTGAAGTAAATGGAGCTCAGCTGCAGTTCCATATATAACCTATTGATAAGAATGGCGCTGTTCGCAGAATCCCATGATATCATTTGGCTACTGCAGTTTGGTTACTCCAGTCTATGGCACTTTTATAGGACAAAAAAAAATGTGGAAAATTCGATAGTTTAGAAATTCAGTTTGAGGAAAATGGAAAAATAGTATTACAAATAACACAAAAGAATTCCTGTAATCTGGCATATATATGGCCCAGAAATGAATAAAATATTGCAATCTGATAATCCAGGAATATTAATTTTAAAAATAGAGAAAACAGCACAGTTTCTATAGTCCTCTAGAATTTTTTTTTTAGTATTTTTAGGTAATAATACTATTAATTATTAATATATATTCTGTTCTTCTGGATATTCTATTTTTTGTCCTGTGACCCGATAATCCAAGTTGGTGCTAGGTCCCAATTATGCCGGATTATAGGAATTTTCTCACACATATGCATATTAACATTTCTCAATCCCCGTCCTGGCCCTGAGACGTTAGTGCCATCTGCCCCATGCATCTAGGATGGAGCAGGAGGAGAACCCTCTTTTGTCTGGGGAGGTGGAGGTCACCGCTGAAGTCCTAAGCTTATAGATGGTGATTGAATGATTAATGCTGCTCCTCTGCTCCCTCCACATTGATTCTCTTCACAATTTAACCAGCACGTAATATAATTTGGCCCTCATCACTAATGAAACCATTGCCAAGCCCGATGAGCCAGAAAATATTAATTCAGTTTACGAGTCTCTTAAAGGCCCGGTTCATTGGTTTCACATTTGTGTGCATGTTGTGGGAAATGCTGTGTATTCATACTAATAGGATGTACATTGCACGCATGTGATATTTAAGTCAGTGCCCTGCCAGTCCTATTGGCGGCCTTCAAGATAGCGAAGGTAAAGTAGAATAAGTCATAGGTAGGTACACTTATTCCGGGGCCTCTTTCCATCACCACAGGGAATTTAAACTGTTCAGTCAAACTACAATTGACTGTACACGACACATGTATGGTCACCATACCTGCCACGCTGTGTCTGTTCTTCCCATCTGGTTCCACTTTGGGTTCCTTTCAAGATGTCCACCACTGTCTTAAACATACAGTCCCATGTAAATAACATCACTTCCCACCCTCACGCATAGGGTTAAAGGGGTTGTCCGAGGTATTTTTCTGTCATGTGTATGTTTCTAACTAATCAAGTATAACAGCTTTTCCAGCACTTTGTGCTTCTAAACTTGCTGGTTTCTCAGATTTCACTCAGGGTCACATGACCTGTGATGTCAGCTTTCCTCCCTCCTCATCTGATATTCGTGCACAAGCAGATAAGAGTCTGTACACAAGGTCACTTTGCTGGCCATGCCACCCAACTCCCCCCTCCCCGGTCTGCCGGCTCCTGCTATCTGCTCTCTCCCTGGATTCTTTCAAATAAAACATTAACCGCTTTAGCCAGAACACACACAGGGCTCAAGGCTTTACAACAGTAGCTACAGGCAATGAAGAAACCATAAGATCTGCCCTCCTCATCCTGTAGACACAGAGCTAACACTGGAGGAGATCTGCAGAGTATTGCACAAGAAAGGTAGGGGGAAGTTCCTGTGTGCATCAGTAATGTCATTTCCCCAGTCGTCTCCATGACAGCACATCCTGAGACTGTCTCTCCTCTGATAGGACAGGAAAAAACACAGAGAGGTTTAAATTCCCTCCCCTTCCCTCCATCACCAGTGTTTTTTCCTGTCCTGCCAGAGGAAGGAAGATCCAGAGAGGTGCTGGGAGACCCCTTGGGGTTTTCTGGCAGTACTTTTTTTCTTTTTTTTTTTTTTTTTTCTTCCCTTCTTTGCACACTTACCTGTGCATTACAGCAGGCGGGGATCGGGATCCACAGTGGGCTCTCCCCTTCTCCTTCAGACAGCCTGCGCCCGGGGTCCGAAATTGGAGGGCCCCCGGCAGTCTTCCCTGTGCCGGCAGCCAAGTCTGGGCCTAAGACCAGGGAAATGGGCGGCCGGAGCGACGCTATGACGCGATTCCCTCCGGCCGCCGGGGTGATGACGTCAGACGTCGGCGCGGCGGCGTGCGTCGTGACGTCACTCCCGGCGCCCAAACCCGGAAGTGGGGCCGCATAAAGGACGCCACTGCACACTATGGCGTCCTCCACGTGCCTACAGCTCCTGGAGAGGAGCAGAAGACTTCTGTCCGGCCCCAGCCGTATTTTTGAAGATCGAGGAAGGCACCAGCGGCAGCAGCTCATCAGCTGCCTCCAGGGGAAGGGACCACCGAAGAAATGAGTGCCCCAGTTACCCCAGGCTCAGGACCAGAGCCAGCCCCTATGCAGGGAACCGTGAGTAGCCTGACTTCAGGCACCTATGCTACCCCCGTGTTCTGCTGGCGGCTGACTCTTCTCTCCCTCGGTTTTTTCAGGGAGAAAAAGAGTCATCTTCATCCACTAGACCTAAGTCTAGGAAGTGTGGGGTCTGTGCAAAGCGGTTATCCCCCTCCGGATCAAAACCCCTTTGCAAAGAATGCACTGCAGAGGTTATTAAGGGTGAATCATCCACCTTTCTAGAAGACATTAGGACTCTGGTCAAGCAGGAGGTGCAGTCCGCAATGTCCTCCCTCTCCCCCAGACGCCCTCCCCCGCAGTCTTCTAGAGACCTCTGGCCGTAGATACGGATACAGACTCGGATGCCCCCGTCCGATCAGATTCAGACCTTTCTCAGATAGCTGTCTCAGAGGAAGATAACGAATATAAAAATTCCTGTTCAATCCAGATGACTTAGAGGAATTAATTAAAGCCATCAGAGCCACTATCCGTATGGAAATTCCCAGAAAACCGAGATCGGTTCAGGAGGAGATCTTCGGGGGTCTGGGGGAGAGACCAAGATCTGTCTTCCCCGTTCCAGACAATGTTCAGAAATTAATTAAAATGGAATGGCAAAAACCTGAAAAAGGTTCTTTCATCCCTAGGGGTATAAAAAGGCGTTATCCCCTTCCTGGAGGAGGACTGCGCAGACTGGGAAACAATTCCCAAGGTGGATGCCCCGTCGCCAAGGTTGCTAAGCGCACTATACTTCCCTTTGAAGATTCTGCCCAACTTAGTGACCCCCTAGACAGGAAGGCGGAAAGCCTACTCAAAAGATCTTGGGAGGCTACGGCGGCGCTCCTGAAACCAGGGGTAGCAGCGACCTCTGTGGCCCGTACCCTCAACATCTGGCTTGAACAACTAGAACGCCACATAATCAATAAAACGCCAAGAGACCAGATCTTGGAAAGTCTGCCCTTACTCAAAATGGCCACATGCTTCCTTGCGGACGCCTCGGCAGAGTCCGTCCGTCTATCTGCCCGTACGGCGGTTCTCTCCAATACTATCAGGAGAGTCCTCTGGCTGAAAGCATGGTCCGGTGACTCCGCGTCCAAGAACAAACTGATATCTCTACCTTTCCACGGTCAGTACGTTTTTGGCCCAGACTTGGACAAAATACTTGAGTACGCAACCGATAAAAGAAAGGCTTCCCAGAAAGTAGAAGTCGTCACAGCTCTCGTTTTTTTCGTGGCAGACAACCATCTCAGAGCGAAGACAAAAGAGGCAAGGGGAAGTCAGGGAGGTGGAGCTATGCTAAAGGGGGCAGATCTAGAGGTTTCCTATTCAACCCCAATAGAGGAGACTCTACCTCCACGCAAAAGCAATGACGGCGTTCGGGTTGGGGGGAGGCTCAGCTCCTTTATCCACATCTGGGAGCAAGTATCCACGGACCCATGGGTGCTAAGCATCATAAGATCGGGCTACCAAATAGAGTTACTTTCCCCTCCCCCGGAAAGATACGTGGTAACTATTCTCCCCCGAACCCAACAACCAGCTTTAGAACGCAGCATCCTAGATCTGCTTCAGTTAGGGGCTATAGAGCCAGTTCCCCTATCTCAACACGGCAGAGGTCATTACTCAAAACTGTTTATGATAAAAAAAGCGAACGGGAAACTAAGAACTATCATAAACTTAAAGCCCTTAAACAAGTTCATAGTTTACCAGGCTTTCAAGATGGAGACTATCCGGGGGGCTGTAAAGCTTATCCGGAAGGACGCGGTGATGGCCACCCTAGATCTAAGGGACGCCTACTTCCACGTACCAATACACCCACAGTCCAGAGGCCTCTTGCGGTTTTGCTGCCCGACTAAAACATCAGACCCGGCATTTCCAATTCAAGAGTCTACCCTTTGGATATCTTCTGCCCCCAGGGTGTTCACCAAGGTAGTAGCAGAGGTGGTCACGACCCTCAGGCAGCAGGGAATCCAGATCGTCCCTTACCTGGACGACCTCCTAGTCATAGCGGACGACAAGCCATCCCTACAGTCTCATCTGCAAACCGTGATCTCCCATTTTCAATCTCTGGGCTGGGTCATAAACTGGGAGAAATCAAACCTTCGTCCAGAGTACAGGAAGATTTTCCTGGGTATTCTATTGGATGCCCATCTCCAGAGATCCTTTCTTCCGCCCCAGAAGATTCAGAATCTCAGGGAGAACATTCGACGTTTCCAGGGAAAATCAAAATGTTCTATAAGAGAAGGGATGAAAATCCTGGGATTCCTATCCTCTTGCATCCCGGCAGTCGCCTGGGCCCAGGCTCACATGAGACCCCTGCAGAACCTCATTCTCACAGTCTGGAACGGTTCTCAGCTTACTTTAGACCGGAAGATCTCCTTACCCCAGTCAGTAAAGAAATCCCTAAACTGGTGGCTGAAAACCCAAAATCTTCTAAACGGCGTATTTTGGGATCCAAGACCACTTGCTTCCCTGACGACGGAACGCAAGCTCCCGGGGTTGGGGTGCTCACGGAGAAGGGAAGATGTTCCAGGGAAGATGGACCTCAGCCATAATGAAGCAATCATCCAACTACAGGGAGTTAAGGGCCATCTGGGAAGCTCTGCAGGCGTCTCTGAACCAGATAAAAAACCGACATGTTCTGGTTTATTCAGACAACGCAACAGCGGTAGCGTTCATCCGTCACCAAGGGGGAACCAGACACAGTCCCCTCCAGGGCCTAGCTTCCCAGATCTTCGGCTGGGCAGAGGCGAATCTGAGGTCATTGTCAGCCGCACATCTCAGAGGGGTCCTAAATCGAGAGGCGGACTACCTCAGCAGGCAAAGAATAGACCCGGGAGAATGGTCTCTCTCTCGGGAAGCCTTCCAGGTCATCGTGGCGAGATGGGGTTTCCCTCCCTGGACCTGTTTCGCTTCCAGGAAAAATCGCAAGATCCCGAGATTTTTTTCCCTGAACCCAGCAGATTACCCGACAGCGGTAGATGCCTTCAGCCAACAGTGGAGGGACAGGCTGCTGTATGCCTTTCCCTCCATTCCCCCTCATCCCGAGGGTCCTTCAAAAATTTCCGCTCAGAAGCATGCAGTATGATTCTGGTGGTCCCCTATTGGCCCAGGAGGAGCTGGTTCGGGCTACTAAGATCCCTAAGCAAGGAGGACCCAATGATGCTCCCTGCATCCCCGGACCTTCTAACCCAGGGCCCAGTGTCTCATCCTCAGATCGGAATCCTACACCTGTCTGCTTGGTTTCTGAAGAATCCATCCTGCTTAGGTTAGGACTATCTCAGAGGGTGGTTAACACCCTACTTTTTAGCCGGAAATCAAATACATCCAACGCGTACCTAAAGGTATGGAAAAAGTTCGCTTCTTGGTGCGGAGATAAGTTTAACCAGACATCTCCAGATATCCCTCTGATCTTGGAGTTCTTACAGAGCGGCTTAGATCTGGGGTTGGCACCTAATACCCTTAGGGTCCAGGTCTCGGCGCTTGGGGCGCTCTACAATTCTAGCCTCACTGATGTCCCGTGGGTGTCCAGATTTCTGAAGGCGGCCGACAGAATAAGACCCAGAGTAAGGAACTTAGTGGCCCCATGGAGTTTAAATACCGTGCTGCGGGCCCTTACGGCTCACCCCTTCGAGCCTCTTACCTCCTTGTCTCTCAGGTGGCTGACTTTTAAGACCATCTTCCTGGTTGCTATATCGTCGGCAAGGAGAGTCTGCGAACTACAGGCACTTTCAATTCAAGAGCCCTTCCTAAGAATCTTGGATGAGAAGCTAATCTTCAAACTAGACCCCAGCTTCTTACCCAAGGTGGTCTCGTCCTTCCATAGGTCCCAGGACATTATAATACCATCCTTCTGCTCCAATCCGAGGAATGCCCAAGAAGAGTCTTACCACAACCTGGACGTGAGACGTTCCGTACTTCATTATATCGAGGTCACCAAGGGCTGGCGGAAGGACAATAACCTTTTTGTCCAATTTTGCGGCCCCAATAAAGGGAAGAAGGCCGCCAAAAGCTCAATTTCCCGGTGGATCAGACTGGCGATCACCGAGGCTTACAAAGCCGCTGGGAAGGAAGCCCCTGCTTCTCTCAGGGCTCACTCTACTAGGGCCTTGGCAGCTTCCTGGGCCCAGAAGTCCGAGGCCTCCCTACAGCAGATATGTAGGGCGGCAACCTGGAAGACAATCCACACTTTCACCAAGCACTACAAGGTGGATGTCTTCTCGGGTGAGGATATGGCCTTTGGACGTAAAGTCCTTTGTGCTGTAGTCCCTCCCTAATAATTTCTTCGTTGTTAGTTCTCAGGATGTGCTGTCATGGAGACGACTGGGGAAATGAGTATTACACTCACCGGTAATCCGGTTTCCTGGAAGTCTCCATGACAGCACATACGTCCCCCCCTTTTTTTTTTTTTTTCGTTTACTTGTTCCTTCGTGTATATAGTAGGAATTATATTCCTTTCACTCTGGTGTTCGTTAAAATACACTGGTGATGGAGGGAAGGGGAGGGAATTTAAACCTCTCTGTGTTTTTTCCTGTCCTATCAGAGGAGAGACAGTCTCAGGATGTGCTGTCATGGAGACTTCCAGGAAACCGGATTACCGGTGAGTGTAATACTCATATAGTCTTCCCTCTACTTTATCACTTGGCTATAATAGCCTGCCTGCATTTACCCTATGCGGCACTACATATGGCCCACACGACAGTACATACAGCCCATACATGGTAGTGCATGTCAAACTGGTTGTCCGGGCTCGACTGTAGTTATCCGCTATCCACTTCAGCTCCACTGCTGCCATGTTCGCTGGTGGCAAATCTCACACTTTCCCCCTACTCTCCGTTTACAGCAGCGACACTGGAGCTTGTCCCTCCTTCTTTCAAGTACAGCTATTATTCCCGCCAGTTGCCCCCAGCTGCAGGGCACAATATTGCTTCCTATCCGACAGCCCGCCAAAGCCAACCTATAACAAAGCTCTGTGCTGTACAGAGCTTTTTATTGGTTATTTCAGGCGCCAGCAGCGTTGCTGCGCTGCATGTGCCATTCACAAAAGTCTAACAGGCATGTTGACGATGCATGTGTCATGTATAGTCACATTTTTGGAAGTTTGCTTTAATTTCCCTGCGGTCTCTTTACTAATCTCACTCAATTATGCAGTCACTATTTGTGGTAGTCTTCGGACGGTGCAGGTGGCATTTAGCATATAAGGGAATAGGTTACACTAAAATGTGAATGTCCTCCTTTTAATACCACCATATGTTTTTGCCCTAATAAGTCAGAGAAAGAGCTACAAACCCCTACATAGCCACAGATGTAATTGATATCCTGTAATTCTGGTTACCTGCAGCCACCACTAGAGGGAGCTCACTCTAAGCTCTTAATACATTGATGAACGTATTGTTCCAGAATTGAGGGTGGGCCACAATATATGATACTGTTTCACTTGTGTGGTTTGTACAGGATAGTAGAAGTTTGATGTATTTAACATGCATAGAGTTTCTGGCAGTGTTCATATTTTCATCAGCGAATATTGGACCCATAATCCACATACCCATATCTGCCAATCAAAAGGCTGATATGAATTTCATGTGTGCCAGTACCTCATGTACTGTGAATTTACTCTTTGCAGTTAAAGGAAATGTGTCTCCAAAATTTTTTCTGCCAGTTAAAACAGATAGTAACACACATCCTTTTATATCTAATCCCTGGTTATCCTCTCATTGTGAATGGTGCAACCTGCTTTTAATATCTTTTCATAATTTTTCTCCTCATGTCTGCAGTGATGACAGGTGTCTGAACACTTGGATGCCTATGTTGTTGTTGTTTTTTGTTGTTTTGTTTGTTTTTTTTATATGGACCACAGAATCTGTGTTATTTCACTTCCACACTAAACAATCTAATACTGTTTTTGCTGGAACAGAAAGGTCCAGAAATTGACCCGGAAAACGGTCCTGTGTTTCTATGAATGGACCTGAGTGCATATAGGCCTCCACTTCTCAGTTGAATCTAATATGGCATGTCAGACACACTCAGGCACAGCACTACTGCCCTCCACAACAAATGCCACCCACCTGGCAGCCCTATACCATGGGCCTCATTCATTTCTTGAACTCCTAAGGTAAAGTGAAAGCCGAGCTCTGATTGGAGGCAGTTTTGATGAAGGAGGCAAAAGGCCAGCTAAGCATTGTCCTGTACAGACCTCACAAGGGTTCTTTTTTTTCGGGTCCTATCCTGTATTACAAAAATATAGAGGAAGGCATTAGGAAGTCCCATAAAGCCCACTCCTCTCCTGTGTATTTGTGGACAGTTGGGAGTGAGGTAGAAGAGATTGCTTCCATTCTGGTGTATGACCTCAGCCTAGTCTCTTAGGGCTACATGCCGGGCATTGTCTGCTTCGTCAGAAATGTGGTAGTCGGTGGGCATGCCTCATACTTGGCGAGTTCCACAGATTCCTGCATCACTGGATAATCCGTCATTTTAGCTGGTGACATTTCTGTCCTGTAATCTGTGGTTATCTCCCTATTTCATGTTCCTCATGCTTCACCTTCCATTTCCTTCCTCTGTCATCAGTGGGTTTACTTCAGCTCTGAGCAAATTTCCTGCCTACATAAAACAGAGCTAAACTGCATGAAACTAAAGAGCCTGAGTCACCTGAGTGACGGCAAACATGGCTGCCATTACAGCTTCTATCATAGCACAAGCCTTTCCTGGAATCCTCAGTGTGCCTAGGATTTTTCATATTCTGGTATCTGGCAACTCACCTAACCACCATTTGGGAGTTGTCATCCAGCATTGCTGGGCTCTAGAAACCAATATATAGGGGACGCAGTGGCTGGATTTGATAGTGAGTGTGAAGTTAGCGTGCTCCATTAGGCAACGCGCATCATTTTCCAGATCTGCTCTCAGGCAGTCGGCAGGCAGGCCTGGAGTACTGAAAGTGCTGAATCCGGTTTGATTGCCATAAGATCTTCAAGGAAATTGCTGACTGTGAGACATCTTGGACATAGTGTGATGTGTATGGAGGTGCATGTGTCATGCAGCCCAGAGTGATTATTAATACATCCAGGGAAGAGCCACATTGTGCCTCATCCTCAGTACTAGAGTCTGGTCTGGTGAATTTTCACATCTGTCATTTTAACCCATAAATTGGCTACTTCTTGGCACCCTTAAAGGGGTTGTTTCATGGAAACAAACCCTGTCTATATGCCCTGTCAGCAGATTTCCTTATAAAGGTTTTTTTTGGTTGTTATTAACATTGTTAATTTGAAATCATTTATGTCGGCAGCTGTAATTTTGTAATGCATTTCTTTCACTTTTCTTGCTCTTGTCTTCTGCTGTGGTCACATGACTATGTCCATGTAGCTTTTTATTTCCTGATGTTATGTCCTTGGACGTGTCAAAGAGCAGTGATAGGGGAGTGTCAATGTAACTAGCTTTGTGGGATGAGCTATAAACTAGCTGGGTGTTAGGGGCGGTATTAGAGCTGTGGCAGAGAAAGTAGAAGTGCATCATGGGTTTGGTTGGATACAGGAAGTGCTACATACAGGATGAAAACAAAGCAGAGTGATTGGTTTACATGGTCGAAATGGGTCAGGAGAGTCCAAACTGGGAAAAAAAGCATGGGGAGATATAAGAGACAAGAAAATACGTGAGCCAACCTGTTAAAATCATAGTAATTTTGGAAACCCCTTTAAGGGATCTAGGAAAGGCAGATTGCTGTTTAAAATGTGAGTAAACCTATATGACATCCTCTTTATGAGCTGTAATGGAGGCCACATTAGTTGTCACTCAGCGTTTACAGAAACAAACAAGCTTGGAGATGCCATTTCATGTGATTTAATACATGTCACTTTTTTTTTTTTGTTGCAGTCATTGTTTGAGCTTTTTGTTGTTTTTTTGTTTGTTTTTTGCTATTCTGTATTTACTTTGTCTTCTCTTTTCTTTTGCTCCGGGTCATGTGCATGCCTGCCTGTCTCCCATTTTGCGTTGTTTTCTCTCTGTCTTGTGGCGCCTGGGTCTCCTCATAAGCCATCAGAGGAGAACTTACTCCGCCTGAATTCAATGGCATTCTGGGAGTGGGATCAGGGGTGTCCCTCTCCAGTGCGACCTCCTAAAAAATCCTTCTCTGAGTGCTGCCTGGTATGTCCGTCTGTTTGCTCACTTACAGCTGCTTTGCACCTTGTTGGGCGCCCACATCCATTGAGCTGGCTCATACAGAAGCTCACGATTGCTTTGTAGTATCGATGGCTTTGAACCCACTGCTCACATCCCATAAAATGCATTTGCTGCATTGTTTAGAACCCCCTCCCCTCGCTTTGAAGCTTTTGATCACAGCCAAGTATTTACTGCCTTTGTTAGATGCACAGTGCTTTTTTTTGCTATATTTTTTTTTTCTTTTGTTTTTTTGGTTTGTTTTATTTTGTTTTTATGTTCACATGCACAAAACTGTTTATATTATTAAAGAGCCGTCTATCCAATGCAGAAATTGGCTAAAAAAAAAAACCATAATGCTGGTAAAGCTGGCCGTAGACATACATGAGATATCTGCAGACCACTGGCAGATCTGTCTAAATTTGGGATCTACTTATAATCTGATGTATGTAGTTGTCATACACTTAAATGTGTCATACACTGGTTCATTGGATCAACAGATCATCAAATAATGTGTATGGTCTTGTGCCGACTTTGGAAAGGATCAACATGACTGGTCCTTTTGTCTCCTGAGGTGTCTGGCAGCTGCTTATTGCCTTTCTCTATTAAAAATGCATTTATACTTAGCTGAGCATGAATATGCCAATGATGTGCAGATAAATATCTCATGTCTATGGCCAGCTAAAAGGGATTTTCTAAGATAATTAAAAAGTTGTTCAGAGTCAGGAATTGTGACAAGAAAAGATCTCTGAAAACCCCAGTAGGTGGCGTATATATACGGTATGTCAATGTAGTATTTGTCATTGAGGCAACATAAAACGCAATACCCAAGATGTGCAATAATTGTGTTATAATAACTTTTATTAATTTTTTATAATATACATAAAGGTTCGCATACATTTCTCCTATCCTCCATCTGAGGAAAGGTATATTTACATGTTTTTTTTAGCATTAATCCAGTAGAATAGAAAAAAATATACACATTCACAGACACATTCCAGACATACCTGTGTGCACTTTGTGCCTTTATTCCATGTCCAGGAAAAGCACCTTTATTCTGCTGGAAAACAGCTCCCAAGTGCCCAGATGAAAGTGAAAGTACAAACCGCTTTCACTCCTTACTTGATTTCTAACAGCTATATATTCTGATATAGTGGATATCATGCTATGATTCTGGTATCGTTTGAAAGTTTGTAATGCCAGCTTTCAAACAAGGTCAGGTTCATGTTTCTAGTGACTACCAATCCCAAGATATGAGCAGCTAAAGCAACCCTCCCCTCTTCAGTCTGGTTTGCTTTGGGCACTTGCAGCAGGAGAGCCGGGCACTTGGGAGCTGTTTTCCAGCAGAATAAAAGTATTTTTCCTGGACATGGAATGCAGACAGGTATGTTTGGGATGTGTATGTTTGGAATGTGTATCTTTTTATGGGGCAGTTCTCTTCGGTATATTTGTGAAAAACAGGTGACAGACTCCCTTTAAGACTGCATGTAAAATACTAGTCTTGATAAATGTTACCCAAAGCTGTTCTTATATGGCCAAAGTGTAATATATAAATGTATGATAAATATAATACTTAAATCTCCCCTTTTATTTTTACACCTAAAAAAACACTTAAAAATTAAAAATTCAACAAGGTTCTCCACAGCCTTGTGCTAAAATATAATAATATATACGTTTTGCCTCATCATTCTGCATTTAATACCCCATAATGAGAAAGTGAAAGCAGAATTTAATTGAAAATTGAAAATATTATATTGACATAAGTTTTGAGACCCTTTACTGAGGACTTAGGCACCTTTGGCAGGGATTACAACCTGCAGTCATCTTCGGTATGATACCACAAGGTTTGCAAACCTGGATTGGGGGATTTTGTGCCTTTCTTCTCTGTACATCCTCTCAAACTTCCAGGTTGGATGGGGACCGTCGGTGGACATCCATTATCAGATCTCTCCAGAGATGTTTGATTGGGTTCAAGCCAGGGCTCTGACTGGGCTACTTAAAGAGGACCTTTCATCACTTTTTGAAATACAAACTAAAGGATCTACCTTATAGGGCGGCCGCCACTGATGCCCTCTCTGTTTTTTTTTCCAAAAGAGCCCCCCGTTCGTCCACAGGACCCCCCGTTGTATGTGGCGCAGATTATGTTAATTATTAGTATCGGAACAGGGAGGAGGAGACTCCCTGTTCCTCAGTGGGCGTTTCCTTCTCCCTGGCTTTGAGTGCGATCCAATCAGAGCGGACCGCTCACAGCCGGGGAGAAGGAGCTCAAGTTCTCGCGAGATTCCCGCTCCAGAAGCACGCAAGAACTTGAGCTCCTTCTCCCCGTCTGTGAGCGGTCCACTCTGATTGGATCGCGCTCAAAGCCAGGGAGAAGGAAACGCCCAATGAGGAACAGGGAGTCTCCTCCTCCCTGTTCCGATACTAATAATTAACATAATCCGCGCCACATACAACGGGGGGTCCTGTTCAGCAGGCTGCTGGCTACTTAAGACGTTCACACAGTTGTCCCTAAGCCACTCCTGTGTTGTCTCAACCTTGTGCTTTGGGGCATTGTCTTGTTAGAAGGTGAACCTGTAGCCAAGTCTGAGGTCTACAGCATTCGGAATCAGCTTTTCATTAAGAATCTCTGTACTTTGCTCTATTCAGCTTTCCTTCAACCCTGACAGTCACAGCTGAAACCATCCTTTCCCCCCAACATGATTCTACCACCATCCTTCTCCCCCGATTACTTAGTTTGGTGGAGCAGCCAGCTCTAGGAAGTGTCCAAGTTGTTCCAAACTTCTTCCATTTAAGACTTGTGGATGCCATTGTGCCTTCTCCAGAACTATCCCTCCACACAATCCTGTAGGTAGTTCTTTCCTCCTCATGGCTTGGTTTTTGCGCTGATATGCAGTACAATTTTGCATAGACAGGGGTATGTCTTTTCAAATCATGTCCAATAAACTGAATTTACCACAGGTACACTCTATTCAAATTTGTAGGAACGTTTCAAAGATCAAGAGAAATGGGAGGCTCCAGAGCTGAATGTCAAGTATTGTACTAAGGGATCTGAATGCAATTATATCCTTGCAAAATTTTAGTATTTCCTTTTCAATAAATGTTCAAACATTTCTAAAATTCTATTTTCAGTATCTCATAATGGGATATTGAGCGCAGATTGATGGGGAAAACTTGAATTTTTTGTAATTTTAGCACGAGGCCGCAATATAACAAAAGGTTAAGGTCTGAAGACTTTCCAAATGCACCGTATAGCTCGATATTTCAACCCACGTAGGGGTTTTTCTCAAGCACAAATAAATGTGAAAAAAGCCCCAGTCTAATCTATGGGAGGTAATTAGTATTGCAGCCCACTTCACGTTGGATTGTATTATGTCACAGGATCAAGGAGAAGGATGATAGCTGCTCGTATACTTTGTAGAGCATCTTTTAGAATGATAAATAGAGCAAGGATGATGAATCAGTTTTCCTCTTAAAGATTCGCGAGAAAATCAAAAGCAGATCTGCTCATGAAATTTGTCTGTTTACTTATCGCTTTGCCTTCTAATAATTGCAGAAATATATGCAGGAAGCCCGGAGCTTGGGGAAAACCGTTCGACAGCCCAAACTGTCAGATCTTTCCCCAGCGGTGATTGCACAGACTAACTCAAAGTTTGTTGAAGGATTACTGAAGGAATGCCGAATGAAGGTGAGATCTGTGATTTATGTCATTATCCACTTTGTACTAAAGTTTATGACTTTGGAAACATAACTCTGATGCAAACAAGAAAAATTCTGTGGGATGTTAGATAAAAAGAGTGAACTCTGTATATGAAGCACATTGCTATAGGTGCATATAGAGTACACTGTGAAGGCAGAGAGAGAGGAGCATGCATGCTATGACGTCTAGGATACAGAAGAGCACACAGGTTATGGCAGCTGAGATGGACAAGAGCTAAGGTTATGGAGGCTAAAATGGAGAAGAGAATGCACACTGTGGAGGCTGAGATGGACAAGAGCTAAGGTTATGGAGGCTAAAATGGAGAAGAGAATGCACGCTGTGGAGGCTGAGATGGACAAGAGCTAAGGTTATGGAGGCTAAAATGGAGAAGAGAATGCACGCTGTGGAGGCTGAGATGGACAAGAGCTAAGGTTATGGAGGCTAAAATGGAGAAGAGAATGCACGCTGTGGAGGCTGAGATGGAGCAGAGCATGCAAATGTGGCTCAGATGGAGCAGAGCATGCATGCTGTTGAGGCTCAGATGGAGAAGAGTATGCATCCTGTTGAGGCTCAGATGGAGAAGAGCATGCATGCTGTTGAGGCTCAGATGGAGAAGAGTATGCATGCTGTTGAGGCTCAGATGGAGAAGAGCATGCATGCTGTTGAGGCTCAGATGGAGAAGAGCATGCATGCTGTTGAGGCTCAGATGGAGAAGAGCATGCATGCTATGGAGGCTGGGATAGAGAAGAGCATGTACGCTATGGAGGCTCATATAGAGAAGAACATGCACGCTACCGGAGGCTCCTATAGAGAAGAAGATGCACGCTATGGGAGGCTCATATAGAGATGAACATGCATGCTAAGGAGGCTGGGATAGAGAAGAGCCTGTATGCTAAGGAGGCCGGGGATGGAGAAGAACATGCACGCTAAGGAGGCCGGGATGGAGAAGAACATGCACACTAAGGAGGCCGGGATGGAGAAGAACATGCACACTAAGGAGGCCGGGATGGAGAAGAACATGCACGCTAAGGAGGCCGGGATGGAGAAGAACATGCACGCTAAGGAGGCCGGGATGGAGAAGAACATGCACGCTAAGGAGGCCGGGATGGAGAAGAACATGCACGCTAAGGAGGCCGGGATGGAGAAGAACATGCACGCTAAGGAGGCCGGGATGGAGAAGAGCATGCATGCTAAGGAGGCTGGGATAGAGAAGAACATGAATGCCGTGGAGGCAGAGATAAAGATACATATGTGTACATCAGAACCCATATGTCTTCTTTATCAGTCATGGAAATCTGACTGTATTACACATCATAATGAGTAGTGTTACGCTTTATGTATTCATTATACTATCGAATACGATCATTATCCGCCCTACGTGAACTTTGTTATAGTCCATTTAATGCTCACTCATCATTTCTGCAAAACATCAACTGGTGTAAATGGGCAGCTGAGAATTACGGCCATTGATTAATGAATGGGGCGTCTGTCTGGTGGAGAGGGGGAGGCTGGCATGTAAAGCGGTCTAATTAATTATGCTGCCAACTAAACTGCTGTCAGGTTAGGTCTAGACTAGAAATTAATTGATGGCAAAACATGCACAGAACAGATTGGCTCTGTTCCTAGTGGGACTGAAGGGGTTAAGGGGGGGGGGTTATACAGTTTGCAGTGCTCCTGGTATGATGCTCTCTTCTAATTGATTAGACAAAGCGCATGCTGGTAGAGAAGATGGGACATGAAGCGGTGGAGCTGGGACACGCAGATGCAAATATAACAGGATTAGAAGAGAACACGCTCATCGCCAGCCTGTGTGACCTGCTGGAGAGAATCTGGAGTCATGGCCTTCAGGTCAAACAGGTAATATATTCTATAGCAAATGTGTTCTAGATGTGGGAAGTCTGAGCATGTAGGTGATACAAACACCCAAACTGTCATATTGGAGGGTGGTGCGGATGTCTGCTGAAACACATCAGTAGATATAGTGGTGTCCATGAAGTACAAGACTGCCTCTTCCATGGACATTCGCTGCAGATTATTCCATATTGTATGTGACCAGTTAGAGATGGAGTGAGTCCTGGATCTCAAATACACTATTTTATACTTTTTAAGCTATTGTCTTCAGTGAGCTCCCCCTAGTGGCCACTGCAGGCAGGCAGTATTTTATCATTTAACCATGTGACAGTGGAATATATGTAGAGGAAGATTTTGGCCTTCACTTTATAGTGTTATTTAGGATCAACTCACTTAAAATGAAAATAATACAATTGATGTTGGTTTGGGTTTATACATTTTTTAAATTGTTTCAGGGGAAATCTGCTTTATGGTCTCATCTGCTCAAGTTCCAAGAAAGGGTAGAGAGGAACGAGCATCATCTTGAATCGCCAAGTAAGTCTCCTTAAAAAAAAAATTTAAAAAAATTCTGTATTGCTTGTGGAAAACTCATGAACCAGGAATTTTTTCACTCGTGTGTTTTTTTTTTTTTTTGTTTTGTTTTTGTTTTGTTTTTTTTAAATAAGATATTATAATCAGTTATTAAACACGAGATTCATGTTACTTTGTATTTTTCTGAACTTACAGTTGCACTGGGCCCTGAGCGGAGGAAATCTGACACTGGTGTTCCGATGCCTTCATTGCGTGTGTCACTTATTCAGGACATGAGGTATATGGGGCATACATGTTTGTGAGGGTGCTTTGCTAGAACTGGGAGTCTTCACCTTAAAGTATCTTCTTTTTTTTAGTCACAAAATTCTTTGCCCAGCGGTGGGACCCGCACCTATAAGACAATGGGGGCATATCCTAGCGATATGCCCCCATTGTCTGAGATGGGATAACCCCTTTAAAGGCATAGCAGTAATGTAAGCATTCTGTTTGCTACATCCACCACTAGGGAGAGCTTAAAGGGGCTTCAGTTCCAGCGCCATCTACACGTACCGTAAGTCACCGCCAGCCAGTCTGTGACCTCTGTGGCTGTCACATGCCATGCCACTGATGAAGCCATTGTTTGGCTGGCACACGTCTCAATTCATTTGTGTCCCAGAAAGTAAGCCATATCTCTCCTCCCCCTTCAGTCTTCTGGAAAACACTAAGACAACTGGCAGGGGCCAGGAGCCTCCAAACTGTGCCCTGTCTTCAATAGGATTGTTAAGCTTTGCTTCTTAGAATTGCCCAATCAGTACATCTACAGCCCAAGGTGTATCAGGTCAGCAGGATGTTAAAGGGGGTATCTATATAACCCCTATCCCCCCCCTTCATGTGGGGGCCCCTCACAGTAATTATACTTACCTTGGTCCCTGCTCCCTGTGCCACTCCTTGTTCCCGTACTGCCCTGCTGCTTCTTCCCATGCAGGGATGAAAACATCCAGTAACGGGGGGAGCAGCCAGTGGCAGGCGGCGGGGATGAGCCTCCCTAGCGTCACCAATGATACCAGGGAGGCTCGTCCCCGCCTGCCATTGGCCCCCACCTACCGGGGTTATATAGTCTCGGATTTGTGTCCTGCAAGATTTCTACAAGACTGTGTTATGATCATGCAGAAAGCCCTGCAGACTGACAGTGAAGGCAGCTATATTCCCTGTGTGCTCTTAGCATTCGTGTCTAGCTGGAGTGTTCTTTTAAATGAAGAAATCAACTTATACTAAATGTTTTTTTCAAAGAACTACATATGACTGGTTTCAAGAGTTCAAGATGCCCAGCTACATAGCTAATTTCTTATATATTGTCTGATTATGTATATGTAAAATATCCTATCCTTTTTTTTTTTTTTTGGTCATTTCCAGACATATTCAAAACTTGAGTGTTATAAAAACTGATGTGGGCAGAGCTCGGGGCTGGATACGACTTTCCCTGGAGAAGAAATTGCTTTCCCAGCATCTCAAGCAGCTTCTAACCAACCAGATGCTCACTAAGTGAGTGTATTTGGTCTGAGTGTGCCAGATGAGCGATGTATGTAGTGTGTACAGGCAAAAAATAATCCGTTCTTGTACTGTTGAATTTGCCTATAGAAAGCGGAACATATTGTGTGAGCGTATCTGCAACTTCTGATGGCTGGTTTGCAAATTAAAGGGGTTCTCCGGGAATTAAGAAAATGAAAATACGTAAATATCACTTTATTATAAATATATTCCCAAATATCTTTCATTAGTTATAATGGCTCGTTTTGTGTAGGGAGCAATCATTAGGAGAAATAAAATGGCCGCCATCCTATTAGTGCACACAAAATCTGTCCTAATCACACAGGAGGACAAGTTACTTCACAACACTGAGGTAAAAAGCTGCTTCATCCTCCTCTCTGCTCTGCTTGTCAGGGATCATGATCCTTAATACAGGTGAATCTCTGTGGGAATGGAGTCCATGAGGCGACATGAAGTACAAAGAGGACGGACAGGACAGACTGTGGTAATGGAGATTGCATACAAGAGCTGCTGCTCATCAGCCACATCTGCTCATGAACTCAATTCCAACAGAGATTCAGCTTAAGTTCTTATCATCTGTTTTCAGGACCATAATCCCTGATAATCAGAGAGGAGGATGAGGCAGCTCTTTAGCTCAGTGTTATGAAGTAACTTGTCCTCCTATGTGATTAGGAAAGGTTTTGTGTGTACTAATAGGACAGCGGCCATTTTGTTTCTCCTGATGATCGCTCCCCAGACAAAACAAGCCATTATAACTAATGTAAGGTATTTGGGAATATATTTATAATAAAGTAATATTCAAGTATTTTCATTTTCTTAATTCCCGGAGCACCCCTTTAAGTGTGTTGTCTGCCTCAATTGATGCTGTGGATCTATCTGTGCTGCCTGCCTTCACTGATGCTGCGTGGGTCTAGCTGTGATGCCTGCACAGGTGCTGTGTGGATTGTAGCTGTGCTGCCTACCTGCATGGATGTTGTATGGATCTGCCAGTGCTACCTGTCTGCATTGATCTGCTAGTGCTGCCTGCCTGCACTCATGCTGCGTGGATCCGCTAGTGCTGCCTGTCTGCATTGATGCCGTGTGGATCTGCTAGTGCTGCCTGCCTCCACTGATTCTGTGTGGATCCTGCTCTGCTGATTACCTGCATGGATGCTGACTGATTTCAAGGTTGCGGGAAGTAATATGGTTCTATGTGTACAGATTTTCTGGTTTGCAAGCTGGACAAGTTCTGTGTGTGCTGATTGGTGTCTAGGTTGTAGAAGGTTTTACGGTTCTAGGTGTACTGACTGCGATTTCCCTTGCAGGAAATTATACAAGCGTTATGCTTTTCTGCGTTGCGAGGAGGAGAAGGAGCAGTTTCTCTACCACCTCCTCTCACTGAATGCTGTGGACTACTTCTGCTTTACCAGTGTATTCACAACTATCAGTAAGTTAATCAGTGGATATGGGATTTGCCAATTCGAAGTTTCACATAATTATCTGAACTTTAACGGAACAGTCCATGCGAAACATATACTGTGTTATGCCTAGTGCACGGCTGGAGAAAGCAGAGCATGATTCTTTTTGAATCCCTGGGTCATACACCAATCTGTCATTCGATGCACTAGATGTACCACTAGATAAAACCAGCAGTGATTTATCGTTCAAGCCGCTTTGACCACTAAAGCCTGTGTGTGGCCACAGTGGTCCAACTGCTTCGAGGTCTTGTGGGGACCAAAAGCAGCC
Organism: Rhinella marina; assembly: GCA_900303285.1. Classification (NCBI taxonomy): domain Eukaryota; kingdom Metazoa; phylum Chordata; class Amphibia; order Anura; family Bufonidae; genus Rhinella; species Rhinella marina. The sequence goes on from ONZH01008369.1 coordinate 153,334, forward strand.
AGGAACAGAGCAGCAGTGGGACCACAGGTAGATGAGGGGTCTTCTATGTTCATGGGCACTGCTAAGGAACCCAGGGGTTGTCAACTCCAAAGCTAGACAACCCCTTTAAATCTTTGTTTTACCAGCTCCCTACAGGTTTTCTTCTCTCTTGGTAACACCACCACCGTACTTTTAAGGAAGCAATGATTTTCTGTGGGGACTAGCAATAGCAGCAGCGATCACTCCTCCCCATACTGTAGAGGTGATCGCTGCATGTAAGTGCATGTCAGGAAGAAAGGCCTCCTTCCCTACAATCTGCTGCTCCTCCCATAGTTTAAATGCCGCATTAGGCTAAAGACAACTCGCTGAAAGAATTTATTGTGAAATCTCAATACACTAGACCTGACCTTTCCGCCAGGACACTGACCCACTTTTTATGCAGAAAGATGTGAGAGCGCTCCATGTGACATAATGAATGCTTTTTGTCCTCAGTGATTCCATACAGAGCACTGATTATCCCCATCAAGAAGCTAAGCAATGCAATCACCACATCCAATCCATGGGTCTGCGTTTCTGGCGAGCTGGGGGACACCGGAGTCATGCAGATCCCGAAGAACTTGCTGGAGATGACATTTGAGGTTTGTTGCATCTACTGCCACATTAAGGGGGGTTTCTCGCCAAATAAAAACTGCTCAAAGGGGCTTAAAAATGCACTTCTCCCCCTCCTGTTCCAGTTCGCATATCTAAAATGCGTTGATAAGCCCACTTAGCCAATCAGTACATACAACATTAGTTTTAGGTCTTTCCCATCGAGGTTCTGATGCTTTTGATTAACAGAATACCAGAGCATGAGCAACCACCTCTTCATTCAGAGGACAGAACAAAGCTAGAACCAGCTCATGGAACCAGAGAACTTCCTTTTGCTCCAATTGCTCTGTTAGATTATCTTCGTCCTAGAAGCTCAGAGGGAGTGTCCTTTCTCAAGGTGTGCGTCCTTTCTGCTACAGCTTCTAACAGAATATATGGCTGGTGACAGTTGAGATTAGGGGTTTCTGTCACCAGTTTTTTCGGTATGAATCAGGCTGACATTAGAGATGTGCTAATGTCACCTGATTCCAAATATATATCTGTTTTATTTACTGGTGCCCCCATTTTTATATAAAATGAACTTTTATTTTATGCTAATAAGGCCTCTAGGTGCAAGGGGCGTTACCCCTGCTCCTAGAGGCTCTGTTGATTGACAAGCCCAGGCAGAGAAGAAACACTCCATTCACCATAGCTTGCAAGGACCTTCAATGATGTCATGACCGTGTGATCAGTCACATGGTTTAGGAGGAGACAGGCTGTTTGTGTGATCCTAACCATGTGACTGATCACATGGTCATGACATCATTGAAGGTCCTTAAAATCTATGGTGAATTGAGTGTTTCTTCTCTGCCTGGGCTTGTCAATCAACAGAGCCTCTAGGAGAAGGGGTAACGCGCCTTGCACCTAGAGGCCTTATTAGCATAAAATAAAAGTTCATTTTATATAAAAATGGGGGCACCAGTAAATAAAACAGATATATTTGGAATCAGGTGACATTAGCACATCTCTAATGTCAGCCTGATTCATACCCAAAAAACTGGTGACAGAAACCCTTTAAGCTAAGCGCGTGCGTCCACCTCAAATGAGGGCAAGAAATAAGGAAGTGAGCAAACATCAGGTGGCGCTATACAGATACATTTTATTGAATAACTCAGAGGCTATACTAAGGGGCACGTTTATTAAGACCGACGTCTGACTGTGGATCCGCCAGAGTCCACCGCCGCTTGTAAATGTAAGCCAGCTTCCTAGCGGTCTTACATTTAGACCGTTTTCTATGCCTAAAACAGACGTAGAAAATGGTAAATTAGATGTCCCCGCCCATGACAGGCCCACTTTTTTAGTCCTGGCATGAGAGGGTAGAAGTCGCAGATTGCGGCGCAAAGGATCTTTGCTCCACAATCTGCGCTAGAAATACGCCTAATTTAGGCGTAGCTCTGTTTAATAAATTGCCCCCTACATTTTTAATACATGCAACTACAAAAGAATTTAAAAAATTTAGAATATTTTGTGGCACAACCCCTTTAAATTGTGATTGTAGGTTATAAAGGAAGCATATATTCATTTATTTTCTTATCACTTTATATCCCTTTATCAGTGTCAAAATCTGGGCAAGCTCACTACAGTCCAGCTGGGGCATGACAACTCAGGACTTCTGGCCAAATGGTTGGTCGACTGCGTCATGGTCAGGAATGAAATAACTGGGCACACGTACAAGTAAGCAATTTGTTAAGTGGGATTTTTTATTTAATGTGTAGTTCTAGGATTCTAGCAATGAGATAATGTTCTTCAAGATGTTCTTGTAATGTAACATGCAGATCTTTTTCCTCACAGCCAGGCTTTTAGAAGGAAGATTTATTATGTGTTTATTGCAGGGGTCAGCAACCTCCAGCACTCCTGCTGTGATGAAACTACAACTCCCAGCATGCTTCATTCACTTCTGTGGGAGATGTGAGAATAGCCAAGCATCCTGAGAGTTGTAGTTTCACCTCATCTGGAGTGCCAGACGTTGGTGATCCCTGATCTACTGGGAGAAGCAAAGTGCAGGACCTGCAGACACTTGCCCCATGCTCCATTTGTGGCAAGGGTGCAGGAAGGGGGAAGTAAGGAACATTCTATACGAGGCATCAGCTGAATACCGAGAGAAAAGCACCTTATTCATTGTAAATCAGGGTCCTTGAAGCATGAACATGCCCTTGTCCAGTAATTGGCTCATGGATTCGATCTGACATATCAGTGTAATTCAGAGAAATTGTAAGTAAATTCAGATTAGAGTCGCTTTGAGGCAACTTAGATCTGGGTCATGTGCTCCAGCTTCTCTGATGTAGCTGTCTGTAGAGGCCATAGTCCTTCTCATCTGTTTAAATTTCTCTAGATATGTCAGGCCGCAGGAACTCCCTGCTGGTCCTAAGGAGCATACTGTGATGTGTTGTATTGTGGAAGATGCCAGGCACCTTAACCCTTTCCTCACCTGAGGATTTTTCATTTTCACGTTTTCACTTTTCACTTCCTACCTTCCGGGAGCCCTAACTTTTTTATTTTTCTGTTCACGTAGCCATAGGAGGGCTTGTTTTTGTGGGATGAGTGGTACAGTCTAATGGCACCATTTAATAATGCATGTTATGAACAGGGAAGCTGGAAAAATTACAGTTCTGCCATAGTTTTATGGGCTTAGTTTTTACAGGGTTCCTTATGAAATAAAACTGATCTGTTACTATTATTCTCCATGGGTCAGTATGATTACAACAATACTACATTTATATAGTTTTTCTTGTGTTTTAATACTGAAAAAAAATAAAAACTTAGGGAAAATTTATATTTTTCTTTGCATCCCCATATTCTGACTCCATAGTTACATCTACAGAGCTGTTTGAGGGCTCATTTTTGCAGGGTGATCTGTACTTTGTTACAATTTTGGAGTGTGTGTGACTTTTTGATCACTTTGGTTCAAATTTTTTTTGAGAGATGAAGTGATGAATCGGCCACTTTGATTTCATTCCATTATGTGGTTCATCATACAGGATAAATACATTTACTGTATTTTTCTCCCCATAAGACGCACTTTTTTCCCCCCAAAGTGGAGTAAAAATGTCACTGTGTCTTATGGAGCGAATACTAATGAGCGCTTCCATTATGTGAGGTATGGGGGTCTGATCTGATGTCTGATTTATATTGGGGCTCTTATCTGACGTCTGATTGGGGGTCATTCACATTGGGGTCTGAGCAGAGGTCTGATTGTAAGTCTGATCTGAGGTCTTATTAACATTAGGGGTCTGATTGGGGCAGTGAGCTGAGGTCTGATAAACATTAGGGGTCTGTTTGGTGGTCTGATCTGAGGTCTAATTAAAAATATTATGATAATAATTATCTTATTGTCCTCCTCTAAAATACAGGTGCGACTTATCGGGCGAAAAATAAAGTATTTTTATTTTGGGACACTACAGTGCAAATGATCTTTATTTTTTTTTGTTTATTTTTAATATGTGGAAAGGGGGCGATTTGAATTTTTATATAGTTCTCCATAGGCATTATCGCTGTGGTAGCCTGGGATCTTTCTAAGGGACTGAGGCTACCACAGCAAACCAACAGCTCTCCCGATCACAGCACAGGGGAGCCATTCAGGCCCTGAGAGGGCAGTGCTCCCAGGGAAAGTCATCTCTGGTGCCTTGGCCACAATTAACCATGGCATCTTTAAAGACCTGATCTGGAAAGGGGTTAAAGAGGACCTGTAACCTCTCCTGATATGTCTTTTTTTTTTTTTTTTAGTAACTACTTGCATGTAACAACAATTCTGGAGCATCTATTCTTATGGCACTATGTTCTGCCATTCTTTTATTAGAAGTGAATAGGTTTGCAAAAAAAGGTCCAGATGGGTGTTACTAGTTTGGGTGTGTCTCTGCAGTCTGACACTGATACAGAAGGCACTGTATACCTTCTAGAAAGAATAGTAGAGGAAATGGTCCAACATAGTCATAACAGTAAAATGCCCTAGAATTATTATATGTGGAATGTAATTTGTTTCTAAAACAGACCTGTAACAACCATCTAATTCAAGATAAAAAGAATTCCCAGGCTCCTCTTCTGCCATCCAACATGGCCACACCACTTCTCAGACCACCTGATCCATATTGTGCATTTGGTAGTCCAAGACGCCTCCTGTTTTACTTTGGTTGGCCAGCACTGCTCATGTGAGCATTGCTAGTCATCAAAGGGCAGGGCTGGACATGCACAGTGTGCATCAGGTAGTCTTAGAACCAGTGTGGCCATCTCTGGTGGCAGAAGAGTAGCCTGGAAATCAGTGGATCTGTAGCTGAAAAAGATGAATGTGATGTCACCATTTAAGTGTTTTGTTCACTCCACAATGTGATTTTTCTTTTTTTTTTTTCTTTGAACCACATGGTCGCTGTAAACTGTTCTGATACTTGAAGTGTGGGGGACGGAAATACCGAAAATGCAACATAACCTGCTAAGATCTTCATTTCATGAGCTATTTTTGAATTCTATCAGATTTGAGAAACATTTTATATTTGGTTCTAGATTCCCATGTGGACGTTGGTTGGGAAAGGGAGTAGATGATGGAAGCCTGGAAAGGATCCTGATTGGAGAGCTTATAACCCCTGTGTCTGACGATGATCTTGGAAAGCAAAGTCGGACCCCACCTCTGCAGAAATCCCCCACTATGGCCCGCCGGCTAAGCATTACCTCCCTAACAGGGAAGAATTCCAGTAAGTCTTTATCAGCTGGTGCTAACCTCTTAAGGATCAAGCCAATTTTGGGAGTAGAACATAAGACTTGTGATTTCTGGTGATGCTAGGCATATAAAGTCTACAGTTATTCTTCTGTCAATAGTAACAAAAATGCAGCACTCGGCAAACTTAAAGGTGGTTCCACTAATAACTCTTATTCCCTATCCTGGGGATGGGGAATAAGTGTTTGATCACTGGGAGTCTGATCCCCAGCGATTTGTTATTAGTGGCACAACCGCTTTAATATTCTGGTATTCTATTATTTTGCAAATTAGGGAGGCTAGAGGTGTAGTGTGCAGATTCTGCCAGCTGCCATGTTGTGCTAAACACAGAGGTCCAAGGAAACGTGAATCTGCACACTGCACCTCTCCCCTGTCTGATTTTATATTGGGAAATAATAACAATGGAATTTTAAAGAGGTATTCCGGTTAGATTAAGTTATCCCTTATCCACAGGATAGGGAGTAACTATTAGATGAATGGGGGTCATACCGCTGGGACCCCCACCGATCATGAAAATTGGGTCCCAGTACCCCCTGCTGCTTCGCTGAAATGAACGTATCGGCCATTCACACATGCGCATGGCCCCATTGTTTTCTATGGGTGTTCCGGAGATAACCAACCACTGTACTTGGCCATCTCCAGAATTCCCATAGAAATTAATGGAGTGGCCATATGCATCCCTGACCGGCCACTACATTCATTTCATGGGGGGCTGCAGGGAGTACGGAGCCCCCATTCTCGTGATCAGTGTGGTCCTACCGCTGAAAAACGCTGGGACAGTGTGGCGCATTCCTGAGGTAGGTTCCGGTACAGGGTTCACCCACCATCAGCGTGATTCCGTGTGGTCAGAGGTAGCTAGGGTGATATAGGGAGAGTATCTCCTCCCTGATGTACCTCTGCTATACCCTTTAGCCATTATCCCTACAAGAGCCCTTGTTTTTTTTTTTTCCCCTTTTTTCTAATTTCTGTTTGTGGGCCCTATTTTTTTCTTTAACCTGCCATATTAGTTACTTTTTATTATGTTTATGGTCTTCTTTGTGAGCCGCTTTGTGTTCCCATGTGCAGATTGGGTGTTACATACTGTATGTATCTCCTGCCATCTCAAGACTCACTGGACTTCTGTCTTCTTTTACAGAACCAAATGCCGGCCAGATCCAGGAAGGAATCGGGGAAGCTGTGAACAATATTGTAAAACACTTTCACAAGCCGGAAAAAGAGGTGAGACTAATGTGAGCGATCTTTATTCTCTATTGATATGAGGAAGAGGAGGAAACACTGACTGCAGCGATTCCCAGATCACAGAACAGCTTTCTCTCTGACCTGAAAATGCCATCTTACTCTAGAAGGATTAACCTACTTTCCTCATGATCCTTCATTGCTGTAACTCTACATGTTCTTAATCATTGCACATCATACAGCACTGTTCATCTCTCCCCTGTCTGAAATAGCCGATTATAAGGCTGCACTGGCTATGCAGATTATATAGACTTTAATAACCTGCGACTCTAAGCTGCTGCAAAACTATAACTCCCAGCATGCTTTTAGAGCCTGTACATCATACAATAGAAAGCCCTAGATATTGCACACTGCAGTAATAACCTGATATTTATTCCCTGTGCACATAATTAGACAAATTAGGGTGTGCAAAGTTTCCCACCTTCCATGATGATCATTGGATACATGCCCACCTGGTATGAAGGGGTGGTAATGAGTAATAAGAACATGAGTGCTAGTGACAAGCATCTGTCATGGGGGTAACTACTCTCCCATCCTCCAATGTCTTTACTATGTCATTGCTGAGCTGGTGAACTTCCCCTTCAGCTGTTAGTATGCAATGCAGGTTTTCAACACTAATCCACATCAGTGGCGTCTCCTTAAAGCCTCTTACACGATTTGTTTCCCTGCAGAGAGGCAGTTTAACCATCCTGCTCTGCGGAGAAAACGGCCTGGTCTCAGCTTTGGAGCAAGTGTTTCATCACGGGTTTAAATCTGCCCGTATTTTCCACAAGAGTATCTTCATCTGGGATTTCATAGGTAAAATTAAGAGTCCAGTGTCTTTATTCTCTCCTCCCCGGGGACAGTGCTGTCGCTGCTATTTTGGTCCAGACGTGTCATTTGGAGCAGAATTTTATTATAACCTTGCAAAGACAGACACATTCAAAGTGAAAAGAGTGCAGGATGTTCGCCACTTCACCTGAGCACCTCAGGTGCCGACAGATAAAGGTTAAAGGGAGTCTGTCACCTACATAGCCCCATAGCACAAACAATGACAAATGTAACTGTACCTGGGGCGCTTTCCTCTGACTTGTAGAAGCTGTAAAAACGTACTTTAATCCATATGTAAATTAGCTGTTGGAAGTGCCCGGAGGCGGAGCTCGCTGCCGTGGAGCCCGAGCTCGTCTGCTTTTTTAAACGCTCTCCCCGCCCCTGTCACTGCCTCCGCCCGCCCTCCTCTTCACTTGCGTCCTCCATCTGTTCCAGGCTCTTGCTGAGCCGGCGCATGTGCACTGCATTGCCCATTGTGGGCACGGCATCGGCGTAGCCACTGCGCATGCGCCGGCTCGGGGAGAGACTGGACTCCACGGCGGTGAGCTCCGCCTCCGGGCACTTCCAACAGCTAATTTACATATGGATTAAAGTACGTTTTTACAGCTTCTACAAGTCAGAGGAAAGCGCCCCAGGTACAGTTACATTTGTCATTATTTGTGCTATGGGGCTATGTAAATGCTTTATAGGGGCTATGGGGGTGACAGACTCCCTTTGAGTCTGTCAGAAAAGTAGTATAAAAGGTTTTTCACATTTAATATCAGAGCTGCATAAACCTAAATTATAAAACGCTGTTTGCAATCACCACTACAGGAAGCTTACAGCATTTTGTTCTCAGCTTTCTCAGTTGGCTTGGGACCCCTCTTTTAGTGACTATGAAGCTCCCAGCAATCATACATGTATAACCAATCCTGTGAATAGGTAATAAATGTTCTTTGTGGAGTAACCCCTTTAAGTCTATGCAAGGGATTTGAAGATCTGTATCTGGGAAAGAGCTCTAACCCTTCTAAAGATACAATGCATTGGGAAAGTCTTGATCAAGATCAAGAGTGTCAAGATCTAAAAAAAAATAATCACGTTTCCCCCATCAATGTGCACTTAGTCCCCGTAATGAGAAAGTGAAAACAGAATTTTAGAAAGTTTTGCAATTTTTTTTTAAAAACAGAATTTCACATGGACATAAGTATTTAGACCCTTTTCCATGACACTGGTAAATTCAGTTGATTGGGCTTGATTTGGAAAGATATATACTTGTCTACATAAGGTCTCACAGCTGACAATGCATAACCAAGCCATACGAAGGAAATAACTGCCTGTAGAGCTCAGGATTGTGTGGAGGCACTGATGTGAAGAAACAGATACAGGTACAAAAAAAATCCTGCTACACTGAAAGTTCCCAGGAGCACAGTGGCCACCCCACCAAACTAAATAATCTGGGGAGAAGGGCCTTGGTAACAAAGGTGACCAAGAACCCATTGGTCACTCTGGCTGAGCTCCAAAGATCCTGTGTGCAGATAGTTGACCTTCAGGAAGTTTCTCCTATCACTGCAATATTCCACCAATCTGGACGTTATAGCCAGAAAGAAGCTTGTGCTCAGTAAAAGGCACATGAAAGTTTTCAAAAAAGCAAACAAGCAAGGGCTCTCAGCATTATCTGGCCTGATTTAAACCAAGAGAGACCTTTTTTGGCCTCAATTCTAAGCATCATGTTTGGAGGAAACCAGGCATTGCTCATCGCCTGCCAAATACCATCCATACAGTGAAGCATGGTGGTGGAATCATCCGGCTGTGGGGGGGAAAGGGGGGTTTCAGGGGCTGAGACAGAGAGACTGGTGAGGATAGAAGAAAAGCTGAATGGAACAACATACAGAGATATTCTTAATAAAAACCTGATCCAGAGCACTCTGGACCTCACACTGAGCTGAAGGTCCACCTTCCAACAAGACAGTGACACTAAGCACACAGCCAAGGCAACACAGGAGTGGATTAGGGAAAACTCTGTGAATGTCTTGACTGGCCCAGCCAGAGTCCTGACTTGAACCTAGACATCTCTGGAGAGAGCCAGCGACACCGACAGTCCCTATCCAACCTGACAGAGCTTGAGAGGATCTGCAGAAAATCCCCAAATCCAGATGTGCAAACCTTGTGGCATCATACCAAAGAAGACTGGAGCCTGTAATCACTACCAAAGCGGCTTCAACTAAGTCCTGACTAAAGGGTCTGAATACTTGTGCAAGATTTTAGTTTTAACTTTTCAATAAATTACCAAAGATCTGTTTTCACTTTGTCATTATGGTCTACTGAGTGCAGAATGATGGGGGGGGGTTTCAATTTTTTTTTCCATTTTAGCACAAGGCCGCAATATAAAAAGTGAAAAGGTCTTTCCGAATGCATTGTATATTAGGAACTTGATCAGCAACAAATTTTAAACAAAATGATATTCAAGGGTGGACCTTCAAGAAAAATGAACACCATGTGACACAGATTTAAGGTACCTTCCCCACAGCATGGTAGCAGTGCTATTAAACCATCATAAGTGAGGGGATTCTGGATACCCAGAACAAGGGGCATTTGCTGTATCCCAGAAAGCTAATATCCTAGCAGATTTTGTGAGACTTGTGAGTTTGTGTAACATACATCAGCATGACTATGTGCTGCCACCTGCAGGCATTCTCTGACCATTGCGCCACCTAGAATTAACCCTTCTAGTAGCTAAAATGTCAGATATGTCACATTGTGCGATTATTGCTGATGACTAATGCCAAGTTCCAGCTTGACATTTTATTAAATGTCACATTCCCCAATATGGATTGAAAGCGTTCTGTTCTATTGCATCCTGATACTGTAAGAAAGTCCGTGCAGGGAATGCACACAGCCTTTTTATGTTTTCACCCCTTGGGTAATGAAATGGGCTTTCGTAGACAGCTTTATAGACCTGCTGTTGTAAGATGAAAGTGGCATGTGGCCTTTATCTAGTTTAAGGTCTCCTGAAAAATGTTAAATGTCATTTTTGTAGTGTAACCTCACTTTCAAAACTTAATTCTAAATATTATGTGGTGTAACTTTACTTGAGTTCCAGCATGGCTCTACTCTATTCACAGCCAGAGCTGCATTCACATTATAACTTATATTAATTTAGATGGCACTGAGTTGTAAACGGCCTCAATACAAAATCTGTGAGCCCATCTTCCATTCTGTCTTCAGCAGCGAGGAGAGAAGTTTTGAAAGTCCTAACTTAGCGATTGCCGGGGTCTCAGCATTTGACCCCCACCAATCAAAACTTTTGCTATGTCCCTATAACGTCAAAAGTTTTCACAAAGTGCAGTTAATTTTTAAAGGCAGATTTGTATCTATGAAACTGACTGACCTGTTACATGTGCGCTTGGCAGCTGAAGACATCTGTGTTGGTCCCATGTTCATATGTGCCCACATTGCAATTATGTTTTGATATATGCAAATGAGCCTCTAGGAGCAATAGGGGCTTTGCCGTTACACCAAAAAGCTCAGCTCTCTCTGCAACTTCCGCGCCCTCTGCACTTTGACAGGGCCAGATGTGATGATGATCACACTGCCATGTCCTGTCCAAGTGGAGAGGGTGCGGCAGTTGTAGAGAGAGCTGAGCCTCTTGGTGTAACTGCAATGTCCCCATTGCTCCTAGGGGCTCATTTGCATATATTAAAACATCATTTTCCTCAGCAATGAATATGGGTCCCACACAGATGCCTTCATCTCTCAAGCATACATGTAACAAGTCAGCCAGTTTCATAGGTAGAAATCTTCTGACAGATGCCCTTTAAGTAACAGGTCTGTTCATAAAATGTGACCGATGTGTTGTGCTCCTTTGCAGAAAAGGCTGTGGTTTTCTTTGAAGCTACTGATCAGGTTGGAGATGGTGAGGAAGACCAGCTTCTGCAGAGGTCATCCTGCAAAACTTTCTGCCACTATGTGAACCGCATAGTAGCGGCTCCCAGAAACATTGGCAAGGATGGGAAGTTCCAGCTTCTTGTGTGCCTCGGAGCAAGGTGAGCTATATTTTTAGTCTATCTAACATTCTGTATGTAAGTAAGCTGGTGACAACCAATATATTTCCAAGAAACCTTCTGGGCAAAATTCTGATGAGGCGGAGTTCACTTAACTTATTTAGTCAGTTATTTCCATCAGTTGTGAGACAAAACCAGGTTCGGGTCAAATACACAGAACAAGGGCAGATCTTTCCATTATACTTTACCTCAGAGAAGTGTTCCCTACTGGTTTTGGATCACAATAACTGAAGTGTGAACTCAGCCTAACATGGGGTTTCATGACCTCTGAATTTTGGGGAGAAATGCCAGGTTAGGTCATATGAAGGGAAAATAAATTTTTGAATATTGGACATGGGACTAGAGATGAGCGAACGTGCTCGAAACGAGCACTGTACCGCTCGGCTCCCCTGCGCTCGCATGGGCGCAGGCAGCCGCATCCGTCCTCCTGAGCAGGGGAGCCGAGCAGTACAGTGTTCATTTCGAGCACGTTCGCTCATCTCTACATGGGACCATAGTGGATTGAGCAGGGAGAAGTTGAGCAAAACTCCCAACTACTTTTCATTAAAGGGAGTAAGTTACAGATTGTCCTCTTAAAGGGTATATATACTTTTCCTAATAATATTGCAAAACTGTCTCCATAGCCACAGACTACAAACAAGCACTGTAGTCTGGGGGGGCTAGATGGATGCAGTGCAGTTCGACTTTGCCTTTGGAGCCTTTTGTTTAAAACTTCTGTAACCCTGTACTTTCACCTTCATATTTTTCAGGGATCACTTACTTGCCCAGTGGATTCCTCTTTTGGCTGAGTGTCCAGCCATCACTCGGATGTATGAAGAGACCGCTCTGCTAAGGGACACCATGATGGTGAATTCTCTTGTCCGGGTCCTGCAAACTCTACAAGATTTCAACATTGTCCTAGAAGGGTCACTTACTAAAGGAGTAGATGTTTAGTACTACGTTTGGGAACTCAAAAATAGCTTTCACTTTTTCTGGATTTTTTTTTTTATTATTATTTCAGAGCGGCGTCTGAACCTTTATAATGTTCTACAGAGTTCTGTGGTGCAATACACTGAATAGTAGCAAGTCACTGGAAGCCGCTGTGAAGCCGGCAGGACTCTGAATGGTTGCCTTGCTGCGAGGCGTCTTGACACTGTTGCATAGTAAATTTGAATCAGATATTTAGTACAATAGAGTATTTTTCCTGTTGTGTCTGTAAATACTGCTGTAGTTTTTTTAAAGAGCCAGAATATATTACAGGTGGATTTACCTTCTACTCATTTCTAATTATGAAGTTCTTCCTGGATGGTAGGACGATGGCAAGAATTTCTTCTCCCTAAAACGGTGCTTAGATCATTAGTTCAGCAGATGCTCACTTGTTTCCGTTACATAGACCGTTCCTCTGAGCCATAGAAAATAGGCACTTGAATACGGTAAATGCAGCTGCTTTTTTTTTTTTTTTTTTTTTTAGCTGCTGTTCAGGAAATTTTTTTTGTTTTTTACTATTAACCAGTGAGATTATGGAGTTTGACACTTATTCACTCAGCATGCTGATTATCCCTTCACTGGAGCCAGTTTCCAATTTCCCTAAAGCTAGTGGCATTGCTGCGCAATACAGCCTATCCGTTTACTAGAACCAGTGACATTACTGCGCATGCAGCATATGCCTTCACTAGAGCCGGGACATCACAGCCTAATCTTTCACTAGAGTCAGTGATGTCACTGAACATGCAGTTTACGCCTTCACTAAGCTTGCATCGTGTCACTTGAGCGCAATGACATAACTGAACACGCTATTTCTGCCTTCACTAAAACTGGTGACGTCATTGGGCACAAAGCCTATCCTTCACTAGATTTAGTGACATCATTGTGCAAGCTGCCAATCAGTGATCACTGGAAACAAGACCTAGTGTCGCATAGGTATGGGTTTGATTCTACAACTGGTTGCTTTCACATATCACAAATATATTTTCACAATTATATCATTAGCCCCAAAATGGGCACAACCACTGCGTACAGGTTTCAGATATATTCCAAATTTGCTAAACCATAAGCATGCTTAACGAAATGATGCAAGTTGTAAATACCTTGATAATCCTAAAGCAACTATTTTCCTAAGTTATATTGCAAGAAACCACTGCGAGTATTAAGACGTGGCCATCTCTTGTGTTGGTCTTTTATATTGTTATTGTACGTCCTACCTGTAGGACCTAAAACATTTCTGTTTCCCTTGTCCTGACTCATGGATTTCATTTTATGACTGAAAACTGTTCATCTCAACATCTCAGTAAACATGTAATGGGGGAAGACTGGCAGGAATTTTCCAATTTTGACATTGGGAGAATCGAGAAGCTGTGATATTATGCATTTATTGCATAGATTACTTATTCTATAGCAACTACTCCTATTTTTCTAAGTCTCTTCATGGTGTGATTGTTCCATTTAATGGGAATATCTATGTCAGTCTAATAATACTAGAGGGTTTTTTTTCCGTAATCATTATTTTAGTGTAAATCTACCTATTTATTCGCATACACTGGGAATTTTGGGGGTCGGGGGTTGACTAAGAGATATTTTGCACTACTTGTTACATTTGATAAGGGGGTTGTACTGTGTGAAAGTAAAACTTCCATTAACTGTATATGTTGATCCACTTTTTTTTTTTTTTTTTGCACCTTTCAGTCGTGTTTTTCTTTTTCTTGTCATCTGCAGAGAACCTGAAACGCGTTATGTTTAAAGGGGACCTAAACCTCTGCTGAAAGCACAGCAGGTGCGGCAGTGCTTCTTTCGCTTGCATCGGCTCTGCTCTGCTTTTCCAGCATGCGGAGTACAGACTGTACATACTTTCTATGTATTCCGCATGCCTGAGAAGCGATGCTGCACTTTCCCTATTTCAGTAAAGGTTTAGGTGCACTTTAGGAACAGCCTGTTCATGCAGAAGACTGGTTAGACTTGGGCTACAGTGTTCTCTCCACAATGTCTGGTTGCTGGTTTTTGTAACACTGTTGTATTGTGAAAACTTTCTTTTTATATTGGGATACTTTTAAAGGCTGGTAAGGCTCGCTGGGAGTAGTAGTTCAGTAGCACCTCAGAGCCACAAGACTCAAGAGTTTGCAATAGACAGAGGCTGGATACTATCATGAAGCAGCGGCATTTTCCATCTCCTTAAAGGAATCCTTCACTGTCAAACCACTTGGACTTGAGACAACAAAAAATGTTGAGCAATACAATAATGCATATGCTGTACTTTAAGACTAGTCAGTATTCAGTTTTAGTGCATTACGTGTACTTCAGGACCCAGAAAAGAGTGTTTTTGTGTTTTGTTTTTTCTTTTTATGTAGTAAATGTATCAGTATAATGGAACCGTTGATTTAACTGTCTTCTCTGTAACCAGTGAAAGTTGCTTTGGCCAATGCTGCTTTTTTTCTCATCAGTATTAACTTCCTTGTACTGTATGATTTTATTACATCACTGTCACTTTTTCAGTATTAAAATGTGTTTTATCTCAACTGTGTTATATAACTGCGTCTGATTTATTTTTTGTTTTTCTGTTTTGTACTTAGGTTTTTTTTTTGTAATGTATAATGGTTCTTTAACATTAGCATTACCGGTCTTCAGACGGAGCTCTCTGCATCCAGTATAGCAAGATGTTACTCGCCAGCCCCAGTGACTACAGTTGAGATCTGGCCAGTACCCAGCAAATATACCAGGATTCAGTCAAAAAAACGTTGCACATGGCCAGATCCTATTATAGTCAAAGAGGCCAGTGGGCATTGCGGTAACATCCATCTATGTTGGATCTAAAGAGCTCCAGCAGGTTGTTCTCTGCCAGAACAGCATGCCGGAGACCGGTAATGCCAGTGTGAAACTAGCCTTAGATTTTCTTCGTCTTCTAAGTTGTTGTCTATTAATAACAACTCTATTCTCACTTCCCTTGTTATGGCATATTTAAGCATGTATGTATTTTTGGTGATTATTTCTGTTTACGTTTTTGTTGGAACGGTTTGATGTGACGGCCCCGTTCACACAGGTTTATTTGACACAGACTCCACATTGAAAAGCACTCTAATTCTGCCTCCCATTTTTTTAGTGGGAGGTCAAGGCTGCACTATACTAATGGCACTGGAAACCACAGTGGGTGTCTGCTTGCAGTTTAGCTCCAGTCAATAGAGCTAAATTTCAAGTAGGTCCACGGCATTCAAACTGAAAAAACTAGACCTAATGCTACATTGTAGTGACCAGGAAATTAGCAGTTCTCTAGCAGAACATTTTGTAAAACTGCTGCTCCCTGGTAACACCTTGAGTTATTTAAAGGTTATCCGGTACTTTAAAATGGATAGCCTGTCCCTCACAATTTGGTATTTGAAAAAAGAATTTAGGGTTCACCCTCCTATATAATAGATGTAAACATCCCAACCGAGCACACCTGGACCCATGGGCAAACAATGTCAAGAGCCAGCACTGTGCCATGTGACCAACCTCCTCTAAGGGTTATGACTAAGTGAACCCCTCGTGCTTCACAGTACCCCTGATGCTGGGGAAAGACGTTCCTGAGAACACCAGGTTGCTACCTCTTGAGGTGGGTTGGCACACGAAACAGCTGGCCCAGATGGACCAATGAGTACTAGTGCAAGGTACCAGAGGTACAGATGTAGTACAGGCCGAGTCGTAATCGGGAGCGACGGTGCAGGACCAAAGGATGAGGCATAGGCAAAGTCGTACAAGCAATGGGTCAGGGCAGGCAGCACAGGTACAGGCCAGGCAATCTGGGTCACAAACAGGAGAGTAGAGATGGACCACCAAGGATCAGACAGGTAGCGAAATCCAGAAGACAAGCACAGTTCAGGAGTTCACAAACACAAGCACGGGATAGGTGAGAAGGTCAGCACAGGTCACGGATATGCTACAGGAAACAGGCTGGGAGGCCTGCTGCACCCGGGGCTGGAAGGAAACCGTGCTGGCGGTGTCCAAGGAAGACCGTGCCTGCAAGGATAGAGCCCAGGACTGTGCCAGTGAATAGGGATACACCAGCGGCTGGACACTGACAATGATTGAGGTGGCCATGAGGACAATGCTTACCAGAATACAGAGCCTGGGACCGCGGTGGTGAGTAGGGGAACATTGGCAGTCAGCAACCCCTGTTACAGTACCGCTTTTCTTATGCCCCCTCAACTTAAGTCCAAAACGATACAAGAATCTCTATCAAATACAAGGATGTTGTCGATAAACAACAAAGAATGGTAAGGATCCAGTAGACTCATTAGACTGTTTATAGGAAAACTATGCCCAAGAAAGAAGTTGAACCCAGTGGTCATGTTGGGCAGAGACAAAGTGCCTGTTATAGGCTTAGAAAACAGACTAAATGTAAGATGGCTCGGAATCTGTCTTACATTTAGAACTGACACTGGATGCACCGAAGTTATGGAGAGGCCTGCGTTTCTACATAACTCCAGGAGATCCACCACCAGCTATAGGGCTTATTAAGACCTGCGTCTAAAACGCTGGTCTTAATAAATGTCCCCCATGTGCAAAGATAGTCCATGTAAGCGGAATATGAGCTCAATTAACAATTTGGCAAGTTTTGTGGCAGAGGTTAAACCGGACAAAGTGATTCATCTTGGAGAACCAGTCTACAACCACCCAGATAGCAGTACATCCGGCAGAAGCTCAGTGATAAAATCCATGGTAATGTGTTGCCATGGGGCAAAAGGAAGGGTAGTAACAGCCCAGAAGGTTTGGTCCTGGCAACCTTATTTTGAGCACAGACACTACAGACAGATAGGTAGTAGTGTATATCACTCTGAAGTGTCAGCCACCAGTAGTGCCATAATAAGAGCTTGCGAATCCCAGAAAATGTCATTAATGAACCCCTGAAATACAGTGGGAGCAATGCATAGACCAAAGGGCATGACGAGATACTTGTAGTGACCGTCGCAGTTGTTGAAAGTAGTCTTCAACTCATCTCCCTCACGAATGTCAATCAGATTGTATGCACCGCGAAGGTCAAATTTTGTAAAGATCTTAGCTCCCCGGATCCTTTCAAAGTTCAGAAATCGGTGGTAGAAGGTAATAGTTTTTGACTGTGACTTTATTCAGCCCTCAATAGTGAATACAAGGTCGTAAGGAACCATCTTTCTTTTGTACACAGAAGAACCCAGCACTAGATGGTCATGCAGATTTGCGGATAAACCCCCTGTTGAGATTCTCCTTGATGTATTCCGACATTGCTTTGGTCTCGGGAAGCAAGTGGGGGTATACTAGACCATGAGGAGGAGTGACATCGTGAAGAAGGGGTCTATCGCCCTCCTTCTTGCTGATGACGTCTGAAAAGTCGGCATACTGCGGAGGAAGACCTGGCAGATCTTCAGGTACAGGAGGCAAGGAAACAGACGCCACCCATACCCTATGTAGGGTATGGCCACGTGGCGTGGTTGCGACATGGCCATACAGGGCACAGTGGTGGTCGTACCCTTACGTCAAAATCTGCTCTGTTCATAATAGGAGAACCCACCAACTATAGTACAGAGAAATACATCTCTGCAAAAGCTGAGTCATACAATTCAAATAAAAAGTATTCACAGCCCTTAAGACTTTATAATGTTTTACTATGCTATAAGATTACACCATGTTCCAAATTATTATGCAAATTGGATTTAAGTGTCAAAGATAAAAATTTTTGTTTTTCAATTAAACTCATTGATGGTATTGTGTCTCTGGGCTCTTTGGATCACTGAAATCAATCTCCGATACCTGTGATAATTAGTTTGCCAGGTGAGCCCAATCAAAGGAAAACTGGATGTTCCACAATATTAAGCAGGACACTGTTTTCAAGTAAAATGGGAAAGAAAAAGGATCTTTCTGCTGCCGAAAAGCATCAAATAGTGCAATGCCTTGGCCAAGGGATAAAAACATTAGATATTTCATGAAAACTTAAGCGTGATCATCGTACTGTGAAGAGATTTGTGGCTGATTCAGAGCACAGACGTGTTTGTGCTTATAAAGGCAGAATGAGGAAGGTTTCTGCCAGGCAAGTTCATCGGATTAAGAGAGCAGCTGCTAAAAAGCCATTACAAACCAGCAAACAGATATTTGAAGCTGCTGGTGCCTCTGAAGTCCCTCGTGCCTCTGAAGTCTCTCG
This sequence comes from Rhinella marina, assembly GCA_900303285.1. NCBI lineage: Eukaryota > Metazoa > Chordata > Amphibia > Anura > Bufonidae > Rhinella > Rhinella marina. Next base: position 171,848 of record ONZH01008369.1, read on the forward strand.
AACCTCAAGGTGTAGGATCCTTCAAAGGCTTGCTGTGGTGCATAAACCTACTATTTGGCCACCCCTAACCAGTGCTCAAAAGCAGAAACAGTTGCAGTGGGCCCAGACATACATGAAGACTAATTTTCAAACAGTCTTGTTTACTGATGAGTGTCGTGCAACCCTGGATGGTCCAGATGGATGGAGTAGTGGATGGTTGGTGGATGGCCACCATGTCCCAACAAGGAGGTGGAAGAGTCATGTTTTGGGCCGGGATCATGGGGAGAGAGCTGGTAGGCCCCTTTAGGGTTCCTGAAGGTGTGAAAATGACCTCTGCAAAGTATATAGAGTTTCTGACAGACAACTTTCTTCCATGGTACAAAAAGCAGAAACGTGCCTTCAGGAGCAAAATCATCTTCATGCATGACAATGCACCATCTCATGCTGCAAAGAATACCTCTGTGTCATTGGCTGCTATGGGCATAAAAGGAGATAAACTCATGGTGTGGCCACCATCTTCCCCTGACCTGAACCCTATAGAGAACCTTTGGAGTATCATCAAGCAAAAGATCTATGAGGGTGGGAGGCTATTCTGACATCATGCAAAGAAATTCAAGCAGAAACTCTCCAAAAACTCACAAGTTCAATGGATGCAAGAATTGTGAAGGTGATATCAAAGAAGGGTTCCTATGTTAACATGTAACTTGGCCTGTTAGGATGTTTTGGATTTAAATAGCTTTTTATTTCAGTGAATGTGACCTCCTAATGCTGCAAATTCCACAAATGAGCATTTTCAGTTCTTAAAAACATATAAAATGTTTAGAAACGCTACTGTGCATAATAATTTGGAACAGTGCATTTAGAGTTTTTTTAATTTTGGAAGAATATACCGTTATCATTGGGAGGTTTGTTCAATAAAATTCAAAGTATACTCTAACGGGTGATTACTTTTATTATACTGACTGTCATTTGCACCGACCATTTAGGAAAATCAGAGATAAATATCATTTGCATAATAATTTGGAACATGGTGTAAATCCCATTTGTACATTCATTACAGCAATTACACAATCATTGCAAAGCTGCTACCCCCTGTTACTATGAGACCTAAATTATCTGGCATTTTAGGCATGCACTGCACCCGGACCTTCAGTAGCAAGTTTCATTTTAGCTGCTTTTCCTTTGTCTGCTGTACTTGTATTTGATTGCTTATCCTGAAATATCCACATGGAGCACCTCAGCTCCCTGAGAACCAAGTAACATGAGAGGCCGCATTCTTCACATTCTTGGCTGAGAGTGGTGAGTGACTCAGGTGAGAAGAGAAGCATTCACTGTATAAAGTGAGTGGGATTCCTCCTACCGCAGCCAGGGTTTCTTCAGCATTGCTTCTTATCATTCATAGAGCCCAAAGTAAAACTCCAGTTAGGCCAATCCCTCAGAAGAAGAAAAACTGATTTCATATACATCTGCTTGGAAAGATGCAGGTAGCCTTACAGTTCTACACAGGGCTCATGAACACGTGTTTTTTGTGGACCATATGCAGAACCATTCATTTCAATGGGTCCGCAACAAAAAACGGATGTTACTCCGTGTGCATTTAGTTTCCGTTTTTCTGTTCCACAAAAAAAATAGAACATGTCCCATTATTGTCCGCATGACGGACAAGGATAGTACTGTTCTATTAGGGGCCAGCTGTTCCATTCCGCAAAATACGGAATGCACATGGATGTCATCCGTATTTTTTGCGGACCACAAAATACATACGGTCGTGTGCATGAGCCCTTACTCTAAATGTGTCAGCTCTAGAGGTAAATGGTGGTAAACAATATATAAAGCTTCTTTCATACCTGTGGTTAATTCTATTGTTCTGTTTTTTCCTATATGGTGCAAGCATGACCACAGCTGCTGGAAAATAGGGTGGTCGTAGCCATGGAAGCAAGAAGTGTAGATGGAAAAATGAATCCAGCCAGCAAAGGAGGCAATATGCATAATAATTCATTACTAAGCACCTTGTATTAACTTTATCTACATAATAAATGCCATTTGCTGACGTGAGACAACCCCTTTAAGGCTGACAGTGTACACCTTTGTCTTATCTGATGCTCCTGTAAAGATTAAGTCCCCTAGATAATAAACCAAACAACATGTGTCCTCATTCCTGACTTTGTGACATCATGTGTCCTCCTCACAAGGGACATCACTTCTGGATGTTGACATCATGTGACTTTATAAGAGATGTAACTTGTAGTTTAGTTATATCACATTCCCCTACCAGTGAAATCACCAAAACAGCATTCCTTTCGCAGGTTAATTGGGACTCTAAAGCCCACTAGCACTTCTACAGTGGAGCACGGCTGTACAGAGTCTTGGCCGACTATCCATGCTGTTGCTCTGTAAAACCCCATGCGATGTATGGAAACAGCTGACAGCACACTGGAACCTAACCGATCTACCATATTTCTTTGTGACATGGTTAGGACACGTAAGAAACATCGTATTTGGCATTGTCCTTATATATAACAGATGTTACACTGCTCTATCTGTCAGTGTAGGTAGACTGAATTTAAGGCACATTTAGACGAGCAGATAATTATTACAATTGATTGAATGATTGTACTGCAACGGCCATTTAACACTTGTAAAATAATGTATAAGAACAAAAATAATAGTTTTATGTAATTTGTTGCGTTTATCTTTCACTAGCATATCGTGAATGATCCTCATTTAAGCAAATAAATGATCAAATGCGAATGGATTTGTACACGATGATAACCTTACATTGCAATGTAATTTCTTTATACAGCACTGCATCTTAATCTACGGAGGCCATGTACACATCCTCGCTGGAGGCGAATGGATCCCATTATATGTCAATGTGGACCGTTGGGTGCCTCCGGTGGAAATCACAACAGAACCTAAGTGAGTTATCATGCAGAAAATTCATACTCCATATTTATATAAACTTAGACATTCAATATTATCCCTACTCCTTCAAAATTAGACATGAGGTTCTTAGCACACAATGTAATGAAATTGTGTGAGCCCATCTGCCCCGTCACGGCGACCTCAATCAGATGGGTCCCTACCCTAAGACTTTTTTGCTTAACTAGACATTTAGAGATATTTCACACATGATTCCAGTGCTACATTAATATAAATTTTGTGGAGTCTGTGGTAAAAAAAATGCCCACAGCAGTTCCACATAACATCCCCTCTTATAAAAGTGTTAGTGTAGGGACCCATCTGAAGAAAGATGCCACAAGGTTTGGCAGATGGGATCACACAACTTTACTTTATGTGTGATAGTAAATAGGACCTTCCATTTCTTAGAAGAAAAAAAAGGACCCATGGGAACTTTTGCCCAGTAGTTCCCTATTCTTCCCAATAATTTGGCAATCAGACATTTCTGATGCCGGAAATCTTGAGGGACATAGTAAGACCAGATAAGTGGAAATCCAACCTGTCCACTTCCGAGTCCTATTTCGATTCCCTGGTCACCACAGACTGATGGCTGATCCTGCCAAAATTATGCCAAAGTTGCACTACTATAAATCTAAAGTCTATGGTCAGAATCTAATGACACCTAGATAAAAATCTAAATTACTGTTAGGATCAAACCACAATGTTCACTTACCTGTGCATCTATCCTTCCACTCTTACATAGTGCTTAGGTGACACATTCTCCTGTCTATGTTCTTGTGTGTATGTTTCCCTTTAAATGCACATCTGGATCTGTAAACGTCCATGCCTTCTCATTCATCACTTACTTGTGGAGGTCTGTCTGGTCTGCATTCTGGTGTTCCATGCGGTATCCCTAATTTGACCTCAGCAGATCTCCCAGTCAAACTCTTTGGGCCACTCATGTCTTATGGATGATCCTTAAGAGGCTTTCATGCCCTTTAAGGGTTGGCCCATCTCATACATTGGGAGCATATCGCTAGGATATGCTCCCAGTGTCTGCGTGGCTGCCCTCTATTTGTTTCTATGGGACTATTGAAAATAGCTGAGCACTGGCTATTTCCATGAGCCCCATATAAGGGGCTGCACTTGCGCATTGTGCTTTTCATCCCTTTCAATGGGACTTCTGAAAATAGCCGAAAGCACTGTTTGGCTATTTTCGACTCAGGGCTCCTGAGAGTGAGCAGGTAAGAATAGATGCAATTGGCAGCTATGTTAGCTCCACTTGCACAGAACTTACTGACACTGGTCAGGAGGGGAGGAGCAGGCATCACCTTGTCTCTGACCGAATGACATGGGGCCAGGTCCGCTGGGGTGAGTATTACAGGGGGCAAGGCTACGGCCATTACAGGGGCCACAGTGGGGAGCAAGTGGCACAGTAGGAGACTGCTGAGGGCAGCCCTACAGCCATGCATCACCAATTAAAGGATCTGCCGACAGCTCATGGGCATTTGCCTGGTAAGTCAGACGCTCAACCCGGGCCTCGCCTCAGATCCTCATTCTTGTGGTCAGTGGGACCCAAAAGGCCTTTGTATTAATGGCGCACCCAGCAATATTTCATCAGTTGTACAGGAACCCCCTTGAAGCTGGAGCCTCTCTGTATGTCCCCATGTATCATGGTGTATATGTCTGTGATAATACTGTCTGTACGATAGGGCAGCAATGGAGCCACTCATACAGCAACACCGCTATATCTGTAACATTCAGCATCATCCGCTAGATATGTATCTATCAGCATCACTGCTATATCTGTATCTATCAGCATCACCGCTATATCTGTATCTATCAGCATCACCGCTATATCTATATCTATCGGCATCACCGCTATATCTGTATCTATCAGCATCACCGCTATATCTGTATCTATCGGCATCACCGCTATATCTGTATCAATCAGCATCACCGCTATATCTGTAACATTCAGCATCACCGCTATATCTTATCTATCAGCATCACGCTATATCTGTATCTTCGCTCATCTATATCTGTATCTATCAGCATCACCGCTATATCTGTATCTATCACGCATCACCGCCTATATCTGTAACCATTTCAGCATCACCGCTATATCTGTATCTATCGCATCACCGCTATATCTGTATCTATCGCATCACCGCTATATCTGTATCATATCGCTATATCTGCATCGGCATCACCGCTATATCTGTATCTATCAGCATCACCGCTATATCTATCTATCGCATCACCGCTATATCTGTATCTATCGGCATCACCGCTATATCTGTATCTATCGGCATCACCGCTATATCTGTATCTATCGGCATCACCGCTATAATCTGTATCTATCGGCATCACCGCTATATCTATCTATCGCATCACCGCTATATCTGTATCTATCGGCATCACCGCTATATCTGTATCTATCGGCATCACCGCTATATCTGTATCTATCGGCATCACCGCTATATCTGTATCTATCGGCATCACCGCTATATCTGTATCTATCGGCATCACCGCTATATCTGTATCTATCGGCATCACCGCTATATCTGTATCTATCGGCATCACCGCTATATCTGTATCTATCGGCATCACCGCTATATCTGTATCTATCGGCATCACCGCTATATCTGTATCTATCGGCATCACCGCTATATCTGTATCTATCCGCATCACTTCTTACTTCTTTAGGGACCCACATACAAGACTTGCGCCTCCAGGATCATCCTGTGTAAGGCTGTGTTCACACCTGCGGTGGAGCCTCCATAACATATTCTGTAATATTTTATAGGAAAACTATTGCTTTATATAGGGCTATTATTCCTGTCACTGCGATGGACACTCCAGCGGATCCTGACATACCTTACTGTAAGTCAGTGAGGAGCAGTAGGTGCTGGTGATATCAGTCATGTGAGGGACCCGGGTGTGCATTGCAGTTTCTGTTCTGCAGGTGTGAATAGGTGTAATAGCGATTAATGTAATGGGTAACTCCCAGTATAACATCAGACTGGAGGAAGTTGGGAATCTTCTGCTATCACTGGTCCATATAACATCCTGGGAACGGTCACTTCTCCTTCTATTAATATTATAAACAATCATGTGACTTAGAGAAAGATAACTTATCTACGACATGAGCCGATGATCTGTACAATGATCTGGGAGACATCCATCTTCACTGCTCACCGACCTGCAACTGACTGGATGCAACCGACTTTTTTATTTATTCAAATTCAAATTGAGCAATTCTATTGGAGGATGGCTACTGCTATTAACAGGGTAAAGACAAGCAATTCTATTGGAGGATGACTACTGCTATTAACATGGTAAAGACGAGTAATTCTATTGGAGGATGACTACTGCTATTAACAGGGTAAAGAAGAGCAATTCTATTGGAAGATGACTACTGCTATTAACAGGGTAAAGACGAGCAATTCTATTGGAGGATGGCTACTGCTATTAACATGGTAAAGACGAGTAATTCTATTGGAGGATGACTACTGCTATTAACAGGGTAAAGACGAGCAATTCTATTGGAGGATGACTACTGCTATTAATATGGTAAAGCTGAGCAATTCTATTGGAGGATGACTACTGCTATTAACATGGTAAAGACGAGCAATTCTATTGGAGGATGACTACTGCTATTAACATGGTAAAGACGAGCAATTCTATTCGTGGACATGGTAAAGCCAAGCAATTCTATTGGAGGATGGTAACTACTATTAACATGGTAAAGCCAAGCAATTCTATTGGAGGATGACTACTGCTATTAACATGGTAAAGACGCGCAATTCTATTGGTGGATGGCTACTGCTATTAACATGGTAATACTAAGCAATTCTATTGGAGGACGGCTGCTGCTATTAACGTGGTAAAGCCAAATAATTCTATTGGAGGATGGCTACTGCTATCAACATTACATAACAACAATAAATTAAATGCCCGAGAAGTGACCCCATTTTGGAAACCACACCCCTCACAGAATTTACCAAGGGGTGTAGTGAACATTTTGATGCCACAGATATTTTGTAGAAATTAATGTGCAGCTGACCATGTAAAGTGAAAATTGCAATTTTCCACACATATGGCATTTCAGTGACCCAATATGCTGTGCCCAGCTTGTGCCACTTGTGACACACCACACCCTTTAATTGTTAGGTGGGTCCTGCTGGTTATTGAAATGCCATAAATATGGATGTACTTTTTTGGAACATCGCAGGGTTAAGAAGGAACCACCTTTTGGATTTTGCAGCACACATTTTGATGAATTGGTTTATGGGCGCCATGTTGCTATTGAACAGCCTCTGGGGTACCAGTACAACCATTTTATGACAGCCATACATTTTATTTTTCTCTCAACTGAGCGGTGAGGGCTTGTTTTTTGCAGGATGAATTGTCATTAGAGATGAGCGAGCAGTGCTCGTTACGAGCACTGTAACGCTCGGGTCCTGGGTGAAATGCCCGCAGGCATTGCGGATCCGTCCTCATCTGCATGTAAGTCAATGAGGACGGATCGTTTGGTATGACACTCATTGCGGATCCGTCCTCACCCGTCTTAAAGTCAGTGGGGACGGAACCGTTTGGTATGAGTGTCATACCAAACGATCCGTCCTCATTGACTTACATGCAGATGAGGACGGATCCGCAATGCCTGCGGGCATTTCACACGGGACCCAAGCGTTAGAGTGCTCGTAACGAGCACTGCTCGCTCATCTCTAATTGTCATTATCATTGGTTCTATTTTGGAGTAAGTACAACTTTTTGATCACTTTTTATTCAGCTTTTTGGGAAGCAGGATAATTATAGGGCATCAACTCAGCCATTGCTTTTTGGGATTTGTTATCAGGGCAATCACCGTGCAGGAAAAATCTTATTCTGCTATTTTCAGGGAGACTTTTTTTATTTTTCTGCCAATCTTTGGGGGGACTCATTTTTTGCGGGATAATTTTTTTTATTGGTACATACTTTTGATTGCTCGCTATTATGGTTTTTTGTAAGGCAAGGTGACTAGAAATGGCTATTTTGACACCTTTTTTAATTTGTGTTTTAAACCATTCATCTGATGGTGTAGATCATGTGATATTTTTATATAGCAGGTCATTACAGATGCGGCAATACCTAATATGTCTATTTTTTATTTTCAATCTTACACAATAAAAGCATTTTTTTTTTAAATCCTGTTTTTGTGTCGCCATTTTCTAAGAGGCATAGTTTTTTTTTATTTTTCTGTCAATCGTCTTTTGTAGGGGCTCATTTTTTACGGGATGAGATGTTGTTTTGACTGGTACCATTGTGGGGTACATTATACCTTTTCTTCGCTCTACACTTTTGTAAGGCAAAGTGACTAGTGTTGAGTGAAATGAAGTTAACGTAGTGAACTTCGATCCAAATTTCAGAAAAAATTTGATTCGCCACAAAGCCCAATTTCTTCATGCTTTGTGGTAATGAATCAAATTTCCCTGAAATGGCTATAAACATTTTTAAAAATCCATACTTACGTCATCCTTTTGAGCATGAAGAGGCTGCCTTGGCCATCTTTCTTGAGGATCCCACATGAAGTGTCATGCGCGGTTTCTTTTGGATGCATACAAATTTTGAAAATTTTCAACAGTCTTCTGTGCCTGTTTTTTTTTATATAATAACACGTAGTTTTAGCTTTTTTTCACAAAGAATATACGGGGAAAAAACAACAGTTTACGAAATTTAGGCTTAAAACCGTTATATACTATCTATGGTTATAATCTGCTTTTTAGGCAAAGGCAGAGACATTTCACTTTTGAATTGCTGATTTTGCTGGAATGGGTTTCAGACGTTATGTCATATTTGCAGAACCAATGTAGTGTAAACCCCCAAAGAGTGACCCCATTTTGGAAAATACACCCCTGAAGGAATTCATATGGGTGTATAAGAAGAAGTAGTTGTCTTGTTTTACTGATATTTTAATTTTTGTATTTGGCAGCATAAATATACTGTGTGGAGTACATCATATATAATATACATCATAGTTACCTTTATTCTGCAGGTTGTTACTATTATAGCTATACAACATTTATTATTTCTGTGTTTCACTACTTTTACACAATAAAAGCAATATTTAACAAAAAAAATTTATGGTTTGTATCATCACTTTCTGAGAGACATGACCTGACGCTTTCATTGGTACTGTTTTTGAGGTGCATACAGCGTTCACCGGGTGGTAGAAGTGACATGTTAGATTTATTCTGCTGGTCAGTGCGAAAACAGTGACACAAAGTTTATAATTTTCTCTTTACATTTTATTACCTTATACAATAAAAACTATTTTATTTAATTTAAAAAAATGTGTTTTCAATTTTCTGACAGTCATTAAAATGACACAAAATTTATGTTTTTTTTGCACATTATTACTTTTCTACAATGAAAAAGTACAAAAAAAAACCTTTTTTGTGACACCATTTTCTGAATGACATAACTTTTTAATTCTCTGTCAACAGTGCTGTGTGAGAAATTAATTTTTGCAGGATGGGTTGCTACTTTCACACTTCCGTTTGCAGGATCCGTTTGTGAGATCCGTCCAGGCTCTCACAAACTGATCCGTCCTGATAATACAACCGTCTGCATCCGTTCTGAACGGATCCGTTTGTATTATCTTTTACATAGCCAAGACGGATCCGTCATGAACTCCATTGAAAGTCAATGGAGGACAGATCCGTTTTCTATTGTGTCAGACAAAACGGATCCGTCCCCATTGACTTACATTGTGAGTCATGACGGATCCGTTTGGATCAGTTTCCATCAAACTGCAGGCAGCGTTTTAGTGTCCGCCTCCAAAACGGAATGGAGACTGAACTAAAGCAAAACTGATGCATTCTGAACGGATCCTTTTCCATTAAGAATGCATTAGGGAAAAACTGATCAGTTCAGGACCGTTTATGAGAGCCTGTGACAGATCTCACAAACGGATCCTGCAAACGCAAGTGTGTAAGTAATTGGTAATATTTTGGGGCACATTTAACTTTTCCATCACTTTTTTTAACAGTAGGGTGAAGTTAAAAACAGCAATTTTGTCTTTCTTCTGTTTCATTTTCACAGCCTTCACTGTGTGGTATGAATGACATGATAATTGTATTGTGCTGGTCAGTGCAAATAGAGTGATACAAAGCTACATTTTTATTGTACTTTGGTAGCCTACAGGCGTGCTGGCTATTTACAGCATATTAACCCATTTTCTGTTTGTAAATGTTTATTTCTTAAAAACGTTTTACTACTTTTATACAATAAAAACTGTTGTAGTTAATTAAAAAATCATGTTTTTGTGTTGCCACTTTCATAAGTCATAAATATTTCATCTTTTTGTTGAAAGCTGTGTCAGGTTCTGTGTCTAGCATTGTTTATTTTGTACCCTTCAGGATAGGTAATGTGATAATTTTATAGTTCAGATACTTACAGACATGGCAATATCAATCATGTATAGTTTTTTTCTTTTTTTTTAATAATAATATATACCTTGCCTTTTTTTTTTTACTTCATTTTTTTTTCAACTTCTGATGTATTGCAGTCTGTTGTACTTAAGCCTCATTCACACGTCCATGTCCGTGCTCAAATCCGTGAGCAGGTGGTCAGTGAGGCATCCGTGAAGCTGCCTGTGAAGGATCCGTGTAAGGCTCCATTCACACGTCCTGTTTTTCTTTCCTGATTCGATCCTGATTTTTTCAGGACCCATTGAAATGAATGGATCCAGATCAGGATCGAATCAGGAAAGAAAAACAGGACGTGTGAATGGAGCCTTAGGTCCGTGTGTCCGTTTTTTGCTGTCCGTGTTGCATCCGTGTTTCACTGACACTGAACAGCTGAAAAATAATTTTCAAAGCATCTCTTCTTAATGATCCATGAAACACGGATGAAATCCGTGAGGGATCCGTGGTTTTCATGGACTCATTGACTATAATGGGCGTGAGGGATCCGGGAACACGGATCAAGATAGGACATGCATCCGTGCTAAAAAACTGAACCAGGGACTGTGATGAAACACTGATGTCTGAACACACACATTAAAATAAATGTGGACGTGTGCTGTCCGTGGAGAATGCGTACAGCACACGTCCGTGAAACACTGACACGTGAATGAGGCTTAACCAGAAGTCTGGCGGTTAGCCCATTAGACCTTGCTTTAGGCAAGACCTGATAGGCTTCAGTAGCTGACAGACCCAGAGACCATTGTTAGGCCTCTAATTGCCACAGCAACCGACACCCCCTGCTCACGTTGGCCCTAACCTCTGTCAACCAAATAAGTGTAGCAATCTCACACATGTCCCAGAAGTTGTCACAAGGTGGTAAAATGAAATGTTAACCAAATGTATAAAAGTTTTTGCCATATTCTAATATCAATACCTTTTTTTATGTATGGAGCTGTGTCAAGGTATTTTTTTTAAGTTTTATTAGTATAATTTTGGTATGCTTACTACTTTTTAATCACTTTTATTCCACTTTTGGGTAAGCACAGGTGTTTACAAAATGGCAATTCTAGCACTGGCATTTCGGTTCAGCCAGCATGTGAAATATTATACTATTTTGGACATGGAGATACCAATTATGTTAGTGTTGCATTTTATTTTTTTCTATGCTAAATAAGAAAAACCTCCTGTTTTTAATACTTTTAATACTTTTTAATACTTTTTTTTTTCAAAACTGTTTTAAAACTTTTATTTATTTTGGTTTGTCTGTCCCCTTATGGGCTCGAAAGGGAATATGTTACCATGAAAATAGGCCCTGTTGCCATATAGGCCAGTGATGGTGAATCTTTTAGAGACCGAGTGCCCAAACTGCAACCCAAAACATACTTATTTATCACAAAGTGCCAACACAGCAATTTACCCTGAATACTACAGTCCAATATAGTATATCCTCCATGTACATTATCTTTTAGCTGTAATAAACTGCCTACATCCAATGCGCTGCCTGTGCTGTTCATAGTGCACCCTGTGCTGATAAATGGCAGGAAAAGTCTAAGGCATATTGGTACACCATAGACTTTTCCAGGGTGTGGGTGCCCACAGAAAGGGCCCCGAGTGCCGCCTCTGGCACCCATGCAATAGGTTCGCCACCCCTGATATAGGCGGACCCATTCAGTGACTGACTGAGTGTATGCACCCTCATTTAGGTATAAGGAAGGTTGCCAATCATCGCAGGACTTCCCAAACGACTGAGCCCAGAAACAGCTGATTTCTGACATAAAATACAATACATAGTTATACTGAATCTTTTCCAACAAAACTATATATTAGTCTGTACTGCATTTCATGGTCACAGGTTCCCTTTAACACATTGCAGTGCATAGTTGCCAACAGTCCTGAATCTGCAAAGCTTCTCCCTAATTTTCAGAGACAATCCCAGCAAGCTTGGGCAGTTCCAGGTCCCAAAATGGGTGGAGGCCTGTGTAAGCGGTTTTTCCTGGGAGGCGTTAGGGTATTCCCAAGGTGGGTCTTAAATGTCCTGAATTTGCCATCAAGAACATTAGTAAGTATGGTAGTGTGTTATAATTTTACTGTTATAGGAGCACTAAGATGACCTTCCAAGGGGCCATCACACAGCAACTGGCAAGCGCTCATAACCCATTGATTGTGTCGGGTGGGTGCAAAAAGGGTGACAGAGGGACCCCTCCCTCTAACTACTTAGACACCGCAGTTACTATTGACCACGTGCATGTTTTAGGTAAACAACCAGAAATGGCATTATCGCCACTTTTGGTCATTGTCAGTGGATGAAATATGGGGATTATGTTGTAACTGTGCATATGTAGGACAAGGTGTGCCTGGTGCGAGGAGGGGTTCAATTTTTCTCCGAGTTTTCTTTCTATGTGAAAGTGGGGTGACAACTGTCCTCGAATACTGCCATATAATGGCAATGTCTTGGGAAGCCCTAAGAAGAAAGGCCATTACCCTTTTCAGCTGGCCAATTTGCCCCCTCAAAAACTACTCGAGTCCTTCCATGACTAGGTGGATACACAATTTAGGAGCCTGGAGAAGCAGAGAGTGGCGCAACTCATGAGGGAATCACTTTATAATGGCAGTCATATTGGTTTTCACTGAGCTTTTCCTGAAACACATACAACCGACTGATGCGCCTTTTCACAAGAGATTATTAGTCCAGCGACAGTGAAATCTGATTAAATTCAGGAAATTTATTATAGCAGAGGGAGGTAAAATACAAGTAATGCTAACATTTTGGGCTAGCCCTTTGTCAAAGCTAAAAGGGCTAGTGTAGCCCTAAATGCGTCAGATTTACTTGTATTTTAGCCGCCCTATAATAAAGCTCCTAGTTTATGGAGTCATTGAAGTCATTATTAGTGATTTAGTAATACTAATGTCCCAGCTAAATCTCCATTGACCACTCTGTCAGCCAATACTCCTGCCCCAGCCTGGACCAACCACTGCTTTTGTTATGAATCAGGCGAGCCCTCCTCCTTGTTTGGTAGCAATGACAATCCCCCCCTTATCCCTCCTTTCCTATTTTCCCGCCCAGACCCGCTCCCATAAAAGGACAATAGAGAAGCGGGAAGAGTGACGTCACCGCCCTCATGCAAATGAGCTTGATTGAAGAGAATTTGAGCGTGGGAACCGCGCACGCGCAGTAGGATCTTTAGAGGTGGCCTGAAGAGTTTGATTTCTGCAACACTGTGACCTAGGCGCTGCACGAGAAGTTCAAGTAAGAGCATTGCGTTGTGTGCATGTACTGCTCGGCGATCTGTTGCGATATACCGTGCGATATACCGTGCGATATACCGTGCGATAGGCTTTGGCTACTGCAGCGGTTCGTGTGTTGGCTGCACGCAACCTTGTGCATTGAGCCTGTGCCCCCCGTGCATCGCGTGTCTCCTGTCTTGTCACTTGTCAGCGCTTAGATTTACTTGTTTCCTATTGTCGCACTGGGCAGAAGTCGCATGAAGTGGCTGTGGGCGCAGTTTGGCTGCTCGGATGGCACGGTGCGGTGTCGGTGCCATGTGTCAGCCTCACATCCCTGCTCTGCACGTTTCCTCCATTGTTCAGTGTCACTGGACGGGCCTCATGTCTCTGTCTGGGTATCACCCGCCTGATCGCTGCGGTTGGCGCAGAATGTAGTGCCACCCAGAAGTTCAGGTTGAATTCTAATGCCACGTGGGTGCTTCACATAGCGGGCACGATTTTGGGGTGACTAGACAGTGGTAAAAGGATGCACTCAACAGATGTCATCTCTGCCTTGTCTGGGGCTTTCATCTAGAAATGGGTGACCCCCTCCCCCTTATTGAGAAACTTCCATAGGTCGGATGTTATGGGTTGTGCTGTGGTGCACTTGGGGTGACTTTAGAGGTGTGCAGCTATTTGTGGGTGCAGGGGGATGATAGGTGGGGGGTGGGGACGCCCTGTGGGTGGCCAGGCTGCTTGGGTTGCTGCACGTAGGCAAAACAAAGGCACGTACAGAGCCCTGGACACCCTGCAGTCACAGGCTGGAGCATTCCCATCCATCACCCCCTGCAAAATGGGGGAGAACAGCACCCCAAACCTCCACTGCACTGCAACAATGTATCAGGCCCAGGGAAAGATGGACAGTTTACCACCAGATCCAGGCAGGAGTGATCCTCTTGTGTGCCATGCTGGATGTGTAGTTGTTGGTTAATGGACGCAATGATAGGGGTAGTTTGATTGCTTTGTCTGTTACATAGGTTTGAATACATTGTTTCCATATGGGGTGAGGGGTCATCTTTTTAGATCATATGTGCCCCGTCCTGTATGATGCTATCAAAATTAGTGCACTGGGAATCTGGCCCATAGCAACCAATCAGACTGATCTTTTCATTTTCCAAAGGAGCACTGAAAAATGAAAGGTGAAATCTGATTGGTTGGGCAACTAAGCCGATTTTTCTTTGCTCCAGTTTTAAAGTCTTGAATAATCCCCCCCCCGCCATATATTGGTATCTTTATTCTCAGTCATGAAGAACTTTCATGGACACAAACCCAAAATTTTGGAAGCCACTTGCAAATATTTGATCGTTTGCCATTAGGGAGCGCTGAAAAAATAAAATATGTAGAATACTCCACAAAAATCCACATGTTTTTGATTCTGATCATTTCAATTGGAAGCTTCACCCTTTTTTTTTTTTTTTTCCCCCGCACCGGAATGGAAATAATACGGCGAGTAACTGACTATGCGGTTTTCCCACCGGGTATCAAGGGAGAATGGCATGCATGAGTCTGTGCCAAAATCCATATAGAAAAAGCTGATGGTCAGCCATGCTAGTGTACACATGTTCCTATGTCTATAGGTCTCTTAGGTAATACATGGGACCTGATAGGTAGTAGGCTTCAAAAGGAATGTTGAGATTGGTGCATAAGGGGTTAAAACGCGGATCTTGCAGGTCGCTAACCCATTCAAGTCAATGGGTCCGTGTATTATGGACCGGCTGTTTGCGGTTTGCAAAATAGGCACAGACTGCCTACTTTCATGTGCATGAGGCCTTATTGTAAGATCCAGCGTGTTGCACTCACCATGATAGAAATGAGTGCACAAATCTGACCGCCATTTTGATATGTTGTGTGGATTCTGGTTCAGCATGGATTCACACACAGATTATTAGTGAGGGTTTTTTTTTTTTTGCACTTTTGAATTAATTTTTTTTGGGCTTGGACAATTAATTTATTTTTATTTATTTTTGCTAGTGGCATTTTTTTCAATTTGGTGGCATTTTTTTTAGTGTCTCTGGTGCTTTTTTTAAAAAAAAATGCAGCATGTTAAACCAGTGGCATGTTTTCAGACCAGGGGGATGATTGGTGTGCTTGTGGAAGTGTCTCAACCAATAAAAAGGGACGTTCTGAAGACTCCAGGTCCCTCATTTACATACGGAAAGACACCGTTTCAAAGGGTAATTACCTGAAAACAACAAAGTAGAGATTTTTGAAAAAGTCAACAACAATTTTGCTGTGATGTGATCTGCAACGTCATAGAATTATATCTGACTGAGATGATGGGCTCCCTTTAAAAGATTTGAGAAATGTCTCACCCTTTTACCCCTGGACTTTCCCACCCATCATAAGCACCTTCATATCAGGCTGTCCTCAGCAGGAGCGGTTCCTCGTGTCCCCTGTGTATGGAGACTTGCATTGTTCACATTCCTAGGTCTAAACTCATACAGTCGATCAGTTTGTTATACATTATGGGTTTTTTATGGCATGGATTGATGGTGGTCACAGGTTCAGCTGTCGGGTCATGGCCCCTGTGGTTATCCTGGTCAGATCTTGGTGATAGTGATCACCCAAACCACATGCCAATCACTTGCCTTGGTCTTCTGAATCACAGCTCGTTCTCATACATTGTGAAGCGGCTGACAGAAAGGGTACAGTTGGCAGTACAATTTATTAGTCATGCAGCTCTGTTGTGTGTGTGTGTGTGTGTGTGTGTGTTTTTTTTTTTTTTTTTTTTTTTTTTTTTTTCTATTATCCCTTTTAATTAAAGCGGGTTTCTCCTCCTTACTCATACTAAAACTCAAAAAAATAAAACTAAGCTATGGCTTATTAAAAAGAATAAATCTGTGTACAAGTACTTTCCATCAAAGTGTTTGTACATCAGTCTCCCACAGAATAGGTTTTATCCGGTGACTTTACAGCAGACTGTTTTAATTCACTAGACGCGCAGGGCTGTGGAGTCGGTAAGCCGAGCCCTTCATAAATGGCCAGTATGTAGTAAAATGGTAACATCCGGCTTTTTCTTACTATCCTGTAAGTAATCAGGCTACGTAAGCCATATTTATTGGAATATAATTTCTGAAATTCCTGACATTTTCTAAATTCCTTTATGTAATGCACTATGCTTTTAAAGGGGTTCTCCCGGAATGAGTTTAAATGGCCGCCGGCCACCTTTCCCAGAATATAAGCAGGGCTGGTTGCCTCCACATTCAGTAATGGTAAGGGAGCGGGGCTGCACAACACTACACTACAATAGGTGGTAATGATGTGATCCTACCTACGATGTGCCAACATGGCTGAGCAGCCTGACAGGAAACTCATCAATATTTAGTATATACTGTACAAGTACCAGAATATATTGTGTAGTGAGACCTAGTGCCCCGCAAGGCAGCTCTGTAAGGCTCTATTCACACGTCCTGTTTTTCTTTCCTGATTCAATCCTGATCTGGATCCATTCATTTCAATGGGTCCTGAAAAAATCAGGAAAGAAAAACAGGACGTGTGAATGGACCCTAAGGCCTCATTTAGACGACCGTATGTTTGCGGGTCCGCAAATATACGGGGACCGCCCGGCGTGTGTTCTGCAGCGCTTGGAACACACGCCGTGCGGCCCCATTGAAAATGCCTATACTTGTCCGTGCGTACGGACAAGTATAGGACATGTTCTATCTTTTTATGCGGAGCCGCGGCACGGAGACAGCTGTGCGCTCCCATAGAGGTGAATGGGGCTGCATGTATTCCGCAATTTTGCGGAATACATACGGCCCCATTCATACGGTCGTGTGAATGGGGCCTAAGAGGTAGCAAACAGTCTTGCTCGCACAATAGGGCAGGTTGCGTGCAGCCATTTTAAAGCATTCCCGGAGGACCCCTTTACTCTTTGGAAAACAATAAGTGTAAGAAATCTATGCATTTGTCCTCAGAAAGTTAAAGATGATCTGTCATGTCTCCTGACATGCCTGTTTTAATAAATACTTGCACTCCCCATGTAATAATAATTCTGGAGCATCTAATCTTATGACTCTATGATGTGCCATTTCTTTATTATTTCTACAAGAAGTTATGAATTCTTTACTAGCAGTTTACAATGAAGGTCCAGATGGGTGTTACCAGTTGGGGTGTGTCCCTGTGCAGTCTCGCTCCAATCAGTGCTGCCATTGTCAGGCTGTGCAGAAAAAACCTGGTTACCTCCCCTCCGTACCCTTACTGCAGACTGCTAGCAATTCATTCATATCTTCTAGCAGGAATAATAAAGGAATGGCACAACATAGAGCCATAAGAATAGATGCTCCAGAATTGTTATTACACAGGGAATGCATGTACATGGTTATTAAATCAAGCATGTCAGAAGGGGTGATGGGTCCTCTTTAAAAAGTTAAATTCCGGTGGCCTGATCCAGCTGAGGATCAGCTACCAAAGCTTACTGTATCTAGTATTGTCAGATACGACTGTGTACCACTTCATCCCTATTAACTATAATGGGGTCTATTGGTGATCCAGACGGATTTCCAGCATAAATGCCGGGTTTCGGCTAGACAAATTCAGTTGCATGCAGAAGTCTTTGGCTGACAGCCGGCATTTATCCTGGAACAGCCCATCAGATTAAGCTACCAGATTCACAACATCACTATAAAGTTCTGAGGTGGACACACATGCTCAGTCTTGCCTCTGTACTCAGTTGGCCATTCTTTGGGATCCCCGGTGTGGTGAGCAGGCTGCTTTTAAAGCTGCAGCGCCTTCTCTCTACCTCAGATGCTGAGCTATGCAGTGATGCTGTCATTTTTAACAATATCCGACCCACAACACGTGTCAAGGCTTCATACAAATGAGTAATTTACAAATGGTCCAAAAGGACCAAAAAAAACACCTTTTAGTTACATGTGCTGTTACTAGCTTATTTGTTTAAAACGTAACTTTTATTTGTATCTTGTTAGAACAATCTACATAAAACATAAAATATCAGCTGTGTCATCTGGTTTCCTTCTAACTGAAGTTTCATTGGAACACTGTTCACACCACAGTGTTATTTGACCAGCTTAGGGAGCCAGTAAGTTCCATCCAGTGCACTGCTTCCAACTCGCTTGCTTCTGTCCCTATGCCCGGTCCTATCTAATTGCTGTTATAAACGTTTAATCTGCCCAAATCCCCTGAAGACTCCAGGTTTGCTGGTAGAACATGTTTGGGGGGGGGGGGGGTACAGTGTGTGAGTTCACTGTATTCACTGTAGGTGACAGGATCAGTGGAAGTCTATCGGCCCATCTCGATTCTGTCCTCTGTAGCAAGGAGAGTAATTCTCTTTTCATTCTGGGGTCTTGACACTCCTATATCAAGTTTTACCAAATCTTGACCCTTTAAGGGGGCACCCACGTTGCGGATTGTGTTGCAGAAATTTCCGCAACGGGAATTTCTGCAACAAAATCCACACCGTGTGAGTGCACCCTACTGGCCGACGCCATCCACCCTATTCAGGGAGCCGTGGCTACAGGCGCTTAGTTTAGTTAGGTCTATAAATGAGGCAAGAGGCTCTACTCACACCTTCCTCGTCTGTGATCTTCCATTAAAAATATTAACCTGATATCAAAGGAGCCATTTAAGACTCAGAAGCTCATCTTTTCTTATGGCCCCTCAGATCCAGTGCTCTGAGCATGATGGAAGAAGCTTTGATCTCCTCCTGTGATGTCATGTGGAGCCTTAATGGCTGTTGTGGCTTACAAAATATCACATCATGTGACCTAGAGAACACACAGTACTAAACCTGGAGTCCGGGAAGGTGCTGTATACTGCAGGGGTCTCTAGGAACCAGTCCACGAGTCACTTCGTCTCCCTTCAGGAGACAGCTACCATTGTCTGTCATGGGTTAGCAGTTTATGAAGAATTTCTCTCCCCATCCTCTTCTAGGCCCTCCTGGCAGTCATTCACGTCTCTTCCTTCCCATTGGGCGGAGCAGTATATATGGATTTTTCACTTCACTGGTAAATGCGCCTTCTTCTGTTTTCTTTTTTAGCTTGTCTCATTAAAGAAACAAAAATGATTGGATTTTACAAACCAAAGACGTACAGAAGCTCCAGAGGATGCTGCATCTGCAAGGCCAAATCCTCCAGCAGCAGATTCACGGACAGCAAACGCTATGAGGGCGATTTCCAGAACTGTTTTGGGTAAGGTGGTCTGGCTGGTGTGTAGGGACGTCCTCGCGGGTGGTGCTTGACTAACTGTAGTAATGCTAGAAAACACTGGGGCAGATTTACTATAAAAATGTGCTTTTTTTTTTTTTTTTTTTTTTTTGCACAAAATAACTGATGCACATGATTTGCACTGCATTTATCAAGTGTTTTAGACACTTTAAGAATTTTAATGTATGTTTAGAGTAACAGCACAACAACAAATAGATCTGAATACTTTTGTAATTGCATGTAATTAAAAATGTAGCATAGCCACTGAGTTATTAAATAACTTATCTGTATAGCGCCACCTGCAGTTTGTTCTTTTCCTTATTTCTTTGACCTGCTCGCTGAGAAGGCCGCACATGCTCAGTTTCATCCTGCAACTGCCTCCTGAGCTGTGATGGAGAGAGCTGAGACACCGCCTGAGCTATAGCAGAAAGGACACTCCCCTTGCGCTTTCAGCTTGATCTGAATCTAGCAAAGCAATGAATGGGAATTCTCGGGAACCGTTTTAATTACGTTAGTCATGAGACACCCCCTTTTAAGTTAGATTAGGCCGTCTATAGCCACGCTGGAAATCATCCAGCATCAGCCACTGTGAAGTCTGATGCAGTTTAAGACTGCGAGGGATAGATATCAAATGTTTTATGCCACGACTTTACACATCTCTCCCCGCTTTTCCGAAGTAGCAGTGAAAAGTGGGTGGAGGAAGAAAGGCCTTCAGCATCCCAACAGATTTATATTTGTTTAAGCCAGAAATTGGCGTAAATTATAGTTGGTTTTACTCCATGCCAGCTCATAGCTGCCATAGATTTTAATTTCTGGCACATGGACTCCCTGGAGATGCCAAATTTCTTGAGAAGCCTGAGGCCTTATGTGGCAATAAAGTGTACACTGTCCTACTTTTAGATGGTGCTAATAAAGGGGGAGGGGGTCTCACTTCAGCAAGTGGCATTTATTATGTAGAGAACATTAATACAAGGCACTTAGTAATGTATTGTTATTATCCATATTGCTTCCTTTACTGGCTAGATTCATTTTTCCATCACACTATGCTCTGCTTGTTTCCATGGTTACGACCACACTGCAGTCCAGCAGCAGTGGTTGTGCTTATACAATATACCAGTGATGCCCGACCTGTGGCCCTCCAGCTGTTGTAAAACTAAAACTCCCACCATGCCCTGCTATAGGCTGTAAGCTGTCCAGGAATGCTGGGAATTGTAGTTTTAGAACAGGTGGAGGGCCGCAGGTTGGGCATCACTGCAATATACGAATAAGCTCCAGCCTCTCTGGGTGCCCGGGACTGTGGGAATGGCATAGTCCAGCACTTTTACCTATAGTGTGCAAGCACGGCCACCACTGCTGGATTGCAGGGTGGTCATAACCATGGAAACCAGCAGTGTGTAATGAGATGGAAAAAATGAATCCATCCAGCATAGGAGGCAATATGGACAATTAAAGTACATTAATAAGTGCTTTGTATTAACTTTCTCTACATGATAAATGCCATTTGCTGAAGTGAGACAACCCCTTTAAGGAAAGTGGCGAGGGTGGCTTAAAAGCTGAGAGATGCACAATTTTCACAGACACTTTTTAATGTTACTTTTCATGGACAAAAGATGTTAAATCTCCCTCTGTGTTTCTTGGCAGCCACAGTGTGGGTGGTCATGCTGGGAGTTGTAGTTTAATCACAGCTCAATAGTTAAAGGTGGCCTCTATATAATTTTCACGCTTATCACTTATTTTTTATTTTTTTCATAGACTTCATGAAATGCGTACTGGAGATATCTGCAACGCCTGTGTCCTTCTGGTGAAAAGATGGAAGAAACTTCCCTCTGGCTCCAAGAAAAACTGGAATCATGTATGTGGGTTTTCTTTATGTTGTGCTCTCCACCACTAGGGGAGCTAACAGCATATGTATTCCTATTTCTCCCACTAAGCTCCTGTTTCAGTTTCATTTTCCTGCAGCTGCTGTCCAGATGCAAATATTGAGTTGTATGCAGTTTTACCCACTGCAGCTGTCACTGTTAGAATCAGTCCGTGGCAGTAAAGTTACCATGTAGCTCAGGTCTTAGGTCATTTTCTGATGAGCTATCGTTTAAATCACATTTTTATGTTAAACATATCCTTTTAGAATTTTTGATGTTTGTTTTATTTTTGTTTTTTCTTATACTTTTTATTATGTTAGATTATTTGCATGATAAAATGTACAGTTAGAGGAGGAACTAATTCTCTCTGCAGTCTAGGGGAGCTGCTTTAACCTGTAATATCTCAGGCTACAGTTCAGCTAGAGACAGCTAAGTCTAAGCTTTAAAGTCAGGCCTGATTCGCAGTGTTAAGACTTTTTCACACGTCAGTGGTCAATATGAGCCAAAACCGGGAATGGAGGCTACGCGGAGATAAAGTAAAATTGAAAAACTTCCACCCGTTCTGTGTCCTGGACTTGCACCTGGTGTTGGCTCACAAACACTGATGGAAATCGCTGATCAAACACTGACTGTCTAAAATCGGCCTTGGTGATTTCCATCAGTGATTGTGAACCAAAACCTGGTGCAGGTGTCAAAAACACAAAACAAGTGCAAATCTTTCCATGCCTTTGTCTGTGGAGGCTCCATTCCTGTTTTTTGCTCAGTCACTCATGGAAATCACTGATCAAACACTGACTGTGTGAAAGGGGCATTACTGTCGGAGATACAGCGGGTAGAAGTTGAAGGATGGGACTGAGGTGGTCAGAGGAATAAGGAAAATAGCATGCAGGAGGTGGCACTGTAGAGATTTTTATTGAATGACTCAGGTCCAAGTGCTGGTTTGAAAACTGTGTGTATATTCATTATATAAGGATACAACCTAGTTCTGTAGTTGAGGCTTCAGTGGTAGTATTTTTTATTTTTTTTTTTTCCCCATTGACAGTCGTATGAGGGATACATTTTCATGCCATTTTGGAGTACCTCTGCTGAATTGCGTAACTTTAATTTTTTGGGGTCTGTAAATTAGTACAATTATGGAGATGCCAATTTTTTTTTTTTTTTTAACAACTTTATTTTTCTACTGATGGAACTGTGTGTGAAGGCTTGTTTTATTTTGCATGGACAATGACATCTAAATCTTCAAATCATGCAACCTTCCAACCTTTTGATAAATTATTATATATACATGAACCTGCGATCACTTGCAGGTTTTCATCTGCTGAAACTAACATGTCTACATAGGTGACAGGGGAACCAGTTTAAACAGCCCCATACTGCCAGCGTAGTGGAGAAAATCAAGTTTTAATGATTTGTACAACTTATGTTAATTGAGGACTCGTGCTGCACCTTCATTATCCAGTGAAGTGTTCCTGGCTTTTGGCTATAAATTCTCCCTGAACACTCCCCTCTGCTCTTGATTGCCATCTCTAGTGTTATACAACATCGCATAGGCACAAATCGTGGTGTGAGGGCCTGGCAATAGCCCCCTAGGTTTGCCATCTTGGTACACCAATTAGGATCAGTGGTACACTGACAGACAGAGATCTAATGGTCAGCGGGACAAAAGAATTGTAAAGGGGAAAGAAACTTTGGAATATAAAAAAAAAAATATTCCCAATTAAAGGTGCTTGAATATGTCAAACAATATAAGGAAAAAGGTACACACTGAGATAGTGATGGAAAAATTACATTTATGAACCTCCTAAAGTGGGGATGAAAACCTAAAAACATCACCCTAGCATAAAGGCCACCACTGTCTTTGGCAAGTAGGGGCTAATGACATTCTTGAAAGTTTGGGCCAGTTCACACGACTGATTTTCAAAAACGTGCTTAAAAACTGCATGGAATCCGCATTTTTTTTTTAAATTTTTTTTTGACCAATGGGCGTTCACTTCAATACAAAGCTGAATTTCCAGCTTGACGTTTTTGAAGCACAAAAAGCACACAAAAACATAGACTTTCAGGGAGCTGATTTGAAGCGGATTTTAAGACAGATTTGCTCCAAAATCGTCAACAAAAACTGTGTGAACTGGCCCTAACAGGGGCAGAGTCTGTACAAAATGCATCTGCCTGAAAGTCCAGATGTATGGCAGGGTGTTTTTTGCATTGCGACCTATGTGAACAGGTCTTCCCTTTTTGCAGGTTGTAGATGCCCGTGGTGGGCCCAATCTGAAAGCTCTGCGGATCAGGCCTAAAAGGATCAGGTCTCTGGCAGCGCGGAGGCTGAAAAACAGACAGGTCCTGAAGATGAAGAAAAAACTTTGTAAGTTATTACATATTTGTAAAGAATGTCTAAGGCAACCAGTCACTTTCTACCATGTTGTAAGCCTTTACACTGCAGAATGATGGCTGCACTTCACTCATCTAGATGGCGCTACATTTATTTATTTTTTTTAAACTGGTAGAATTATCATAAAATCTGCCTTATGTTTTACTGAAGTTCTCTGCATGTGATCTGACTGATCTCCCATGTCTCTTGCAGATTCTGGGGCGCACAGCACGGCTTCCAGCGCGTCGCCCACACACTCTTCTTGTAGTAACCACTCGGATACAGACACTGACACAGAGCTCCGAACTGCTCCCAGCAGAAACTCCACCTTTTCCTTCCTGGATCCAACATACTGGAAAAGGTAACAGACTTTTATTACTCAAAATACTGAATACAGCTGGCCCGATACAGCTGATCACTATGGATCCAACATGTGAAACCCCTGTGAACAGCTGCCTCTTGCCATATACTTCTTCTGCAACTGCCCAGATATGGCCATTGAATTTGTGGGTAGGCCTTGTCGGCCAGAGTGAGCAACGCTCTGTTACTTGCTTTCCTCTTTGGCTAAAAGTGGGCAGGCTGAATTGGTGGGCACGCCCGCTAATGACATCCTTATAGAGCTAATAAATGGTTCAGTGTATAGCCACTATCAAAATTTGCCACACTCTCAATATTAATGTGGTTATGCCATAACGAATGAAAATCTGATGTAGCACTTGACAATCTCTTCCTAACTAGCTAGATTCTCTTCAGGCTAACAACTCATGGGGCGTGTCCTTTCTCAGGCAGTGTTAGGGCTTGGCAATTAATCAGGGGGGAAGGGGGAAAATCAAAATGCAGCCTGATTAATCGACATAATCTTGACCATGTCAATTATTTCAATTATTCTGGTTTCAGCCAGCAATGTTCTACTGAGTCTCCCCTCCCCTGCTCTTTAGATTTTAGAAATAAGAAATTCGGACCAACGATATATATATATATATAAATATTTTTTCTTAAGTGCATATCCATAGAGCAGAACTATAGACATAATAATAATATGGTTGCACAACATGTAATCAGCAATAAGAACAAAAGTAAATCTGGATATATGTGGCGCTATGCCGACTAGAGATAAAAACGGAAGTCCTTAGTTACACATATTTGCAAATGCGTGATCATGCCCACTCACCAATCGTCACGGTAACTTCCTGTGGAGTGGGTCCCTACACTCGTCTATGCCTCTGTTCAGACTAAATCCAAGCCTCCATTATTCTGGGCGTGTGAGACCAGCTAAATAGATATCCTACCAGAAAGTCCTGGGTGAATGGGCGTCGTCAGGTCCAAAGGGAGCATGCGAGGCTCCGTATATAATAATAGAAATAAAAAATTCGGACCAACGATATATATATATATATATAAATATTTTTTCTTAAGTGCATATCCATAGAGCAGAACTATAGACATAATAATAATATGGTTGCACAACATGTAATCAGCAATAAGAACAAAAGTAAATCTGGATATATGTGGCGCTATGCCGACTAGAGATAAAAACGGAAGTCCTTAGTTACACATATTTGCAAATGCGTGATCATGCCCACTCACCAATCGTCACGGTAACTTCCTGTGGAGTGGGTCCCTACACTCGTCTATGCCTCTGTTCAGACTAAATCCAAGCCTCCATTATTCTGGGCGTGTGAGACCAGCTAAATAGATATCCTACCAGAAAGTCCTGGGTGAATGGGCGTCGTCAGGTCCAAAGGGAGCATGCGAGGCTCCGTATATAATAATAGAAATAAAAAATTCTGCTCTATGGATATGCACTTAAGAAAAAATATTTATATATATATATATCGTTGGTCCGAATTTTTTATTTCTATTATTATATACGGAGCCTCGCATGCTCCCTTTGGACCTGACGACGCCCATTCACCCAGGACTTTCTGGTAGGATATCTATTTAGCTGGTCTCACACGCCCAGAATAATGGAGGCTTGGATTTAGTCTGAACAGAGGCATAGACGAGTGTAGGGACCCACTCCACAGGAAGTTACCGTGACGATTGGTGAGTGGGCATGATCACGCATTTGCAAATATGTGTAACTAAGGACTTCCGTTTTTATCTCTAGTCGGCATAGCGCCACATATATCCAGATTTACTTTTGTTCTTATTGCTGATTACATGTTGTGCAACCATATTATTATTAGCTCTTTAGATTTTAGGCTCCTCCCCTTCGGTGCTCCAACTGCATCCACCTCCCCCCACTGATCGATCTGTTTACAATGAACTATGAGGGGGAAAAAAAACTAGGAAATAATTATTCAGGAGTCCTAATTGAGGTAAAATGGTCAATTTAATTGCGATTTTTTTTTTTTTTTTTTTTTTTTTTTAAGTCATAATTGCCCTTCCCTAGGGTGTGTACTTTCTGCTGTAACTCTGTCATAACACAGGAGGTGTGTGCTTTCTGCTGCAGCTCTACCCCTGTAACTGCCACAGCTTCTACCAGTAGATCTGGCTGGTGGCAGTTGACAGATGGAACTGAGGATGTGCAACCATACTCGTCCAACTCAGGTGGACTTACATATTACAGTACAGATTAAACAACAGGGGGTGCTGTTGTAATGCCGTAAGGGGGATATCTCACAAATAAGGCATTTTTGTAACAGGATGTAAATTACAAAACTAATTTGTTTTTCATGCTGAATTAAAATAACATGTTGGCACAACCCCATCAATCTATTAAATTGATATATTGATTATGTTAATATATTATATTTATTTTCACTCTTGCCCTTCAGGCAGAAGGTTTGCTGTGGCATTATCTACAAAGGCCGTTATGGCGAAATTCTCATTGACGCCCAACACTACAAACCATGCTGCAGTAATAAGAAAACAGAGGAAAATGATACAAGATGAGGACCTATCTCAGAATACAACACTACCTTTTAAGGGGCAGGCTCTTCTGCCATGAACTGTTAAAGCACCACTTTTATTTTTTTTTTTTATTGCAGTTTTTTTTTTGTATGTAGATATGAAATATATTTAATAAGTGTATGTATGGGACACTTGCCCCTTTTTTTATTTTAATATCATGGTTTGCCAGTCGCTGCAGAGTAATATGACATAACTGAAGGGACTTCACCTTCTAAATCTGTACAATCTCCCAATTCCTTTGTTGAATTGGAACTTGTGTATAAAGTGGTAGTATTTTTTTATATGTATATGGTTGCTTTTTATTTTTTTTATTATGCAGTTGCTATTCTAAAGGATCGTTTTCTCATGGGTTGTTTTATTATATCGTCTGATATTTACCACTGTATTTTACATGGACTGTGATACAAACCGGGAACTGGATAAGGCGTATGGAAACCAGCAGCATCTATAGCCTGGACTGGATTAATCGCTTGGAGGTTTCTGTATGCTACCTTGTAACGCTTTGTGAGTGCCCGTTCTTATGTATAGGATTTCTCAGGATGACATTGGATGTGCCTTGCCCACATTGCCTTAGGCTGGCTATGCATTCCTAATACACTTTCATTACACTCCATGGATGGGACGTTGTGCAGCGTTTGCACCATTTTGAACAACCAAAGTCTGGATTGTGGAAATTTGGACTGCTTACCACTATCTGCCTCCAGATTTAAAAAAAAATTTTAAAAGTAGTACAGATATTTTCTTATATCCTTGTTTTGTCATTTACTATTCTACACACTGAGATTATATGTGTATATAAGAACGCTGGGACTGCGATATACCTTATAGTAATCATTACTATTTCATATATGCAATAACTAGTCTATAAGAGTACAGTCGCATAAATCCATTCCATACATGTGTATGGATTTCTACAAACACAACAGTTGCCAAAATTTCTGCAACACATTTGCTGCATTTGAATGTGCCCTTCTACCATTATAAAGTTTGTACCAAGTATTAGTTATCCTCTATGCACAGGCCAGTGGTAACTCATCGATTGCTGGGGGCCCCATGGCCCAGGTCAAGAACGCGTCCTGTCGCTCCATCAAGGTCCCTTTCACACGAGCGAGTTTTCCGCGCGGGTGTAATGCGTGACGTGAACGCATAGCACCCGCAGTGAATCCTGACCCATTCATTTCTATGGGTCTGTGTACACGAGCGTTTTTTTTCACACATCCGTTCTGCGTTGTGTGAAAAACGCAGCATGTTCTATATTCTGCACTTTTCACTCAGCCCTGGCTCCATAGAAGTGAATGGGGCTTCAGTGAAAAACGCATTACATCCTGAAGCAAGTGAGGGCGCAATGCGTTTTTCACTGATGGTTGCTAAGAGATGTTGTTTGTAAACCTTCAGTTTTTTATCACGCGCGTGAAAAACGCATCGCACCTGCGCAGAAAAAACTGAACGCAATCGCATACAAAACTGACTGAACTTGCTTGCAAAATGGTGCGAGTTTTCCTGAACGCATCCGGACCTAATCCGTGACGCTCGTGTGAAAGAGGCCTAATTCTCTAGCGGTACTGCCAGAGGTAGCTGAGTAGAGCGGCAGGGTGCATGCTTGGCCTGCCGCTCCATGAAGACAGGGACATGGGACTCCAGTTCTTGGAATTGGTATCCTGTGGATAGGGGATAATGCTAATGCTTGGTACAATCCCTTTAAATCCTTGTGGCTGGGGAAGGCATAGTGGGAGGGGTGGAGCCTATCACCATCCGTGGATTTTCTATAAGTCCCTCATAGATTACTATACGGTACAGTCATTTCTTTGTATAGGAATGAACAGTGGGCCTTGTTTGTCAAAATTTTCCACAAAAAAAAACTGTTGCCTGTAGCCTATCATAGCTCAGGTTTTTTTTTTTTTTTTTACAAGCCCAATTTAAGAAAGCTGCACTGTGATTAGTTGCTATGGGCAACAGAGTTTTTCTTTAGACATTTTTCATAAATCTTGTTGCAACCAGATTGTAACTGGTTTCCATAGGCTACAACACCACTCATTAGCCTCCAGCTTAACAGCAGTGCCAGTAAGGCCCCATTCAGGGGGCTGTAATGCAGCTGTGTTTTTTCATCAGTATTATGGCTGCAAGATCCAGAACCCCACCCCTATTAGTATGAGACTACACGTGCTCTGTATATGTATGTAGACAATGTTTCCCTATAATAACTGTAGTTTAATAGACAGAGACCGAGCTGGTAATGGAATCCATTTTCCTTGTAATACGTATATATATGTGTTGCTTTCGTTTACCCCTGATGTTCAGTGGGAGCAATAATACGTTGACCTGCCTCAGGTCAGTAAGCTACATGATGGAATTTAGCCTTTACTGATATTAATGTTTTTCTTCCAGTCAGTTCACCACACAGTGGTGGCAGCCATTTTGTGGGCTAGACCCATCCATTTATAAAGCGCCTGAGACTCCACTATTTTGGGAACTGAGGTTCATAACAAAAGTTGACTGCAAGTAGAGTTTCCCTTTAAGGCAGTGGTTCTCAACTCCAGTCCGCGGGACCCACCTGCCAGTCAGGATTTAGGAATATCCCACAGAATGAATACCTGTGGTAAGTCCTGATGGATGGACGCTAATTATATCAGCTGGTCTAAACTAAGGAAATCCTGAAAACCTGACTGGCAGGTGGGTCCCGAGGACTGGAGTTGAGAACCACTGCTTTAAGGGGATAACATAAAATCCTCTGCAGATTTGGCTGGCAAAATTGCTGCTTCGGCTGTGTGGCGGCGACTGACGTGTCGGTAGTCCAGTACCATCAATACTGTGGTGGCTAGGTTCTCTTATCGGACCAGTCATAGCTACTGGACTACTTCAGACAGATGGACCTTACATAATCCTCCGATACCTCTAACAAACTGTACAGTTTGTGGGCAGCTATTTTGAATAATGTAAACTGGAAAAGCTGAGTCGGTATGCTTTTTGTATTTATAATTATTATGATACCTGTAGCATTTATTTGTATGTGTTTTTATATCCTGGGTTACATAATCAATGTAATAAATGTTTGATTTTTTACTTTGTTGTCTGATTGTTAGCTAGAAAGAATATATGGGTTTGGTCTACTGGAGAACCCCCCCCCCCCACCTTTCCGGTAAGGGCTACATGCTGACTTTTTAGGGGCCTGTGAGCTTTGGGAAAATTGTACTATTACCTCAGAGAAAGAAGATAACCTTGCAATGGAATATACATCTGAACCCCCCCCCCCCCCCATCATATGTGAGAAGTGAGGTCACCACAATTTTGCTGCATCAAAATTTATCTTGTACCTCTGGGCTTAAAGAGGCTCTCCAGGGCTTTACCTAAATTCTGTGTTTCAGCCAACCTATGGACAGAAGAGTGTTTCAGCAGTACTTGCCCCTCGATCACTCCGTGGATTTTGCTATCGCACGGCCACCCAAATGGCTGAAGACCCTTCCTCTGAGGTCCCGACTGGATGTGTTTCTGTGTCTTCCCATTCAGATGCACAATGTTTAGGAAGAAACAGTCCAGTCAGGACCTCAGTAGAAGGGCCCACACCCAGGTGGGTGGTTACATGATCACAGCAAAGATCCTGCAGTTGGCGGTGTAACGAGAATGGTAAGTACTGCTAAGACTCTTCCACAGGTTAGCTAGAACAGAAATTTAGGTAAAGCCCGGAGTACCTCTTTAAATTTGTGTGCTTAGCAGCTTCTTTTTCAATTTAGTAGGGAAAAAAATGGTTTTCTGTACATTCATATTGCTGTCATACATGTGGTTGCTGCATATATTTAATGCAAAGACCGAAGCAGATCTGGTGTCAGGAAATGATCTAGACAGCGAGTGCACTAATCATCTGGACACCGGCTAAATAGGCACCAATGTTATATAGTAGGTGCACCTATACCACCATGAAGTCATGCCCATAGCGACCAATCAGATGACTTTTGTTTTCTGAAAAATTCGGATCAGGAATATCTGTTTATTCACAGGTGTGTCTCCTTTGACCCAGTGTTGATGGGATCTGCACAAATTTCCATGTGGATTTGTATGCATTTCTGCACCATACCTGCACCAAAATCTGCAATTGCTAACTGTGGTTTTTGGTGCGGATTTCATGCAGTTTTGCCTCAGATTTCACCCTTCATAGGAAGAAAAACACCATAGCAACTAAATAAATTAACCCTTACCCGTAAGAGTAGGGCCAATCTCCTGTTCAGTATGCTATTCTGATGGTTCAGCAGGTCATCTGACGGCCGAGATTTAGGATCCAGAGGCGTGGTAGACCGCAAATATTGCTCAATTTTGTTGTCCGCTTTATTCTGCTTGGGAGGTAGCCATAGCTAATGATGGAGAGAATATGTCAGATATTATCAGGCAGATAGGAAATATGGGTGGAGTAGGTGTTAGATTGCCATATGGAGGGGTATATCACATTCCATTCAGGGTGACAAGAGGGTCTCCTAGTGGAGAGGTAGCCCTCCATAGCATGGTTGCCAACCGTCCAGAAATTTCTGGACTGTCCGTAAAAATAGATGACTTTTTTTTCATGTGTCCGTTTTGTTTTGTTTTTTTTGAGGCTGGTGGTACTTGACTAGAATATTTTAGTTGTAATTATCATTTTACCGTCCACAGTAAACGCTGATAATGAGTTCTTAGCAGTATATTGAGCTATAGACATGGATTACTTGTAATTTTTATCATTAGCTATGGTTTTCCAAACTGTTCGTAAAAAAATATTGGCTATCCGTGATTTTGGGATAAGTTGACCAGAAAAAAAGAAAAATTCTGGTTGGCAACCCTACTCCATAGCGGGAATTCAGGCTCTTGAGAAAAGCAAATCTTGAGACAAAGCAGGTGCAATATTGCATGCAGACACTAGATGGTGACAGTGGTCCACAGATGAATGCAAAATGGAGCCCAAAATACAGACATGTATAATAGCAGTGAACACAGGGTAGAGTGTAGGAATGCTGGGGCTCTTTGGTGTCAGAGGGGCCTAATCCGACAGGTCTGTATGCCAGTAACAAGGACTGTCCCAGTATATTCACCAGAAAAAAGGTCCCAAAGCCTCTGCAGGACAAGCACCTAGATGTATTTCTGCCGTCCAGAGCAGTAGCAGGCTTTCTCCCTCAAAGTGTGCCCCTTTTATTTGGAGGGGGGGGGGGGCACCACCACCAAAAGCCCAGTTGGCCAAACAGGGAGCCAGTTCCAGACCGTGCGCGCCTCTCCCACTTCCCCTGTGTACCATCAGCTCCTGTCTCTACTGCTCACCGCCTACGGGTTATCCTCTGGTCTACTGCAGGCAGCTCTTTGGACCCCAGGGGGTACAAGTTCTTCAGCACTTGGCAAACATCCAGGGCCTAGTGAGGCTAGGAATGGGCAGCTCCCACACGGGCACGAGAGAAGTCAAGGCCGTGGCTTGAGGCTTACGGAAGGCCTCCCTGACCTCCAAATGCGGTCCAGGCAACCCTGAACCATTCCGATCCGGTGCCGCTCAATCCAGTGTGCAGATGGGGTCCCCAGAGTAGAGGACAACTGGAGGATGGCTCCGGATTCTGCTTGGTGAGATGGAACTCCGGCACTGATCTCCTGCATGATTGGTGAAACCAGGTGCGGGTCTAAACACAGAACAGGAGCAAATCGTATCCTGTGAGCGTGATCCTCCGTTCTGGACACTGTTCATTTCACAGGATAGCACAACATTATAATGATTTATAATGCTGTGTGTCTCTGCATGACTTTACTTCTACAGAATCATCCAGACCTAATGCTGTCAGTATAATTCAGTCGATACAAGGTCATGCAGAGACACGCATCATTATAAGTCAGTGCAGTGTCTATTACCGGGAATCATGCTCACACATGGAGAGTGATTTCCACACAGGACACGCTCGCCTGAAAGAGCCTGTGTTGTGATACAATGCATGTTCACTGATGGCTGCCAGGAGATGTTGAATAGTATACTTCAGTTTTCCTTCATGCACCTGAAAAAAGGCATCAAAAACTGCTTCCAAAAAATGAAATGGTGAACGCAATTGCAATTCAACTCATATGCAAAATTAGTTTTTCTCTTAACAGACCCGACTCATTGGGTGAGATTTAGGGTTTAAAGTAAAACTGGTTTAGTTGCCCCTAGCAACCAATCAGATTCCATATTTTATTTTTCAGAGCTCCTTTGGAAAATGAAAGGTGAAAACTGATTGGCTGCTACGGGCAACTAAGCCAGTTTTCCTATACACTAGTTTCAATAAATCTCCCCCATTCTGTATCGCTAGTCTGCCTTGGATACCAAATGATAACATGGCTTACAACATCTACTGAATCAGCTCCAAAGTGAAGAAAGTGTAGGTCCAATACACGATACACGCAGATTTCCTAATAAACTAACAAAGTGTTTTAGACAACTTAAGCCTCATTCACACGTTAGAGTTTTGGTCAGTGATTTCCATCAGTGATTGTGAGCCAAAACCAGGACTGGAGCCTCCACAGACATCAGGTATAAGGGAAAGATCTGCATCTGCATGGTCTGTGTTTACAGCCACACCTGGTTTTGGCTCACAATCACTGACCAAACACTGAATGTGTGAATGAGGCCTTACTTTGCCGGTTTTATAAAGGGATGTGGCGAAGATTCAAAATGGGTCAGGTTGAATATTGTAAAGTATGCCAGGTTTGAGGTGGTGTAAGGAAGTGGAACTTGTCCAAGATGTCTTGAGTTTCACTTATTTTTTCAGATGTTTGGTACAATTGATGTGAAATGCATCTTCTGTTCATAAAACTACTAGAACCTGAAGACCTCCTTTATTACACTAGACTGAGTAGCTGTTCCCACTTGTGACCACATGGTGGCGCTGTTTCCCAATGAAACGATAATTGTGAAAAGCCCAGTTCTTCATCTCACAAGTCACATTGTGGACTATTATAGAAAATGTTCTCCATATCTATTCTAGTTGGACATTTCTGTTCCCTTCGCAGGATTTAGCTGTAAATTACAGCATAGACTCTTTGCAGTGTGACCATTACAGTCCAATCTTTTTATGCCACAACCTTAAATATAAATATTTAAAGTTAATAAATGTGATATCTCCTTGAAGACCATACATTACTTTTCAGATTTTGCAAGAAAGGAGAAAGTCGCACAAAAAATGCACCTTAAAAGAAAAAACAAAACAAAACAAAGCATTTTATGTTTGCAAGACATTGTATGGGGGGGGGGGGGGGTTCTTACTGACTGTATTGATGTTAATTTATTACATGCACAAGTGCAGCCCAGGAAGACCTGCATCTGCTTTAGTGACTAAATCACAAAATCTTAACTAAATAATTTGCATATGGCTCAAATTATGCAACTGATTAGGCTGGGTTTACATCACCGATTTGTTTTCCGTTCTTCTGATCCGGAGAACAGAAATAAAAAGATCCTTTATTTTGAGCATCCTTTGTCCTCATTTTGCATCCGTTTTTGTAAGTTCCGCTTGAGCGCTCTTATTTTAAGCTGAAGAAAAGATCAGGTTTTTTTTTCCTTCTGTTCTTCTGACAGATCAGAACAACCGAAAACTAAACGGTGATGTGAAGTTGGCCTTAGGGCTCATTCACAGGACAGTATGAATGGGTCCGCATCCATTCCACAATTTTGCGGAACAGGTGCGGACCCATTCACTTCAGAGAAGCTACGAAAGATGCGACCAGCACACGGTTGCTCCGTTCCGTAGCCCCACAAAAAGGATAGAACATTCTTCTTCATACAGGAATAGGCATTTCTATAATGGGCCGCCCGTTCCGCAAACTGCAGAAAGCACACGGGCGGCATCTGTGTTTTGCAGATTCGCAAAAAACAGCGCAGTCATGTGAATGAGCCCAAAGAGACATAGGGGAGGTTTATTTACTGTAACATCTGCGCGTCAGGTCAATTTTCGCAACTTTTTTTTTTTTACACAGGGTGTAGATAATTTGTTCAATTTTCATCCAATTTGCTGATATTGTAAAATGCTCCAAATGTTCCACATTCAATTTTGCTACAGAAAATCCAGAGTGATTTATTTCATGCTTTTATTTCTTTTAATGTGGATGATTATGGCTTACAGCTAATGAAAACCCAAAAGTCAGAAAATTAGAATATCATATAAGTTCAATTAAAAATACCGTAATATTTTTAATACAGAAATGTTGGCCTATTTAAAAGTATGTACAGTATACGATCTCAATACTTAGTCGGTCTCTTTTTGTGTGAATTACTTCATAAATGCGGCGTGGCATGGAAGCGATCAGCCTGGGGCACTGTGAGGTACTATGGAAACGCAGGTTGCTTTGATAGTCCTTCAGCTCATCTACAGTGTTGGGTCTGGTGTCTCTCATCTCTCATCTTCCTCTTGAATATACCTGTAAGGGACCACTCTCTCTCAGGGGGTCACAATCACAAATCTTCCGACACACAGGGGGTTTTAACGTCCAAATGGTGCTTTATTTTTGCTCTTTAGCACCAACACACATGAAAAACATTCAAATAAACACAGTATAACACAGTGGACCAACAGCAGCAGATGTCATGGCTCCCCAAACCATCACTGACTGTGGAAACTTCACATGAACCTCAATCAACATAGATTGTATGTCTCTCCACTCTTCCTCTAGACTCTAGGAGCTTGATTTCCAAATGAAGTGCAAAATTTACTGAAATCAGGGCTTTGGGCCACTGATCAACAGTTCAGTCCTTTTTCTCCTTGGCCCAGGTAAGACTGTTCTGACCTTGTCTCTGGCTCATGAGTGGTTTGACACGAGGAATACAACAATTGTAACCCATGTCCTGGATACGTCTGTGTGTGGTGGCTCTTGAAGCACTGACTCCAGCCACAGTCCACTCCTTGTGAATCTCCTCCTAATTCTTGAATGGCCTTTTCTTAACAATCCTATCAAGGCTGTATGTCAGAATAATGACTACCATCACATGTAAACAGGGATAGTGTAGCCCTAAACTGCCAAACCCACTATCCCTACCTACTGGCATGATCACCCTAGGCTAGTGGTGGCGAACCTATGGCACAGGTGCCAGAGGCGGCACTGAGAGTCCTCTATGTGGACACCCACACCCTGGAAAAAGTCTATGGTGTACCAATATGCCTTAGGCTACATGCACACAACAGTGAAAAGAAAATGTCCGTTAAGAACAGATAAACTCTCCATCTATAACGGATATTTTTTTCACTGATGCCTTTCTGGGAAACAGACGTTAAAAAGTAACCCGTTCAATTGTATGGGGACAGTCCGTCAGTGAAAAACGGACAAAATAGAACGTGTTTTATTTTTTGACATCCGTTATTCACTGGCAGTAAAAAAAAACTGCTGTGTGAATAACCCCATGGTCTTAAAACGGATGTGTGATGCCCATTAAAAAAAATGTCCATCACATGTGCATGTAGCCTTAGACTTTTCATGCCATTCATCAGCGCAGGGCGCACTGTGAACAGCACAGGCAGCGCAGTGAATGCAGGCAGGCTATTATAGATAAATGATAAAGTACATAGGGGATATACTATTGGACTGTAGTACTCAGGGTAACTTGCCGTGTTGGCATTTTGCGATAAATAAGTGGGTTTTAGGTTGCAGCTTGGGCACTCGGTCTGTAAAAGGTTCGCTATCACTGCCTTAGGCAGTGATCCACAACTGGACGACAGTCCCTATACTGCAATATGTGAAGAGCGAGACACAAACAGGGACAAGAAAATGAAGAAACACAATTAAAGCAGTTGTATGGAAAAAGGGTCAAAAGCCAGACAGTCAACACAGTACAAGTATGCCAAAGGCCAAAAAAAACCATAACACTCCAGAGAGTCAGAACCAGGAGATCAAATACAACACCAAATGCCAGAAGCCAAAACTGTAGTCAGATTCAGAAATCCAAAGCCAGGGTATTCTTCAGTTATGCAAGTTACCAGTAGAGGGAACCAGAGGACAAGAAATTTACTGGCACCTGCTCCCACAGGATGTGGCCAGGAGCTGGGAATGATCTCCAGCTGACCTTCCTACCCATTGGATGGAGCTGATGCCCTAATGCTCCGACATGCTCCTTTATTGGTCCCAGACTGAGAGGATTGTATCACAGGTTAGTTTCCCCCGGCAGTGAGACACCACTGCCACACCTTTTGTGGCTTACCATCCTTGTGGAGGGTGTCAATGACTTTCTACTGGACAACTGTCAAGTCAGCAGTCTTCCCCATGATTGTGTAACCTACTGATCTAGACAGAGGGACCATTTAAAGGCTTAGGAAATCTTTGCAGGTGTTTTGTGTTGATTAGCTGACTGCAACATTGAACTTTTTCACAATATCCAATTTTCTGAGATACTGAACTTTTAGATGTCATTAGCTGTAAACTATAATCATCAACATTAACCCGAAGGATACCAGCTCCATAACTATAAGACACTGGATAATGTGAATTAAATTCCAGCGCCTTACAGCTACGGTAAGTGTTGACCACGGCACGTGCAATGTCTGGGCCCCCATCCACATCTGGTCCCCGCTCTGCAGTAACAGGGACCAGATGTTTGGAAAAGCAGCCCGATGTGCTGCCTTCCATTTAAGCCTGTGAGACCCAGCCCTCTGAGTCTCGCAGGCAAGCGGGCTGTAAGTGAGTAGAGGTAATCATGGGGTCATACTGCTAGCATCTCCATGCAAGTTAGCATGTCTCCAGAGGAGATAGATAGAAGTGCAGGCAGAGCATTGTGGTTAGTCATGTATCACTGGAGAGAGATACAGCACTCGTGTGACCTGAAAGGCAATGCAGATTCCTGTATATTGCTAGCCAGCAATAGAGGTGAGTGGTACTAGTTATTAATGTCCACCACCTCAGGGCCTAGGGAGGGCAAAGATGCAGCTGAGCACTGCAGAGAAGTTGAGGCTGGGGTAGTAGTGGGGTAAAAGATATACAACTATTCCCTGAATGCTGACAATCACGTGGACCAGAATGGCCTGTGCTCAAGAACAGACAGCTAGCTTGCCTCCTGTGAGCAACTCTGTGTTAGAGACTCTGT
Source organism: Rhinella marina (assembly GCA_900303285.1). NCBI lineage: Eukaryota > Metazoa > Chordata > Amphibia > Anura > Bufonidae > Rhinella > Rhinella marina. The sequence goes on from ONZH01008369.1 coordinate 209,785, forward strand.
GCAATACAGTGTGTTGCAACGAAGGACATACTGACCATACAGGTTGTGCCTAGTGGTTGTAAGGATGGATTTACTACAACCGCGAAGTGCCTGTAAGAGGCTGCCTACATTGTGCCACATGGAAGAGATATTGTGGTGCCAACTGGAGCTTAGCCATATTCGTCACTGCCACCTTGAGGAGACTCCAGCCAGGGTGTCAACTCCCAAGGAAGTTGGGAGCACAGGAAGCCAAAGGAGAAATGAACCTATTGCCAATTACAGAGACCATACTTCTGTCTACAACGGACGGCCTCCCCCCAGGGCCCGCTAAGGATGTTGCTACGCACATCCCAGGTGTAGGAATGCCGAGTGGTGTATTGTGTGTCCTAAAATGTCTCTGGTGTTTCATGGTGTCACGGTGCTCCTACCTGGCATCGGCTGGACCCCAGGCTTTGGCTCTGGTTGCAAGTCCAGACCTTAAGGTGAAATCCAACGCAGCTTTACTTAAAGGGAACCTGTCATCTCCGAAACACCCCCTGAACTAGCGGTGTATAGTGTAAGTGATGCTGAATCCAAATATGTAATTTTTATCTTCGTACTCACTTGCATTCTGACGCTGTGCTCTGACAAACCAGCAGTAAAATGCACTCACTGGACTCCAGTGCTCACTCACATAATGGAGAGGACTCAAAGAGTCCAGTGAGTGCATTTTACTGCATGTTTGTGGGAGCACAGCCTCGGAATGGAAGTGAGTATGAAGATAAAACTTTCATAATCGGATTCAGCATCACTTACACTATACAACACTTACTCTAGTTCAGGGGGTGTTTCGGAGATGACAGGTTCCCTTTAAGTAGACTTGCATCCAAATAAAAAACTTCTGGCTTTATCTTGGCTTCCAGCAGATTTTGGGATATAAACTTGGCAGGCAAAATCCTCTGCTCTAATTCTCTGTAGCTCACTGCTGTGCTGACAAGCTGTAAACTTGGATTACTTCAAATGGCTGCAAAGGCTGCACTTTTCTCCTAGGTCGGACTTATCTTGGGCCAGGGAAACACTTCCTGGCTGCTGAGGCTCTGTAATCCTACCTCACTGGCAGTGGCACTTCCAGCAGAGACGTGCCCTGCACACCCTTCCCCTAGCAGGGGTAAGGGGGTCAGAATAGCATGGAAAGGTCCATTCTGAGAAACTACAGCTCTGCCTTGCTTGCTGCCACCTTCTGGTAAACCAGGCACATTACATATTATAAACAGTTGCATAGCATTGTTAGGTATACACAGTGTGTAGGAATATAATGCATACCGTAGATGACATAGTATTAGCCCAGTAGTGGGACGTAGGAGTGTTAACACCACTCTGGGGTGTTACATGTCACACCTGATGCCTATTTCTGTGGGTACGACCACACGTGGTCATGTCACGGTTGTGATGCAGCTATGCTGCTTTCATGTACCGTGTGGGCTGCAGCGGCTCTTATTAAGACTGCACTTTTCATTTGGTCTGTGTTTTTAATGGCTAAGCAGTATTGGAGGTACGGTACTTGAATGCAACATGGCCAATTCCCAATTGTGACACGATCACACCATGTGGTCATAGCCTAAAACTATGCTGTGTTTGAAAGACTGAAGAGACTGTAACCATATCCTAGTTTTCCTATATGCAAGAATGAGAGGTAGGGGAGTGGGGTGGGGGGTCTGTACAAGAAAGCTTACTTATCTGCTTCCCAGAGCTGGCTCCCTGCTCCTTTTCCTCCAAATGTGGGCTCCCTCACTGAAAACATCTGATTTGATATCATCTGTAGCCAATCACTGGCCTTGGCAGTGACCAAATCCCCTTGTGTCGTGTGACCATTTGCCATAACATAAGGGCAGGGGCGGTCTTGGCATTTCTGGGGCCCTAAGCGAAGTTATGTCCGGGCCCCCCCCTTCCCCAATGACGCGTCACGCCCCTGATGACACGCCCTCTGATGACATGCCCCCCCAATGACACGCCCCCCCACACATCAAAGACTTTTTTTAACAATAGAATACTGTCAAACAATTAACAATTAACTCACTGTTAAACAATGAAAGAATGTGTTTTTTCCACACTTATCGTATATCACTATCCTATCTGTTTTTCACACACTTGTCTTATACCAGTGTTTTTTCCACACTTATCGTATATCACTCTCCTATCTGTTTTTCACACACTTGTCGTATATGATTCTCCTATCTGTTTTTCACATACTTGTGGTATCTGACTCTCCTGTTTTTCACACACTTGTCATATATGATTCTCCTGTTTGCCTCTATGTCTCCTGTTTTATTTCTCTCTGTCCCTTCTCTATCACTATTCACTATTTATTACAGTCAAGTCAACTACCCTGAGCTGGCTGTCTTTTTTTTTTTTTTTTTTAATCAAATCTCTTTTTATTAATTTAACAAATAAACATCAGATAATGACAAAGCAAAAGTTGTACTGTCATATGTTGCAAAAATACCAACGCCGCTGATGATCCTCATACACAATTAGGCATAATCATAGACAGCATGATCACATCGAACTGCACAATAGAGGCGGGAAGGTAGAGAGTTAGGGAAACATTGTGGGGAAAGGAAGGGATGGGAATGGGACAATCCATATGCATAATATATAGAAATTTACATCGGAAGCAAACAGATGCAAATAGAGTAGTGTAATCATATCATATAGAGCCAAAGAGCGATAACTAGTCAGTTATACGTAAACTCAGGTGGTTAAGCAAATTCTGGTGTCTCAGGGAAATTTTCTGTAAATTTTCCAAGGGCCCCAAATTTTAAGGAACCTAGATCTGTTATGACTCTCCCAATGAGCAAGTTCCTCAAATCTGTATAATTGGTCTACCCGATCTATCCAGTCCAATAGGGATGGAGATGAGGTATTCCTCCACATGAGAGGGATAAGCAGTCGTGCCGCTGTCAATAGCATGGTCGGTAAACTAGTTTTGGAGGGAATCAGGCTAATATTTGGACACCATAAGAGGACTAGTTTGGGGTCTAATGAGATCGCTTTACCACACACTAGTGCTATAGTGGAGGCCACTTCTTTCCAGAAGGGTTGAATGATACTACAGGACCAGAAAATATGGGAAAGAGAACCTTTCTCCAAGCCACATCTCCAGCAGCAGGCGGGAACATCTGGGTGTATAGAGTTAAGAAATTCTGGAGTCCTGTACCATCTGACCAAGAGCTTGTAAGAGTTTTCCTGAACCTTTATGCATCTATTAAAGCCATGTGAGTGAGTGAGAATAACCTGTCTTTCAGAGTCAGAAAGAGAGATCTTCAATTCTTTTCCCACGCCTCTAAGAAATGGGGTGTACTAGCATTGTCCGATAATAGTTGCTTATAAAGAATGGATAGTTCTCTTCTGGGGAGACAGGTATTTTCCAACTAGCTTTTCTATCCAAGAAAGCTGCCTCAGTGGAGAAATAGGAAATACTAGGCGCTTTACATCTCTCTCAAAGTCGCGCAGTTGAAAGAAGGGGGTAGACTGGATTATTGAGAGATCCAAAATCTTTTCCCACTGCAGCGTAGCTTCTTCGGATGCAAATTCTCTAATGGGGATTTGCAAGAGGCGCGACCATGCCCCTGACGGTGACAGGACTCCAGAATGTAAGTATGCTTGGAGATAGGCAAGGTGCATAGCGGGATGAGGGAACTGGAGGTCTTTTGACTTATACATTTTTGACCAAATCGCCAGGAGGCCCTTAGAAAGAGGAGGATAGGTGTAGTCAGTATGGTGGTAAGATTTGACTCCCCAAAGTACAAGGCGCTCCTGAATGGAAAGGAAATGCCGCTCTAGTTCTATACAGATGTTATCATGCGAAGAAGCTAACAGTCTCACTCCTCTGCCCAGTTGCACAGCCTTATAATAAAGGAACAAATCTGGAAGGCCAAAACCTCCAAATCGCTTTTCTCTAGTGAGAAGAGTATATGCAATTCTTGCTTGCCCGCCGCTCCACAGGAATCTGGAGAACATCTGCCTAACTTCTGCAAAAAACCTTAGAGGAAGCCATATGGGTAACACCTGTAAGAGATATAGAAATTTTGGGACTATAAATGTCTTAAGGTAATTCTTTTTCCCCATCCATGATATGAATGGTAGTTTCAAAGTCTTAAGATGGGTACGCATCGACTGAAGCAAAGGTACAAAGTTGAGAGTATATAATTCATCCAGATTAGCCGGGACCTGAATCCCTAAATATGGTAGGCTGCGAGAAGCCCATGCAAAAGGGGTAATTCGCTTTAGTCTGCATATTTGGGTAATGGGGCAGGAAATGTTTAACGCAAACGATTTACTGAAGTTAATTTTAAAATTACTGAGGGAGCCAAATTCCTGAAATATGGAGAGCAGTTTAGGAAAAGAGACCAAAGGGTTTGAGGTCATGACCAGTAAATCATCCGCAAATGCAGCTGTGAGGTGTGTGTGGGATCCTATTGTAACTCCTTGGATCTGGGAGTCTAATCGAATCTTCCATAAAAGCGTTTCCATCACAATGACAAACAAAGCAGGCGACAAGGGGCAACCTTGTCTGGTGCCATTTTTAATGAAAAAGGGCTGTGACAAGGACCCATTTATTTTGACTCTGGCAGACGGGGCAGAATACAGTGTAAGGATCGCCTGTATAAATTGAGCAGGTATGCCGAAGCTTGACAGGGCCTCTGACATAAAATGCCAGCTTACCCTGTCAAACGCCTTTTCGGCGTCCGTACTTAGTAGAGCAAGAGGTTTACCTGAACTACGTGCCCAGGATATAAGGCGAAGAAGGCGCACAGTGTTCTCTTTACCCTGTCTGCCAGTGACAAATCCAACTTGTTCCTTATCTACAATGTCAGGTAACAAAGATTGGAGTCTATGAGCTAGTATCTTGGCCCACCATTTGATGTCAGTATTAAGTAAAGATATAGGGCGGTAGCTGCTACACTCTAAGGGGTCCTTATTATCTTTGTGTATGATTGCGATGTGCGCTTCTAATGCTTGTGGCGGAAGCACACTGCCCTGAAGCAGAGCATTGCATAGAGCATGGAAGTGTGGAGCTAAAATATCCTGAAAATTCTTATAATACTGGATGGTAAATCCATCAGGTCCAGGGCTTTTACCAGATGGGATTGTTTTCAAGACCTGTATGACTTCCTGGATGGTAATTGGAGCTAATAGTGTGTCCGAAGCGGTTGCACATATAGAGGGAAGATCAAGAGCAGCTAAAAATGCAGAGACAGCCTCTGATGGTGATTGAGAAGATGGAGAGGGTGTTGTTGTTAAATTGTAAAGAGCTGCATAAAACTCTTGGAAAGCCCGTGCTATAGAAGGGGTAGTGGTATGTAATTTCCCAGTAGCATCTCTGATGGCAGAGATGAAAGAATCAGAGTGTTGCTTCTTTAAAAGGGCAGACATAAGCTTAGTACCCTTGTCCCCATGCGCATAAGCCTTGAATTTGGAGCGCAATAATATTTTAGCTGAGGTGACATTTAGGAGATTTTTCAAGTCGGTACGCAACTTCGCCAGTTTCTGTGCACATGCTCTAGCTAAGTTTTGTTTATGTGCAATTTCTAAGGTTGATATCTCGGATAACAAAGCGTTCAGCTCTGCTGATCTCTGCTTCTTAATTTTAGAGCCTAGCGCAATAAGTTTACCCCGTATAACTGTTTTATGTGCTTCCCAGACTATGGGTAGTGAGGTATGCTCATCCGTATTCAATGTAAAATATTCGCGCATGACTTTGGAGATTTGGGTGACATGCGCTGTATTGCTTATCAGAGTCTCATTGAGACGCCAGTTCCACTCTGTTTTGGGTAATTCTTTCATAATGAGGTGCAAGAATACTGGAGCATGATCGGATAAAGTGAAATTACCAATGGTCGCCTTCCGGACCAGAGCAATATGGGCAGAGGAGAGAAACAAATAATCCAGCCTATGGAAGGAGGATTGAGCAGCTGAATAGAAGGTATAATCTAAAGAGGAGGGGTTTAATGACCTCCAAACATCAACGACCCCCAGTTCCCTCAGAACCCTTTTCAACCTAGCTAGAAGCAAATATGAGATACATGTACGTTTGGATGATGCATCAAGATCTGGATCTAGAGGCAAATTAAAATCACCTCCAAGGACAAGCAATCCTTCTTTAAATGATGATAATTGTTTTAGGGTCCGAATGAGCCACTGAGCTTGACGTCTATTAGGAGCATACACATTGGCCAAGGTGACAATGGTACCAGCCACTTGTCCTTTAATAAAGATATAGCGACCTTCAGGGTCCGCAATGGTAGCCAGATGCTTAAATGGCAATTTCTTATGGATCGCTATACTAACACCCCTGCAAGCTTTGGTATAGGTACTGTGATACCATTGCGAAAAGAGCTTAGGCGGCAGATTGGGAATTTTGCCAGTTTTAAAGTGTGATTCCTGAAAAAATGCTATCTCAACTCTATCCTTCTGGAGAAGGGAGAGGATTTGTGAACGCTTCCGTGGCTCATTCAAACCCCTTACATTTAGGGAGGATATTATGACAGGAACCATGGCAATATAGGTGCAAGCCGTTGGAAATTATAAGGATCATTCCACGGGGAAAGTGGGAAGGAAGGAGAGGAAGAAGGAAAGCATAAGTAAGAAAGGTAAACAAGAAGTAGTAAAGGGAACAAATGCTCTGTAGGACACCTGGCTAGCCGCCCACCAGAGCCCGAAAAAGGACCAGCTCCGGTGTGCACCTCCCCAGGCGGGGGGTTAGACAGAGCTACACATGGCCTAACATAGACCATCATTAAGGGTATACAACCAACACGGTGGGGAACCGGACAAACCCCAATAAACCGTAGGGTCATCTGGGACCTGATAGAAAACAAGTCATATGTGGTCAAGAACAGGAATCATAACTAGCATATATTGCAATCATCATGAATGGAAACAATAATAGAACAGAGTAAGGAGGACTAAGGAAAGGTAGCCCAAATATTAAATCGACAGTATCTAAGACTGTCTATATCAATACTAACTAAGCAAGGTATAGAGTCAATGAACTATTCCGGAGGGACTAAGACGGTATATCCCAACAGAAGTATATGCCTCAGGACTTGCAAGTTAACGACGATGTTCGCTGATGGCTATAAGACCAAGTACTAAAAACCGCAACCGTCGCAGGCTTAAAGTCTCACATCTAAAGCCCCAAAGGGCTTAGGTGACAACAGTACCTTGCTTCAGATGAGTAGGTGGGTGGCCGCAAGACTCCGTCTGGGCGACCCGGCTCAGGGGCCACATCCCCGAATCAGAGGGAACTGTGACCTATGTAGAAAAGAAAAATATAAACACAGCGGTTACTTAGCCTGGCGCCCACGGTGGCTCCTATGAGCTTTAGGCGGGGAGACCAACTGCCAGGAGTCGGGACGAGGTGGCGGTTGCAGAGGGTTTCCTTGATCGGCCGGCAGCCATGAGGGTATTTCGATCGGCACAATTCCAAGCATCTCCCATGCTGGTATTAAATCTTGCGGGTTTCTGATGGTGATTTGCCTCCCGTTTTTCAGGATGGCGAGGCCGAAGGGGAAGAGCCATCTGAAGGGGGTCGAAGAGGTCTTCAATGCTTCTAGGAGGGGACGAAGCAAACGACGCTTCACCAATGTGGACGGAGATAGATCTTGGTAGAAGGAGATATCTACATCAAGATATTTTAATGGCGCCTTATCTCTGCTCACCTTAAGAAGCTCCGCTGTATCAACAAAGCTTAGCAAGCCACATATGATGTCTCGTGGTGGCTCATTCAACTTGGGTTTCGGCCGAAGGGCCCGATGGATCCTCTCGATGACAATTGAGGCCGCCCTTTCTGGGCCTAGCAGAGAGGAGAACATCTCTCTCGCAGCGTTAGGGAGACTGTCCGCTTCTACATCCTCAGGTAGGCCACGAATTCTTACATTCCTCCTCCGACTTCGATTCTCTTGGTCTTCTAGCTTAAGATAAGCCTCGTTGATCAAAGACCTGTGCGCCTGAAGTGTTTCATGGGTGCTAACTCCATAAGACAGTATGGCCTCTTGCGAAGTCTCCAGGGCCACTACTCTGTGACCAAGATGCTTAAGATCTTCTTTAATGTCAGCCAAGTCCTTCTTCAGGGGTGACAGAGCTGATTCTATCACGTCCCGTAGGATGGCTTTGGAGATAGGAGGTTCCCGAGCAGGTATTCTGTGCTCTGAAGTATCAGAGATACTGCCCGTCTCAGAGAAGTCTTCTGCGTCAGAGCGGGCCGCATGGTCAGGCGCCATCTTGGCCGCACTGGCGCCTATAGCTTTAGTCTTTTTGGTGAGGAATTTCTCCATATCTGGTTGTTTGGGCCGGCTCGGAGTAGGATCAGTAGTTTCTCTGGTCCTTTCTTTGCTTATTTTGCCCATGACCGGTCTAATTTATAGCGTCTGAAGGGGATCTGAAGCCGATTCCTGTGAGGAGCTCAAACACCAGCAGCCATTCAGCAGCGCGTCCAAGCTCCGCCCCCCGAGCTGGCTGTCTTTGTCACTGATGATCCAGCAGCTGCAGCCTGCAGCAGCACTACTACTCCCAGTCCTCCTGGCTCCTGACTCTCTCTACTACAGTGCTGTGCTATATAATATTAAAATCAGATTCACACACAGCAGCAGCACAGCTCCCTAGCTCCTAACTACCTGGTCTGCACTAGACTAACATGGAGGATGCCCTCCTCGCGCTTTTTTACTAAAATTACGTCAGCAACACGTCCCAGCTCTTCATTGGCTGAGCTGGGGCACGTGCTGCTTACCATCACTTACTGGAGGGGGGGGGTCAAGGTTGCCCACAGCCTATGGCGTGTCCCAGACTCCCAGCTCTCTATTGGCTGGGCTGGGACACGTGCAGGGACTAGAGTTGAGCGAGCATGCTTGGCCGAGCATGCTCGGGTGGAATTTGCGTGCGCTTTTTCAAATCTGCACGCTAATTCATACGCATATTTTAGAATGTACACTAATGCGTACGCATTTTATAAATTAGTACGCATTAGCATACTAATTTATAAAATTTGTACGCATTAGTGTACATACTAAAATATGCATATGAATTAGCGTGCAGATTTGAAAAAGCGCACGCAAATTCCACCCGAGCATGCTCGCTCATCTCTAACTGGGATGGGACACTGACGCGCAGCCGCAGAGTTTGTGTTCTGCTGTGCGGACTAGCCTCTCTGCGGCTGCGCGAGCTTCCTGCTACACTTCCGGACTTGAGAGTGAGCGGGTGCGGTGCACGCAGCCGCAGTGAGGCCGGTCCGCGTACTAATTTATAAAATGCGTACACATTAGTGTACATACTAAAATATGCGTATGAATTAGCGTGCAGATTTGAAAAAGCGCACGCAAATTCCACCCGAGCATGCTCGCTCATTTCTAGCTGGGATGGGACACTGACGCGCAGCCACAGAGTTTGTGTTCCGCTGTGCGGACCGGCCTCTCTGCGGCTGCGCGAGCTTCCTGCTACACTTCCAGACTTGAGAGTGAGCGGGTGCGGTGCGCGCAGCCGCAGTGAGGCCGGTCGGCGGACAAATGCAGTAAGTGACAGCTGGGTGGGCGGTCTTGGGCACGGGCACAAGAGCGGAGTGTGGGGGCCCCCTTGGACGTCGGGGGCCCTACGCAAATGCATAGGATGCGTGGTGCCCAAGACCGCCCCTGCATAAGGGGAGCCGTGGCCAGTTATTGGCTGCAAGTAGCGTCAAACCTGATGTTTTCAGTGAGGAGTCCAGCAGAGCATGCCTGGAGAAGGGTTAGGGAGCCAGCACCGGGAAGCAGGTAAGTAAGGTCTGGCCAAGTTTGGCTAGCCCCCTCCCCCACCATTCTTGTACAACCCCTGTAAGACTGTTGTCCCTAGTGTGAATAGTAAAAGTCATTGTGTAATCTACTAACACATATATTTTTCGGCGATTGTGGTGCAAAGGTTATTTGTGCTGTAGTCGCGCCAGGTCTAAAAAAAAAGCATGCCGGCAGGCATCTCTCATTTATTATTTTCTATGCCTATTTTAGGCGTAGAAAATGGTATAAATCTACACCAGCAAGGGAGCTGCCATAGATTTACACAAACAAAACAATAGCTGGTCTCAGGGAGACCAGTTACAAAAAACACAGTGGAGCCTCATTTAAGAGTCTCAATACAGCAATCCAAAGTGCAAAGCTTCCTGCATATAGATTTACACAGGCAGTGGATACGCTGAAGTTATGTAGAGGTCGGCACCTCTGCAGAAATTCGGTGCATCCACTGCCAGCCAAAGGGGTATTAAGACCGACCTCTAAAACACTGGTCTTAATAAATGACCTCCATTGTTCCTGTTACATCTGTGTCCCCCTGCTTCCTTCTGCCGTCCTCGAGTGGAGAGACACATATAACGTTTTAGGGTCAAAAATTTCCTTTCTGTAAGCACTAACCCCCTTACAAGCTTTCCCTCTTTAGTGGCAGATCAAACATACATGTACCTACAACAGCACCTTTTTTTTTAAATCCAGGACAACCCCTTTAACCAGGTTATTCCCTACATGTGACGGTTTATAGTTGAGGGGCCCGGCTGTGTCACTAGCTACCCTCATCCCAGCTGTGGTAATAGCGGCCTCCGTCTTGTTGATTTTGTACACAGATTCTTCCCACCATTGTGCACCTGGTAAAACATTCCACAGCTCGGAGGCTGCCGATCCCCCTATTCCCCAGCTGTACATGTCCAAAAGGTATCAGGGCAGAAGGTGGGCCTCCTAAGGGGTGATCCTGGTGGGGTGTTACTGTAATACGTCACATCATATGAACTGTCACAGGATAAAACAACAGCAGCAAAGTGAATTTCCTGCCCTCTCAGTGGTCTTCACCCTGTGTCTCTCCAGCTGTTGCAAAAATGTGACACGCAGCATGACTGACGGTCTACGGTTATGTTGGGGAGCCACAGATTGGAGACTACTGCCTTTAGGATTTAGTGAATTGTAGAAGGAACCAAATTTTCGTTTTTAACCAACTACTCCCCAGCCACACATAACTTCCTCTTAAATCCTCAGACTGTTTTCAGAGTTTTAAGGATTTATGAAGTCATTTATTATCCAGAAATACGCCTATATTAGGCATATTTATAGTGCAGGTTACGGCACAACAGTTAGTTGCGCCACCATCTGTGACTTTTTCCCGCTTGCACCAAAAAAGTGGGCGCGGGCGAGGAATGACCGGCAGGCCCATCTCATTCATCATTTTCGACGCCTGTTTTAGGCATAAAAAATGGTCTAAATGTAAGACAAGCGAGGAAGCTGGCTTATATTTAGGGCTCATGCAAACTGTGGTCCACAATGCATGGGCACTGACCGTGGGGCCACCGCATCTGCATGCGGATCACTTGAATGGGGTCCGCGATCCTTATCCCACGGTCCGCACCGCAAGAAAGTAGTGCATGCATTACTTTTTTGCTGTGCGGAAGCACGGACAGAAACACCACGGAAGCACTCCGTAGTGCTTCCGTGGGGTTCCGATCTGTGCCTCCGTTCCGCATCTCCAAGATTGCAGACCCATTCAAGTAAATGGGTCCACAGTCCCTGATGCGGGGTGCACACGTGCCCGTGTATCGCGGACCCGTCGTATGCGGCCGTGTGCATGAGCGCTTAGACTGGTGCCGGATGTGCCAAACTTATGTAGAGGCTGGCGCCTCATCACCACTCCGGAGGATCCACCTAAAATACCAGTCTTAATAAATTATACTCTTAATCTTCATTTCTCTGTAATATAAACACCTTTAAAGGGGTTGTCCGAGTTATGAAAAAAATATATAGCACTGTAAATCGGATGGGCAGCAATATAGAACTAAGTTAAGCAAGTTTTAGCCCCAAAAAATCTATATTTACTCATTTCCCTGGTTCTCTTCTGGCCTTTGTTTACCTGCAGTAATAATAATCTCTCCCCCCCCCCCTTCCTGCTCTGCGAAGGGAGTGAATACAAGAGTTGCCCTGAGTGACATGTCTGCTTGCTATGATACTCAGCAGCATGTTGTATGTGTAGGACTACAAGTCCCAGCTGTACAATGACACTGCTGATATAGTACACACAGGAACTCCCCCCTACCTTTCTTGTGCAATACTTTGCAGAATTCCTCTGTCAGCTCCTGTGCCCAGCATTTGTCTCCTCACTGCCTGCAGCTACTGTTGTAAAGCCTTGAGCCCTCAGTGTGTTCTGGCTGAAGGGGTTAATGTTTTATATGAAGGAATCCAGGGAAAGAGCAGGGGGGCGTGGCCAGCACAGTGACGTCTGGTGTACAGACTCTTATCTGCTTGTGCACGAATACTAGATTAGCAGGGAGGGAAGCTGACATCATAGGTCATGTGACCCTCCGTGAAATCTGAGAAACAAGCAGCTTTAGAAGCACAAAGTGTATGGGAAAGTTGTTATATTTGACTAGTTAGAAACATACAAAGAACATAAAAATAATTTGGACAACCCCTTTAAGTATGCACAAAGGGAAATTTATCAACCCCTTTACAGCATCAACTGACATCAAAAATTCACAAAATTTGGCACACGCCCTACCTGCAGAAAATGTTGCGATTTTGTGTCAGTTTTGTGCCCCACTTGACACTTTTCCAAAAACTGGACAATGTGAAGTGAGAAGTAGGTGGTGCAGGGCTGGGCATATTTACCCAGCAAATTTAGTAAAGTTGGCATAGATTATAACTAGTTCAGGAGGGAGAAACTGGAGTTGTTATCCAACCTGAGGCTGCCAATTTATCTGACCCTGGCCAAGTCAGGTTGCCTTTGGCACTCACCATACCAAGCCACTAGGAACCCAGCTGTAAATGGGTAGAAGGAAGACCAGCTTAGGTAATAGCTGAATTTATGCTTCATCGACTTTAGCTGGCACCTGTGTGTTGAAGATTTAGCTTCCGGCAGCAACACACGCTTGAATGACTGTAAACAGTCAGTGCAAACAGTCGTATTTATGCCCACTTCGTCCCCTCTTGGAAGAGTGGACTGCTTTCTGCATATTTAAAGGGAACCTGTCATCTCAGAAACACCCCCTGAACTAGAGTAAGCAGTGTATAGTGTAAGTGATGCTGAATCCGAATATGTAAGTTTTATCTTCATACTCACTTCCATTCTGATGCTGTGCTCCCACAAACCTGCAGTAAAATGCACTCACTGGACTCGTCTTTGAGTCCTCTCCATTATGTGAGTGAGCACCGGAGTCCACTGAGTGCATTTTACTGCTGGTTTGTGGGAGCACAGCGTCGGAATGGAAGTGAGTATAAAGATAAAACTTACATATTCGGATTCAGCATCACTTACACTATACAATGCTTACTCTACTTCAGGGGGTGTTTCTGAGGTGACAGGTTCCCTTTAAGGCACCCATGAAACAGTGGTTCAGAAGTATTAATGCCTGCCCTGTGGGGTTGCTCATATGAAAGACTGAAACTACATTGTACTATCCTAAACTAGGCCTAGATCAGGTGGATTATCATCACAAGTGGATTATAATACGTGAATTACTCTCATCTTAAGAGCAATATTATCTCTCTACTAACATCAACCAGTAACCAGCCTAAGGAGGATTTTTCCTGCAGCATTCGCATCCTATATCAAGTGGATTATTTATAATCTGTATGAGACCCCTTTGCAAGACAAAGAGTAAAAAGTTTATTGTTCATACAAGCTGCCGGTCCAGGGGCAGTCAGCAAAACCGTGAGTAAACGGCAACACCACACTGTGACATATCTCTTAAGCTCACGTGTTCCCCCCTGCGGTACCGGTCCGCTGCACATTGAGCTTAGAGTATCACAGAGTGTCATCAGCAGGTTTCAACAGAGATACAGAGACACTAGAAAAGTCACTGAAAGGCATAGAAGTGGACGTCCTTTGTCCACATCCCACACGGATGACCGCTTCATTGTTGTGAACAATTCCCTGCAGGGTGATGAATGCCACACAACTCCAGGCACATTTAAGGGATGTGAGAGGCACCTAAGTGTCATGTCAGACCATTCAAAACTGTTTACATCTGTGTGCTAGACTAACGGTAATGGTACCTGACCACAGGCTTCATGGACAAGGGACCAGTGGGCCTCAATGCTGTTCACTGATCAAATTTGATTCATGCTAAGCAGAAATAATGGGTGCCAACGATGTTGGAGATGTCAAGAAGAGCGCTATGCATCAACCACTGTTGTCACCAGACGAGCTTTTGGTGGTGGTGGTGTTACTGTGTGGGCAGGTGTGTATAGTCAATACAGAACTGCCCTACACTTTGTGAATGGTACAGTGACAAGCCCATACTACTTGAAAAACATCATTAATCCAGTCATTGTGCCTCTGCATGAACAACACAGTCCTAATTTCATCTTCATGGACCACAATGCGCCAGCTCATCCAGGGCACATAATTTGGGAACGGCTGCTGGAAACTGGGGTACCTCAAATAGAGTGGTCTGCACTTTCTCCAGCTCTGAATCCCAATGAAAACCTATGGGATCGGCTGAGTCGCCATGTAGCGGCTCTTAACTCTGTACCCCCAGAACCTCAATGACCTGAGGGCCGCCCTTCAAGAAGAGTGGGATGCCATGCCTCCAGCAAACAATAAGTTGACTTGTGAACGGCATGTGATGTTGTTGACAAGCTGTAATTGATGCCCAAGGCCACATGACAACTTGTTGAGGCATTGACATTTTTGGCTTTTGTTTGTGATGAGGAAATCATAATTGCATGCTTCTTCTTAAATGCCCTACTTCCATGATATAATATCGCTGTAGCGTGAACTATTTACTTTTTCCATAAATTTTAACCGAAAGTCAAATATCCCTAACTTTTTGTGAGTAGTGTATGTCAGAAGGCTGTTAAGGCCAATGATTGGCAGCAGTAGTCATGTGTGGCATAGGCAGGGAGGGCGGAGTAGCTGCCCTAGAATGTAGGGGCTTTGGGACAGTGAGTGTATTTTTTTTAAATATCATTCCGGTCGGTTTTGTGCTTGGTTATTCAGATCTGTTCTGTCTCCAGTGACAAACATCCTCTTGTTTTGTTGTATGGGGCAGTTGTACCCCAGGGAGTTTATAATTGGCAGAATACAGAAGCCGCTGTGGATGCAGAGCTGCGCGTCTCTCCTTCCAGATGGCTGGAGCAAGATACACAAACATAAAGTGACCAGGAAACACTGACATGAAGCCAGGGTCACACGAAGCTTCAATGGCCCCCACTGTTCCCAGGATGAGAGGCATAATTAAACTTTGCCTTCAGAAGAGAATTTCTGATGAAATATGCATTAATATCCGTCAAATAAGGATTACATCTGATAGAGCTGCCATTAGAGCTGTGTGATCACCCAGCTTTCTCGGGTTCCTGAATGGCCAGGTATGCAGTTATAACAGACAAACAGTGGTCCTTCAAGATACAATATTTTCCACATACAATGGTCTTTTCTGGGCCATCATATGGTGAAACTAGGCTCAACATACAATGCCTCTGACTCAGATCCAACCAATCAACATGGCCAGAGGTGGAACTCGCACCTATGAACCATTGGTGGCATATCCTAGCGATATGCCACCAATGTGTGAGATAGGAGAACTTTTTTAAGGACTTCCTTTATCTGTCTTGTTTATCTGCTTGTTTTTCTTAAAACTTCACTTTTTCTTATTCTAGCATGACATTTTTGGGCTTTGGATCCAATTACTGGTTTTCCATTATGGACTCAAGTTACAATGGCTTAAATTCACAATGGTTATCCCAGAATCAATAAATATTGTATCTTGAGGGACCACTGTATATTTATTATCCACTACTTCCACCTCCACAGCTACATGTGCCACCGTCAAAAAAATATCCCTTTGTGGGAGCAGTTTCCCTTTGCGGGGTAACACAAGTAGGCAGGAACAATAGAAATAGGCAGGGCCAGCAATACCGTAGTGCAGAACAAACTACCGCACCAGCAAAACCAGAGCAGTATAAAATACTTGTTCCCACTTCACAGTATTCAACTGTATCGCTATCCTGAGGAAGGTGATACAGTTGAGTTCAGGAGGATAGCTGTGGGTTCCATCCAGGGGCATTGGTACCTGGTGCTCCTAGCATTAATTAATGCTGAGCATCAGATCATTATGTACCTGGTCAGTGTCCACGAGGGGAGCTCGGACAGCCCCCTGTTCATCAGCCCACCAGAAAATGGCCAGTCCAACCCTGTTTACTTTCTTGATAACCTGGCGTCAGTAGAAGAGGAAGCAAATGGAAGATTGCAGGATCAGAGTCTGTAGTCTGTAACCATGGTGACATATAGGTCTATAAAGATACCGACTATTTAAATAGTGTTTCTTTTCAATACATTGTAGTAATAAGACATGGCAGCAGAAGTATATATACCCTTTCAAGGTGAACTCTACCTACATTTGATTTATTGATACTGCAACACATGTGCAGCGACCAGGCCGCAGGGGCACAAGTGAGTGTGGGTGGCTCGATGGGTGTAGTAGTTGTACTCATGGCTTTCTGCAGCTCCCTCGGCTGGCATGCAGTGACAGGCACGGTGCATCAGTTCTTTTCCATTTGGGGCACACTCCGGTTCTCGGGATCCTTCTGCCTGATGGCGGTTAAGGTGCCCTTGATGTTAACGATTTTATGGTGCAAGGCAAAGTCCTTGTTGTCATGATGCTAGCACCTTGAGGTGTAAATGTAGTGCAGGAAGCAATGATGAGGAGACAGGTGTGCAGCAAAACTGTTTCTTTATTGAAGTATTCAGATGCAGACGGTTCAGGACAGGTCCTACTTGTAATGGACCGGCTGATGTTACACAGAAATACTGTACCCTCAGATGTTGAGAAATTCTTCCTTACTCTGCACTTTACTAACTGAAGTGTAATTTAGCTTCCAGACGTGGGGTGTATTCAGGGGCGTACATAGAAATCATTGGGCCCCATAGCAAGAATCTGAATTGGGCCCCCTAACTCCACCCAGTACCCATCCCTGGCCCATCCCACCTCCTGCCCTAGCTCCTCCCCTGCCACACCCCATTAGCTGCAAAGGGAACGCCGTAGGAACAAAACCCGTAAAACAGTGGAGGAATTGCTTTTTTTTCCCCAATTCCTCTCCATTTGGATTTTTTTTTGCTTCCCACTCCATTGTATGTCATGTTAAATGGTGGCATTCAAAAGTACAACTTGTCCCGCCAAAAATAAGACCTCATACAGCTATGTAAACGGAAATATAAAAAAGTTATGGCTCAATTTAAATGGCGCCCCCCCCTATTAAAAATTAGTATGAAAGCCAAGTAGCCACCAAGACTCTCCTGACAGATTTGGAGCGATACAAGTACAGATAATGTTGTTATCACCTGCAGTCCTATGTAACACCACAGATAACACAGTGATACCTCTCTGACTACAGATAATGTAGTAGATGTCCCCTATAACACTAGTGCTGATAATGTGGTAGTGTTACCTGCAGTCCTATGTAAAACCACAGATAACACTAGTATAGATCATGTGGTAGTGTTACCTGCAGTCCTAAGTACAACCACAGATAACACTAGTGTAGATCATGTGGTTTTGTTACCTGCAGTCCTATGTAAAACCACAGATAACACTAGTGCTGATAACGTGACAGTGTTACCTGTGCAGTCCTATGTACAACCACAGATAACACTAGTGCTTATAATGTAGTAGTGTTACCTGCAGTCCTATGTAAAACCACAGATA
This sequence comes from Rhinella marina, assembly GCA_900303285.1. Taxonomy (NCBI): domain Eukaryota; kingdom Metazoa; phylum Chordata; class Amphibia; order Anura; family Bufonidae; genus Rhinella; species Rhinella marina. The sequence continues at coordinate 227,447 of ONZH01008369.1, forward strand.
ACACTAGTCTAGATCATGTGGTAGTGTTACCTGCAGTCTTATGTAAAACCACAGATAACACTAGTGTAGATCATGTGGTAGTGTTACCTGCAGTCTTATGTAAAACCACAGATAACACTAGTGTACCTGCAGTCCTATGTAAAACCATAGATAACACGAGTGTAGATCATGTGGTAGTGTTACCTGCAGTCCTATGTAAAACCACAGATAACACTAGTGTAGATCTTGTGGTGGTGTTACCTACGTCCTTAGAGTGCCTCCCTGTGCCTCTCCCTCAGACTCCATGCTGATGGCGCTGCCTACTCTTCCGTCTTCTTCTTCTTGCCCCCACAGAATGTTCTGATGCAGCTGCATCAAAACATAGGAACACTGTGGGCATGGTGATAGGGACAGACACACACACAGGGGGACGGGGACACACAGGGGGACAGGGACACACAGAGGCAGGGACACACACATGGACACAAGGATAGACACACTGGGACCGACACACAGGGACAGACACACAGGGGAACAGACACACACGGACAGATACACACACAGGGGGATAGACACCCAGGGACAGACAAACATAGGGGCAGGGACACACAGAGACAGGGATACACACAGGAACAGATACACACATGGACACACACACATGGAAAGTTACGCAGACAGGGACAGACACACACAGTCACACACAGGGACAGAAACACACACACACAGGGACAGGGACACTCAGGGACAGGCACATAGGGACAGGGACACACACACAGGGACAGACAGACACACAGGGACAGACAGACACACAGGGACAGATAGACACACAGGGACAGATAGACACACAGGGACAGACAGACATACATGGATGGACAGACACACAGGCACAGACAGACATACAGGGACAGACAGACACACAGGGACAGACAGACACACAGGGACAGACAGACACACAGGGACAGGGACAGATAGTCACGCAGGGACAGACACACAGGGACAAACAGACACACAGGGACAGACAGACATACATGGATGGACAGACACACAGGCACAGACAGACATACAGGGACAGACAGACACACAGGGACAGACAGACACACAGGGACACACACACAGGGACAAACAGACACACAGGGATAGACAGACATACAGGGACAGACAAACACACAGGGACAGGGACACATAGGGACAGACAGACACACAGGGACAGGGAGACACACAGGGACAGGGAGACATAGGGACAGGGACAGATAGACACGCAGGGACAGACAGACACACAGGGACAAACAGACACACAGGGACAGGCAGACCCACAGGGACACATAGGGACAGACAGATAGACAGGGACAGACAGACACACACACAGGGACACATAGGGACAGGGACAGACACGCAGGGACAGACAGAGATAGACAGACACACAGGGACAGACAGACACACAGGGACACATAGGGACAGGGACAGACAGACACACAGGGACAGACAGACATACAGGGACACACACAGGGACACACAGCTAGGCCTCACCAAACTCCAGCCTGGCTCCTCTCCATACAGCAATACAGCTCTCTGCTCCTCAGGCTCCTCCCCCATTGGTCACTTGGTCGGATGACGTCAGAAAGGTCCTTTAGCCCACAGCAACATCTATCCCTGGACTGCAGGTGTGAGCGGACCTACGGGGGAGAGGAGGCGGGAGCTTAGCATAAGAAGGAAACACAAGCGGGCAGGCCGCAGGCTACCTCAATGCCCCAAGTTAACTAGTTAATTATGAATAACCTGGCTGCCTGTGTTGTGCAGAGTATATGTAGGGGGCGGGGCCTTCCTTGCTCTCCGGGCCCCCCTGTGCTGTGGGCCCCATAGCAGCTGCGTGGTCTGCCTATATTGGCAGTATGCCACTGGGTGTACTACTTTATTTAAGGCAATATTGTCTGGCAACCAGTAAGGGCGTACTCCTCTATGGCAAGCAAACTTTTCTGTTCCATACTTTGACAGGTTGCTTATCCACGTTTCCACCTTGGGTTGTGAAGGTATAAACAGATGTGCCGAACTGTGTGGCATGTGCTCAGGCCTCAGAGGCTTGTCTAGAGCATGGGTGCCATAGAGTCAAATAAGTCCTTTGTAGACTGATTACCTCTATAGGTCTACACTTCTCTAGCATCTGGTCAGCTTTGGAAATGTTATTGCTCTATCCTGAGGGGTACCAGGTCCAGAAAGGGCTAAAATGTCAGCCCTACATCTTTCCTGGTTTAGACTGCACTGAACTGGCTTAGACTGGCTGTAGAATGTGTGCTCTGTTGTTTGCAACCTGAACTTCCAGGTTGTGTGTGTAGATAAGCTGCAGCAAGCCCCTGAGGAGCCAGTACAGAGGATGGGAGTGGTAGTGGTCCTGTTGAGATGTTTCACAGTGTACTCCATCAGGCCGTTGCTCCCCGGGGGTCGGTGCAGTGGAAAGGTAGCGCCAGAAGTGAAGATATAAAAGTCCATATAAAACTTATGGAACATCCAGCACTTTTAAAGGGCATCTGTCAGCAGATTTGTATCTATGAAACTGGCTGACCTGTTACATGTACGCTTGGCAGCTGAAGACATCTGTGTTGGTCCCATGTTCATATGTGCCCGCATTCAGGGCCGGATTAAAGGGAGGGCATCCGGGGCGAGAGCCCCGGGGCCCCCACCACATAGGGGCCCCCACCACTGGCTGCAAAGCGGCGCTCAATGCCGCTCCATATTTTTAAAAAGTGGGCCGCTGTGGCTACTGAACGCAATTGTATCTGCATCCACTGGATGCAGATACAATTGTGCCTGCAGCAGCCAGCGCCAGCGGGGCAAGGGAACCTCTGGTTCCCTGCTCTGCTATTCCCGATGGGCGGCGCACTGATGTGACGTAGGCGTCGCGATGACGTCATCGCGCCGCCTGCAACGTTCCTCAGGAGCAGACCTGCCAGAAGAGGCCGGGTCTGCATCGTGGGACCGCGCCTGGACAGGTAAGTATAAACTGCCCTCTCCCTACATGCAGCACTAACCCTAATACTGGCCCCTGCCTCCCTATTACAGACCCTCAATACCCTGCCTTACCCTAACCCTAATACTAGCCCCTGACCCCCAACACTGGCCCTGCCTTACCCTAACCCTAGGACTGGCCCCTGACCCCCAATACTGGCCCTGCCTTACGCTAACCCTAATACTGGCCCCTGACCCCCAATACTGGCCCTGCCTTATCCTAACCCTAATACTGGCCCCTGACCCCCAATACTGGCCCTGCCTTACCCTAACCCTAGGACTGGCCCCTGACCCCCAATACTGACCCTGCCTTACCCCTAACCCTGCTCTCTGACCCTCAATACTGGCCCTTCCTTACCGTAACCCTAATACTGGCTACCGACCCCCAATACTGGCTCTGCCTTACCCTAATACTGGCTATTGACCCCCAATACTGGCCCCGCCTTACCCTAATACTGGCTACTGACCCCCAATACTGGCCCTGCCTTACCCTACTACTGGCTACTGACCCCCAATACTGGCCCTGCCTTGACCTAACCCTAATACAGGCCCCTGACTCCTACCCTGGTACTGACCTCTAACCTTGGACCCCTAACCCTGATACTGGCCCCTGACCCCCTAGTACTGACCTCTAACCCTGGACCCCCTAACCCTAATACTGACCTCTAATACTGTCCCTAACCCTAATATACTGTACTGACCCTTAATACTTTCTCTAACTCTAATAGTACGCCACACTGACCCCTAATTCTACTACTGACCACTAACCCTAAAGCTACATTCACATAACCATATTTGTTTTGCGGTCCACAATTGCGGATCCGCAAAACACGGATACTGGCCGTGTGTGTTCCACATCCCCTATAATAGAAATGCCTGTTCTCATCTGAGATTGCGGTCAAGGATAGGACATACTCTATCTTTTTTGCAGGGCCGTGGACTACGGATTTGCGGGCCCATTGAAGTGAATGGAAATATGATCATGGGAATGTACCCTAATGCTGCCTCTGACCCCAATACTGGCCCCTAACTGATACCTACCCCAATCCTAATACTGGCCCTAAGGGTGCATTCAGACGACCATATTTCTGGGTCTGCATCCGTTCCACAATTTTGCGGAATGGGTGTGGACCCATTCTTTTTAGCGGGGGCCGCAAAAGATGCTTACAGCATACCATGTACTGTCCACATCCGTAGTCCCGTTCCGTGGCACCACGACAAATATACAGCAAGTGTCCTATTCTTGTCCCCAAAAATAGGCACTTCTATATAGGGCTGGCACTGTGCGTTCTGCAAAATGTGTTTTGCGGATCCACAATTTGGGGACTGCAAAACACTTTTGGTCGTCTGAATGTAGCTTTATGCCAATACTGACCCCAAACCCCAATACTGGCCCCTAACCCCAATACTGACCCCAAACCCCAATACTGGCCCCTAACCCCAATATTGGCCCCTAACCCCAATACTGGCCCCTAACACAAATGGGCACATATAAGAGGCGCAATACATAAAGTGGAACATATGAGGCACTTTTTATAAGAGGCACCAAGCATGTGGCACTATAAAAAGAGGTCACAGGGCATATGGCACTATGCACAGAGGGCATATGGCACTGTATACAGAGGGCACAGTGTATGTGGCACTATATACAGAGGGCACAGACAGAGGGCACAGAGTATGTGGCACTAGTACAGAGGGCACAGACTATGTGGCACTATATACAGAGGGCACAGACTATGTGGCACTATATACAGAGGGCACAGAGTATGTGGCACTATATACAGAGGGCACAGACTATGTGGCACTATATACAGAGGGCACAGACTATGTGGCACTATATACAGAGGCACAGACTATGTGGCACTACTATTGGGGGCCCTATGTGTAGCACTAATGCTGCTGTTATATTCAGGGCATGGCATGTGGCACTGAGATGAGTTTGTGTCAGTCTGCAGGATGCCAATGTGTTGGTAAAGAATGAAGTTAAAGAGATCTTCTCGGAAAAATCTGCAGAGCTGAATCGTGGACAGGAGAAGTCATCATGGTGGCCTGAGCCAGATGGGGAAGAACTCAGGAGGAGACGTCATCTGTAAGTCGATGGAAATTATTATTCTGCTACTGACTGTGTATGATGAGTGTTGTAGTCACCTGGATGAGATACAGCTGATGATCGGTGGTAGCATGCTGTTTTGTGCAACAACAACTCTCAGTATCCCTTTACACTTCAGGCCATACTGGGAGCTGTAGTTTCACACTGCACAAGGTCATATGGTGAGGGCTCTATGGCACACCATTCGATTTGCAATTAATTTAATTCATATATTTTAAAGTGACAATTTCTCATTTCAAGGTGCTCCAGAGAATAAAGCATAATACATCTTAAAGACCAGTATTGTTCCCAACGTTTTGGCCGGAGAACGACCTTTTTCAAGGGATCTTTGGTCGTGTTAGCAGCAGTGTGGCTCTGGAGATGGACGCCGCAACGGCATGCTGTCCAGGACAGAAAAAGTAGCACAAGTACATTAGTAAGTTGCAGAACCTGGCAGGGGAAACACAGGGAAAAAGAAAAAATCAGACCCGTACTGGGTAATAGGTCCAATAGATCATCCTTCTTTTTCTCATACTTTCCCTCTATGGCATCACATTGTAGCTGGCCACATTTGGCCAAGCCATGCCCACCTGCAGAAAAAAAAAATGGGTGCATGAGTTTTTTGCAAACTTTTGCAGCTATTGGTTGCCAGGAGTGGGAATGAGTTGGCCGCACATAGGGTAGACCTCATAGACCTGCTTGGTGCATTGGTTACAATAAATTGATTTTGTAGCACCCTGATCATCTGTTGCAGGTAAAAATGGCTGGCATCTTTGCTTATCCACAAGATTCAACAGAGAAAAATTGTCATTAAACTTGTACATTTTTTAAACATGTTTAAAAACTTTGTTTGGAGCTCTACCAGGCCTGTACCCAAATTCCTGCATGCAGCATGTTGTCCAATGGCACCTCAGGTCCATCAGTCACATGGTGTACACATGACCTACATTACTCAGTCTATGTTTGTATATAAAAAATGCACACATTGGTATTACAAATAACAATATACCTGGAAAACCCTTGTCTGTATTGAGGGGGGGCTGGAGTCTATATTAAAGGAGTTCTGGTTTGGAGTCTTTATTTTGAGGTGTAGCCTGGGGTCAGGGTTGCCAACCTTTATTTCAAATTTTTCTGGACAACTGGACCAAAATTTACGGACAGCCCCAAATTTTTACGGACATAAGCCACACCCCTTTTTAGAGGACACACCCCTTTCCACGCCCTCAAAATTCCCTTGAATTAAAAACACCACAGAATAAAAAGGATTGTTCAGTAATTAAAAATAAAATATGGCAGCAGCATATGGAAAAAAAAATAACAATTCTCAGCTGTTCCATCCCCGCTTCTAGTCTGAGTGCTTTGTTTATATGGCTGCAGTAATGATGCCTGTGACACGCTGGACTTTCTGGCATCATTGCTGCTGCCACGTAAACAAAGACTGACAGGGACGTAACGGACAAGTGTGCACATCTGTCACAATGTTGGTGATGTGCACACTGATGTACAGGTGTGTGGCATGTGACCACTGCAGCCAGTTCTCAGCATTAGACCACTGATTGGTGATTGGCTGCAGCAGTAACATACCATATACCCCGCTGCAGTTAGTTAACAGCTGCAGAAAATGGCGTTAAAGGAATATGTGAGGCATATTTGGATGGACATTACATTCGCCAATACCAGACATACAAGACGATACAGCACCACATACCTCTTAAATCCAGTGACGTCTTCCTGATGTAGACCTTCTCTTTTCTCATCTTCTCTATTTGTCCCAGACCGCCATGATGAGTTCTTTCAGCCACTTCTTCTCTCTGCAGAGTTTGCCACAAAGACACCTTAGATTACCCACTTTTCTGTTATCCTGATGCCCCAACAGTGTTATCCTGCTGCTACCCCCAATACTGTGCCCACTGTGCTGCCCAATGTCCCCACATATTATATTGTAGAAATAACAGTGCCATATAGGTGGGCCCCCCATAGTAACAGTGCTCCCCAAACTCCACAAAGTGCCCTCATTAGTAATAGTGCCCCAATAGTGATAATGCTTCACGAGTAGCCCTTTTAGCAGAAGTGCCCTCCATATTGTACCAAATAATGATAACACCCCGAATAGTACCCCTGGTAGTAGTAATAATTCCCCATAATTTTTTTCATAGTGCCTGACCAGTAGTGCTCCCAGAAATGATAAGGCCCCGCTATAATGCTCCCAGCAATTATAAAACCCCTTATAGTGCCCCTAGTAGTTTGGATAGCCCCCTTTAGTGCCCCAATAGTTTAGATGGCCTCCTGTAGTGCCCCGGTAGTTTAGATGGCCTCATGTAGTGTCCCCAGTAGTTTAGATGGCCTCCTGTAGTGCCCCCAGTAGTTTAGATAGCCTCCTGTAGTGCCCCTACTAGTTTAGATGGCCCCCTGTAGTGCCCCTACTAGTTTAGATAGCCTCCTGTAGTGCCCCTACTAGTTTAGATGGCCCCCTGTAGTGCACCAGTAGTTTAGATGGACTCCTGTAGTGCCCCCACTAGTTTAGATGGCCCCCTGTAGTGCACCAGTAGTTTAGATGGACACTGTAATGCCCCCACTAGTTTAAGTGGCCCTCTGTAGTGACCCACTAGTTTAGATGGCCCCCTGTAGTGCACCAGTAGTTTAGATGGACCCTGTAATGCCCCCACTAGTTTAAGTGGCCCCCTGTAGTGCCCCACTTGTTTAGATGGACCCTGTAATGTCCCCGTAATGCCCCCAGTAGTTCAGATAGACCCCTGTAGAGCCCCCAGTAATTTAGATGGCCACTTGTAGTGCACCAGTAGTTTAGATGGACCCTGTAATGCACCCAGTAGTTTAGAAATGGTTGTCAGTCCACCTTAAACTTCAGTTAAAATCAGTCTCCATTTTGTGTAACAGTCCAGATTCCACTCTCCAGCATAAATTAACTACCCTGCCCTGCCTGTCAGTCCCTCCCTGACAGCCTCACTCACAGTCTTATGTGCAGTACAGGTCAGGTTGGTAGTACTAGTAATATATATTTGTACCCTTTGACAATTTGGCACTGCCAGACAGACTCACTGCTACTGTTGCAGCTTGCTGCACTGCCGTGTCTAAAATGGTCTCTCCGGTCCTCTGCAACTGCCCGCGCGGGAAGCCAAGAGGGGGAATAAGCTCATGTTTCATTGGTGGCAGTGGAAACGTGACTGGAGAAGGGGAACGCCTCCTCCTTCCCTCTCCTCTTCGCCTCCTCAGTCCCTCCCCATCTCCATTCCACCACTTTGACTCTGCTGTGCATGGGCTTGTCTAGCATGCCCGGCATCCCCTCTTTCTCCCAGACCAGTCCCCACATGATTAATCATACCCGGCAGCCCGCAGCGCACAGGCGCCCCACTGCTTGCCTCCAGACAGTCTTTAGTCCTCCTGCGCCGCTGGCCCCAGCCGCCTCTGTACTCAGTCCTCACTCAGGTAACCTTGCGCAAGCCCGGATGCACTGCCTGCACTGCGCACGCATGCGCAGTACAGACTTCGGGCGTTTCGGCTAAAAATTATGGACGTTGTTTTTTTCTGCAGGACGCTACGGACGGCAGAGAAAAACAACTTTATTTTGCGGACTGTCCGTAAATTTACGGACGGTTGGCAACCCTGCCTGGGGTACGCATTATTTATCTTCTTTGGGTGGGTACTGTATTTATTTAGGTGGTCTTGTTCTGGGGTCTGTGTTTAGAGGACTGGTCTGGGGTTTTTTTTTTTTTGCAAAGAGGGTCTGGTCTGTATTCATGTGGTATGATGAAGAAGACCATATGCATTTCTTATGATTCAAATGCTGTAGGATGAGATGTACCCTATATAAATAGGCTGGGCCCACAAAAAAAATTGTGCCACGAGTGCTATTTTATACTGTACAACATTGTTCCTGATCTCCCTTCTTAAAAGTTGGCATGACAAGCATAGATTAGACTAGCCTGCCGGTCTAATTCCCCCCTCTCTACATGTGAATGCAGCTGTAAGGTGGAATTATGTGTTTATGAATGAATTGCTTGATCCAGCAGTGAGACTTTGAACTTTTTTGCCTCCTGTGACATGGGGGCTGTGACCAGGGGCTGGGAAACACAGAGAAAAAGCCTTGTTTTTAATGCCTGGAGAACACCCCTGACGCTTACACTTAGCATGCACATCCAGAGACTGAGAAGAGCTAGCTAAACAGAGAACTCTTTCTGTACACAGGATGGGGGCTTCTCAGGAGACTCCAGGTGATGAAGGCATGATGACAGCGAATGGAGCTGTGTATTTGAGAAAGAAGATCACCCTAGTCCGTGCCATCTCCTTGACCATTGGGACAATCATTGGAAGTGGCATCTTTATATCTCCTAAGGGGGTCCTGAAAAACTCTGGTAATATAGGACTGTCGCTTCTGATCTGGGTAGCCTCTGGTGTTCTCTCTATGTGTGGTGAGTACATCCAACTTTATGCAATCCCTTATGCTGTAACCTTGTCACAGTGGTTTTGAAAATTGAGACCCCCTTATGACACTAAGCAGTTATATAACAGGCGTAAATTAAAGCTCCAGGGCCCCAAAGCAGAATCTACAACAGCCCCACGTAACATGTGCCATTTATAATACTGGTCTTCTTATGTGACAGAGGGGCCCTTGAGCTCCTCAGCCAGCAAGGCCTGGGTGTATTTGCTATCTCTTCACCCAATATAGCTACACCCCTGGATTGTGCCATGTGGGCATTTTACTGCAGCACTATCATACCTTAATAGGTTCAATGCTGGTACAATGGAGAAGGCCTCCACCTCATTAGAGCAGCGGTGCACCACATGTGGCCTTTGATACCATTCTGTGCGGCCCCCAACTTTTACATTAATTTTCCCATTAGATGGGAGTCCTGAAAGTGTAACCAGACATTTATTATACATACAATGCATACAGAAAGTCTTCAGACCCTTTCACTTTTTTCACATTTTTTATGCTGCCTTGTGCCTAAAATTAAAAAAAAAATAAGTTTTTCATCAATTTACATAGTAACATAGTAACATAGTTTGTAAGGCCGAAAAAAGACATCTGTCCATCCAGTTAAGCCTGTTTTCCTACAAGTTGATCCAGGGGAAGGCAAAAAAAAAACCCTGTGAGGTAGAAGCCAATTTTCTTCACTTTAGGGGGAAAATTCCTTCCCGACTCCAATCAGGCAATCAGAATAACTCCCTGGATCAACGACCCATCCCTAGTAACTATAACCTGTAATATTATTACCCTCCAGAAATACATCCAGGCCCTTCTTGAACTCTCTTAGTGAACTTACCATCACCACCTCCTCAGGCAGAGAGTTCCATAGTCTCACTGCTCTTACCGTAAAGAATCCTCTTCTATGTTTATGTACAAACCTTCTTTCCTCCAGACGCAGAGGATGTCCCCTCGTCACAGTCACAGTCCTCGGGATAAATAGATGATGGGAGAGATCTCTGTACTGACCTCTGATATATTTATACATAGTTATTAGATCTTTTTTCTAAAGTGAATAACCCTAATTTTGATAATCTTTCTGGGTACTGTAGTCCACCCATTCCAGTTATTACTTTAGTTGCCCTCCTCTGAACCCTCTCCAGCTCTGCTATGTCTGCCTTGTTCACAGGAGCCCAGAACTGTACACAGTACTCCATATGTGGTCTGACTAGTGATTTGTAAAGTGGCAGGACTATGTTCTCATCACGGGCATCTATGCCTCTTTTGATGCAACCCATTATCTTATTGGCCTTGGCAGCAGCTGTCTGACACTGGTTTCTGCAGCTTAGTTTGCTGTTCACTAAAATTCCTAGGTCCTTTTCCATGTCAGAGTTACCCAATGCTTTACCATTTAGTATGTACTGGTGACTTGCATTATTCCTTCCCATATGCATAACCTTACATTTGTCAGTGTTAAACCTCATCTGCCACTTTTCTGCCCAAGCCTCCAGTCTATCCAGATCCTGCTGTAGCAGTGCACTGTCCTCCTCTGTGTTAATTACTTTACACAGTTTAGTGTCATCTGCAAAAATTGATATTTTACTGTGCAAACTTTCTACAAGATCATTAATAAATATATTGAAGAGAATAGGACCCAATACAGACCCCTGTGGTACCCCACTAGTGACAGTGACCCAATCTGAGTATGTACCGTTAATAACTACCCTCTGTTTTCTATCACTAAGCCAGTTACTTACCCATATACAGACATTTTCTCCCAGGCCAAGTATTCTCATTTTGTATACTAACCTTTTATGTGGTACCGTGTCAAACGCTTTGGAGAAGTCCAAATATACGACATCCATTGAGTCGCCGCGGTCAAGTCTAGAACTTACCTCCTCATAGAAACTGATTAAATTGGTTTGACATGACCGATCCCTCATGAAGCCATGCTGATATGGAGTTATTTGCTTATTTTCATTGAGGTACTCCAAGATAGCATCTCTCAGAAAACCTTCAAACAGTTTACCCACAACAGAAGTTAAACTTACCGGCCTATAGTTTCAAGGCTCTGTTTTTGGACCCTTTTTGGAATATTGGCACCACATTTGCTATGCGCCAATCCTGTGGAACACTCCCCGTCAGTATAGAGTCCTTAAATATCAGAAATAAGGGTCTGTCGATTACATTACTTAATTCTCTTAGGATACGGGGGTGTATGCCATCCGGTCCTGGTGATTTGTCTATTTTAATATTTTTAAGACGTTGCTGCACCTCTTCCTGGGTCAGAGATGACACTTTTAAAGTGGAATTTACTTTTAATTTGCATTGAAAACCTCAAAATGAAAAATTGAAAACAGAATGTTTAAAATCTTTGTTAATTTATTGAAAAGGAAAAACTAAAATCTTGCATTGACATAAGCATTCACCCTTTACTCAGTAATTGAAGCACCTTTGACAGGGATTACAGCTTCCAGTCTTTTTCGGTATGATGTCACAAGTTTTAAACATCTGAATTTGGGGATATTCTGCCATTGTTCTCTTCAGAATCTCTCAATCTTTGTCAGGTTGGATGGGAACCATTGGTGGATAGACATTTATATATCTGTAGAGATGTTCAATTGGGTCAGGGCTGTGGCTATTGAAGGACATTCACAGAGTTGTCCATAGGCCATTTCTATATTGTTTTGGCTGTGTGCTTAGGGTCATTGGGCAGATATACTTAGACCGAAGTTACAAATGCCAGTCTTGCTCTTAATAAATTTTGTGCATTTCCATGCAGTCAGTGTGCAAGGCTTTCAAATATATGTGAGCTATGAGCTGAACTATCAGTTGCACCAATATCCGGAGAGCTGCAGGAGACCAGGCATCTCCCGCTAAGCCAAACTCCCTTTTCTCACCACTTTTAAAAGGTGACAAAATAAGTGAAAAGTCAAAAATTATTACAGAATTATGACACTCCATAATTTGCCACTTTTTAATGCTACTATTGTGGCATAAACACTTTAACAATGTAACTTATTGTCTTGTTGGAAGGTGAGCATTTGGCCCAGTCTGAGGTCCAGAGTACTCTGGATCAGGTTTTCATTAAGGCTATCTTTGTACTTTCCTCCATTAAGATTTCCCTCAACCTCCATCAGTCTCTGTCCCAGCCACTGAAAAACATCCCCACAGCATGATGCTGCCACCACCATGCATCACTGTAGGGATGGTATGGGGTAGGGGATGAGCAGTGCCAGGTGCTTTTTTGCAAATTCCAGGCGGGTTTCAAGTGTCTTTTATTGAGGAGAGGCTTCTTTCTGGGCACTCTGGAGTGGGTCAGTGATGGTTGACCTTCTGGAAGTTTGTCCTATCTGCACACAGGATCTTTGGAGCTGAGCTAGAGTGATCATTGGATTCTAGGTTACTTCTCTTACCAAGGCCCTTCTTCCCAAGGGCAGTCAACTCTTGGAAGAGTCCTGAGTTTTCTAAACTTCTTCCTTTTAAGAATTATGGAGGCCACAGTGCTCTTTTAGTGCAGCAGTAATTTCCTTTATCCTTCTCCAGATATATGCCTCCACACAATACAGTCTATGAGTTCTACAGGCAGTTATTTCTTCCTCATGGCTTGATTTTTGCTCTGATATGCATTGTCAGCTGGAAGACAGGAGTGTGTATTTCGAAATCATATCAAGTCAACTGAAATACCATATGTGAACTCCAATCAAGGTGTAGAAACATCTCAAAGATAATCAAATTTCAAGTTTCATAGCAAAGGGTCTGAATACTTATGTCCATGTAAAATTTTAGCTTTTCCTTTTTAATAAATTTGCAAAAATTTCTAAAATTCTATTTTCAATGTCTCATTATGGGGTATTGAGTCTAGATTGATGGGGAATACTTCTTTTTTTATTTTAGTGCAAGGCAGCAATATATCAAAATGTGAAAAAAGTGAAAGAATCTGAAGACTTTCCAAATGCATTGTATGTTCCATACACCATAAATATTTTAGTTGTAATACTTCTTTAAGTTTTATTTTTGGCCCTTTTGATTGGTTCAATGTGGCCCCCAACCAGAGAAGGTTGTGAAAACCTGCTTTAAGCATATGTGCACTTTTGAACGTCATTTTACAATTTAAACTAAAAATTGATTTCATAAAATGTTGAGTAACTTTTGTGGCATACATGTCCAGTGCAATGAAAGACTGATCATCCTATTTTTAAATGTAGGGGGCCCTTGGAGTTGGCCAGCACAGAAGCCAGGATCTTCAGGCCTGGCCTATAGGATGAGCACATTGCTCATCTGACCTCCCTGGCAGGGCGACGGGTTGGAAGGTCCAGCCATGACTGTTGCACCAAGAGGTTGCCACTATAGCGGGGGCAGGGGGTGTAACTCACCAGCTCCCCATAGTGCATCCACAATCTCCAACACTTGTGGGTCATCCTTCCACATCATATAGTGCATTTGGCCAGAGGAACATTACCGCTCCTACATTCCTATTGCTAGCCTATTTGCTGACATCTTATTGGTTTGCACCACCAATTGCACCACCACCCGTAAAGTGTCATTTTGTTATATGCAAACACTGTTATGTTCATGTAATGTGCCTGGTTGTCCAGCAGGTATCTGGCAGAGTACCTTTAGATGGAAGGGAACTCACCATTCCACTCTCCCCTCTTTCGGGCAGAAGTGGGCTAGCCCTGATCCCTACCAAGGGAAGGGTTGCAGGAAGCTATAGAGTGAAGCTGTGTGGTCTGGTGAGGGAGTGTTTTCCCCCTCTCTGCTGCAGGAGCTTTGGGAAAGTAGCTCAGAGAGCAGCCCACTCCTGATATATAAAAGGACACAGGATACCTCACTCTCATAAGAAACAGTAACTGCAGTGGAACCAGAACAAAGCCAGAGATTAGCACGACAGCAGAGAGATAAAACAAAGTATTCAAGTTTACCTGCCAGTTTACCCTTAGCCTGCTGGAGCCAAGAGAAACATCAAGTGTTGTTTGGAAGACACAAGTTTATTCAAGTAAAAACCATTGAACTTTACTAAGTCTCTATTTACTCCAGCTACAACTTCTTTGTTGCTACACAGCCTAACCCGGGGAGCAACAGTATCCAGATAGGAGCACCGTGACACAAACTATTAAGGCCACATCATCACTTGGCATGCCTAAACACTGGGACACAATCTCCCCTGGAAGGCAGCCCTTTGCAAGAGGACCATTCTGGACGAGGTCCTCTCTCCTCCATCTTGTACACATGGTTTGAACTTTTGTCCCCTCTTTGTCACTTTTGTCAGTCTCGACTGTCCTCATCGCAGCTTTTGGTGACAGTCTCTTCTCCTCTGCACCAGGCACAAGTCTTCTGTTTTAGGAAGCTTTCTTTTTTAACAAATAGCGAGGGCATGCACAAGCATTTTAGTTGATGCTGGGGTGAAGAAAGAGCAAATACAAGAAAATGTTGAAAGCAGCGGAAGTAAGGGTTTGGATGTGTGGCTTGAAGGTCAGGACAGAATCAAATGTTATCCCCAAGCAGTAGTACAAAATAGGAGATGTAATATATCCAACGATAGCAAAACAGTATCCACCAGTTCCAACAGTATCCAGTCCCTCCCAGATAATGATGTATGGATTTAGGCAAAGATGGGAGTCATGGCTCTCTTTCCTCTCTATCTTGCGAAAAGCTCCTCCAATAGAACCTATGGCGGGCATCCCTGCAGGATACAGGGTTTTAGTTATCTGAATGGCCAAGTCATGTCAAGGTGTGAAGGGTGTCTTAACAGGGTCCTTCACAGCAGCAAGGTCTTGGCAGCTTTAGATAACAGGTTACATTACTGACTCTAAAGCTTAGCCATACAGACTGTAGGTTCTCTACTTCTCCCATTTGTCTTTCTCCTTCTCTCCTCCTGTTGATCATGCAGAGATTGGTGAGTCTCGGTAGCTTTCTGTGCCTAAGAAGAGGGAGCACATGGACTTTGTCTCTTTGAACTCCAGTCTAGACTCTCCCGAAGGTTAGGGGTAGAGCCAGCCCACATCTATCCTCCTATGAGGGCTGAGCCAGGATTGTTAACCCTGCCTGTGCCATCCATACATGGCTATGCTGGGTACACATTACATAACAATGCAAAACATTAAATAACAAACCATTTGCAAATACACCATGCTATGGAGTACTGCAGTTGTACTTTTCACCAGCAGCCCCGATCACTGCAACTGGCCAGTCATTGGTAATCGGACAATCGCAGACTCCTCACTGTATAAGCCAGGACAGCACCAATCACCCCCAAGGTTACACAGGACACACCAGTGTAGGTACTGTGATTGCCAATCATAGCACCAGAGGGGCATATAGAATAGCCATTTCAGTTGTTGACTGCATGCAGAGAGGTATTGTGTAAGTCAATGGAGGACATATCCGTTTTCTATTGTGCTAGATTGTGTCAGAGAAAACGGACTTGTACTGCTCTATTAAGCTCCATCTGCTATCGCTTTCCCCTGCTTCTCACTCTGTTGCCGATGCAGGTGCTGGGTGTGCTGGGTGTGCAGTGTCTTGAGTGAGGAAGCATGTGCCACAATGCCAGTCTCTGCCCTGCCCTCTGTACTTGGTCACCAAGTCCAGTCAGTGGTTATGCCTGTAGTAGATCCACCCCGCCCCCTGCGCAGGCTTTGTGCAGCACCTGTTGGTGTGTGATGAAGGGATCTGTTCCAACTGCAGACCTGCTGCTGCAGCAACCTAGTTGGAACCACAAGTGACAAGCAGAGACTGCCTGTGTCCCTATTCACCTAGCTAGGCTCTGAATTTACAGGCACATTGTTTGCCTGTAACTGGTAGGTTTTCTTTTTTTCCCCCGTATATAACCCTTGCCCCCCCTTTGTTCCTATTGTGACTGTCCGTTGACCACACATTGTGAGGCTATATTCACACAACTGCATGTATTTTGCGGGAGCCACGGAGCCGCAAAATACTGATGCTGGAAGTTGTAGTTCTCTTCTCTTCTAACCCCTGCCTGAAATATCCTCTGTTATCCCATAATAATGGCTTCGGCATGCAGGGAATTGTAGTTCTCTCCTCTTAAACCCCCTCCCTGAAATATCCTCTGTTATTCCATAATATTGGTCTGGATATGCTGAAAGTTGTAGTCTTCTCCTCTTAAATCCCCTCTCTGACATATTCTCTGTTATCCCATAATGATGGCCTGGACATGCTGGGAGTTATAGTCCTTTCCTCTAATATCCCCTACCTGAAATATCCTCTTATACCTTATCCTGCAATGTCCTCTGATATCCCATGATAACAGCCTGGACTTGCTGAGAACTGTAGTTCTCTCCCCTTGTACCTCCTCCCTGTAATTTCCTCTGATGCTATTATATAGATTCTGGTTTCCATTCTAGGTATTGTAATATCATCACCCACTGTTCCAGGTACAATGTCCTCCTTTTTTGGGATATGAAAATGGTCAGCTTGACTGCAGTGCTAAGTGTTAAACTGATTGGTGGAGCAGAAGAGTGCTCCACCAATCTACGCAGTCACACATGCAGTGCCAGCAGTACCAACGAGGACGCAGGAGCACTGTGACTACTGGCCCTCCCGCCCAGCCGGTAGCCTGCCCAGTTGGAAGCTTGCTTGCCTACCTGTGAGTGCCACCGCTACCTCCTGCTTCAGGGCCCTGGCTAACGTAGAACTCAGAACACTGTAGAAGCCACACAGGCCCCCAAAAACAGAAGAGAAGACCAAGTCTGACTAAGGCCAGTGGTAAGTCTCCAGGGAGAGATATGTACCGATTACAAGAAATGTTTTCTAATGATATGATAGATAATCAAAATAATTTTAGCTGATTATTACTTGTCTAGATTTATTACAGAATATCATGGGTAGCAGTGTACTACTTGTTAAAGCGGTTCTCTTAGATTTTCATGTTGATGAGCTATCCTCAAGAGTAGTCACTGGAGTAAGACAGCTGATTGGCAGGGGTCCCAGGTGTCAGACCCCCACCAATCTGATAATGATGACCCATCCTGAGGATTGATCATCCACATCAGAGTCTCATAAATGTCCACTTTAGGGGGCATTCACAAAACCGCACCCGTTTTGCAGTCTGCAAATTGCGGATCGGCTAAATATGTATGCTGTCCATGTGCATCCCGCACTTTTCACGGGCCCCATTGAATAAAAGGATTATTCTTGTCTGCAAAAGGGACAAGAATAGGACATATTCTATCATTTGCAGCTCGGCCACACAGATGCAGACAGCAAATGGATGATGCCCATAGAAATGAATGGGTCCACGTTTGATCTGCAAAAAATGTGGATCGGACATGGGCCGAAAATATGGTCATGTGAATGCGCCCTTCACGTGTTTTCCAGTTCCTTTGGTGTGTATGACATTTACTTTATTACTGGTGGTCAGTTGGGTTGGAAACTTCCCCCTGCTATTTTGTCAGGCATGAAAAGCGAAATTGGGGAAAACTCCTTTGCACAATGTCCCACATGTTTTCATCTTTTCCATAAGGCATCCACAGCAACGAAAGCTCAGCAAACATCATACAAGGTGGTATAGGGTGTGGCGGAAGACACCATGACCCACATTTGCTGCAGTTGCCCATCCCTCTCAGGTTTTTCGTATACTGTGATTAAGGTAATCACTTAGATGGCAGGAATATGGCTATACCTAAAAAAAAAGCCGGAATCAGCACTATTCTTCATGTTTGACATCCCAGTCATCATATAAGCAATCTTTAACCCGTTACCTTTTATAAGCAGGCCAAACTCCTCTATCTCCATTTTACTGGAGGAGTGGCTTGAGGAAATAGCTATGACTTAGAGGATGGAAGAACTTATTGCTGCATCCCCTGAAGAGTGTTCTAGATTTGTCAGAACCTTATCCCCTTGGAATACCTTCCATACTTCCCTTAGATATCTCTCCCTCCAAGTTTGTTATTCCCAGCTTCTTTCCTTCTCTTCCCTTTCTCTTCTTTTATTTTCTTTTCTCTTCCCAACTGTCTTTCTTTCATTTGCTCTCTCCTTTCTTTCTTTACTTTCGGTCTTTTACTTTTTTCATTAATATTCCTTCCTGATCTTTTCAGTCTTCTCATTTGCCCTTGTCAAGACCTTTGTTTTGTCTTTTGCGTTGTCTCCTTTAGGGTGCATCATCTTTCACATCAGATTATTTTCTCAATGGACCTTTCCAGTTGGTCTTGGTGGACTGTTCACACTGTTTCTATTTGATAAGTCTATATATACTTTGAAAACTAATCAAACTTTTGAATAAGAAAAATTCTGCCAATACCTCCCCATCAAGAGGGCAAGGTATGGCATGTATAAACTGTGCGAAAGCATCTCTGGGTACACCCACAGGTTCTAGATTTATGAAAGGTAGGACACCCAGATTGAACCCCCGGAATTAGTGTGGAAAAAGTTATTAGAAATAGTGTGGAATTTAGAGCACCCACTGCTTGATTAGAGTTACCACCTCCATGTGGATAACATTGTTTAAATGGGTTGCCCCATAAAAAAATTTCTGCAGCTTTCAAACCAGCACCTGGATCCAAATTCTTTTGTAATTGCATGATATTTAAAATGTAGCATTTTTTCTTATTTCTTTGACCTGCTCACTGAGAAGGCCGCACACGCTCAGTTTCATCCTTCAACTGCCTCCTGAGATGTGATAGGGAGAACATGGACACACCTCCTGAGCTACAGCAGAAAAGACACTCCCCTTGAGCTGTCAGTTTGAAATAAATCTAGCAGAGCGATCAGTGGGAAAATCTTTGGATCCATGTGAGGTACAGGGCTGGCTAGCTTTGTTAGAAAGAGGTTGTCATGTACTATATGTCGTCTGATTTGAATTTTTTACGTAAGTCATGGGATAACTCCTTTAAGTCCCTAAATTCCACTTGTGGCACAGTAGGCAGAAATCAGAGAGGCCTCCTTAGATCCCTGCTTGGGCAACCACTCTGAAAGGGCAACAGCAGGGCTCTCCTCAATGAGAACATGTTGGTGGCTAAATACAAGGACAAGAGGAATGCACTTGTACTGACCATAGTTCATGGTAACAGCGCCTCCCCTGCTCCCGTATGAGGTACCACTGACACTACCCCCGAGCCAGAGGGGGAGGGGTTGATCTTTCAGATAGAGTTCTGAAGCTGTACAGTGCCATTCGGGAAGTTATGGTGCCCATGTTGTACCAGGGCATGGGGAAGTCACCCAAACAGCAAGGAAAGGAAGGTCCCAAAAATTATGCAGAATGTGTTCCAAAAGGCGGATACAAAAGGACACTATTTATCACAGAGAAACTTGCCGTCCTATTAGTACACACAAAACCTGTCCTAATCACACAGGAGGACAAGTTACTTCACAACACTGCGCAGAAGATCTGCCTCATCCTCCTCTCTGCTCTGCTTGTCAGGGATTATGATCCTGAATACAGATGGTAAAATCTGCACCTGGATCTCTGTAGGAGACATGAAGGAGACATGAATCTCATTAACTCCATGAGGAGACAAGAAGTACAGAGAGGATGGACACTATAGACTGTGGTAATGAGGGGCTGAGGTAATGGTAACTGTATACAAGTGCTGCTGCTTATTACCATTCCCACCCTCCTCTCTGTACTTCATGTCTCCTCATGAACTCCATTCCTACAGAGATTCAGCTGAAGTTCTTATCATCTGTATTCAGGATGATAATCCCTGACAAGCAGAGCAGAGAGGAGGATGAGAAAGCTCTTTAGCTCAGTGTTGTGAAGTGTACATGTTTGGTGTGTACTAATAGGACGGCAGCCATATATATTTCTCCTAATGATTGCTCCCTAAAAAAAAGGAGTCATTATAACTAGTGAAAGTGTGATCCTCTGTTCTGGACTTGCAGGAACGCCTGGCATTATAATGATTTATAACGCTGTGTGTCTCTGCATGAACTTATTTTAGCAGAATCATACTGACATAAAGCTGCCACTATAATTCTGTAGAAGTAAGGTTAAAGGGGTTATCCAAGTTATATTTATTGATAACCTATCCTGAGGAGGTGGTTGGGACTGACAGCCCCTTCAAAGCACAGATGTCAAAATCATGGCCTTCCAGCTGTTGCAAAACTACAACTCCCAGCATGCTCTGATAGCTATAGGATGTCCAGGCATGACAGGAGTTGTAGTAATGCAACAGCTGAAGGGCCACAAGTTTCACATCCCTGACCTAAAGGGTTAAGAAAGTTTTATTTTCATTTGCGGTCATTTATGAGTGGTTTCTATTATGTAAGCCCCTCAAAGTCACTTTAAAATTGAATTGTTCTTTTGAAAATTTTCTTAAAAATGTGAAAAATTGTTTCTGAAATTCTAAGCCTTCTAATATCCTAAACAATTAAATGACATTTACAAAATGGTACCAACATAAAGTAGACATATTAGGAATGTTAACTATTCAACCCAAATTTACCAGTAACATGAAGTACAGTACAATACACTCTTTACATTCTTTTCTTTAGCAAAGGTTTTCCACTTTAGATGGCTTAGGGGTCCTGAGGACTCCTTCCAGAAATCCACAAAATAAACACAGCCAAACACTAGTCTCCATTGATGTGGGACAGGATGGAGACCCCAACCATTTGTAAAGAGTGGTATGGATCTGTTTTATTTCTGGTTTGAGTGGAGAAGACCTACTTTACATTGATCCTGCTGCAACTGTACAGTAGAGACTGAAATCAGGACTTTTATTCATGAAGTATAATGTGTCATGAAAAAAACAATCTCAGAATTGCTTGAATAAGTAAAAGCATTCCAAACTTATCACCACATTAAGTGACACGTTAGATTTGCAAAATTATTAGGGTGAAAAATGGCTGTGTTTAGGAGGGCTTATAAGGAACCTGTCATCTGGATTGACCTATACAGCTGATTAAATATTCTTACTGTGCATCCTAAACTTTCTTTGTCTATGCTCAAAAGTATTGTATTTATGTTAAAAAAAAACAACTTTGAAAATGTCTCTGACATCATGACCAGGTACCTCATGGAGCCATCAGGTTGTTGTTCCGGCTGAGGGGAGTCTCTGCCATCTGCATTAGAGGAGCTCAGGGGGTGTGTCAAAGTAGTTGATGACAACCTTAGGACTTAGAAGAACAGTCCTTTTTCGTCTACCAAGTAGGGAGGAGGTATTAAAGAGATCGGTAATTGACTACTGCCAAGGCCACGGTTCAGTCCTTTCCTATAAAAAAGAGGGGTCAGGTAATCACACTTCTTCCCTCCTTCCCATTGTGGTTCATTTTTCTCACTGGTAAATTAGATGCTTGTGGTTTATAATCGTACTCCTCTCCATTCAGTGACTTTCTGTTGTGTTTGTGGGGGGCTTGCGCTTATGCACATAACCCAGTCTAATGATACAGAGCTGCAGTGTAACGCATTGAGGAGAGACAAAACGGCTCATGAATTGAGTCTCTGTTGAACCAGGTGAAAACTCTAGAGTAGCTAAGATTTCCTGTGGACAATGCAGCTAAGCTGGTATTGAGTCATTAATTATAGCTGTGCTTTAAAAGAACTGAACTGATCTAAAACATAATTTAATTTGTAATCAAGTAGGTGCCTCATTTTTTTCAGGAGCCTTACATTGATCATTCATTTTTCTGGGATGATGTTTGATAAATTTTCATGTTTACTCTTCTTCTTGTTTTTCGCTCATGGGTCATGCAGCTGCTCTTGGCTTTGACATTTCATGATCTGCCAAAAACATTTTCCTAACTTTCCTAACTTTGTCTGCTTGAAACTCAGACCAAACTAGCTTGCAGCAGATGTAGAGATGACCAATTATGAAATGAAGAGATTAACATTTTGAAATAATTTCAAGGGTCAAGGGGCAGGCACTGTGACCTTGACTAAATGACCATGTGGTCACCAGATGGTGCCAGAAGTTGCACAATGAGATCTGAGGTGGCCACACAGCCTGATAGCATGGCATCTGCCAACTAAACTGCTCACGATGTTACAATGAGTCATGTTTGGCCATGGACTGTTGAAGGTGACTGTTATGGCCCATGAAATCATAGATCAAGCCAAAAGCAATAGCCAACTCTATACTTTGGCCTCTGGTTTGAAAGGATGGCCCTCTTGCTCTTGCAAACCCTCCTGGGCCCTACAAGAGACTTCTAAAGGTTACACATTCATATATTTAAGTTTACCTGGAGGGCTAAGGGTCAAAACGTTCCACAAAACAACTTGTGTGTCCTACACCCAATTAGAGGATAGCTGGCAGGAAAAGTTTTGTGTGATATAAAGGGCATCAGTAAAGGTTGTTACATGAGATCCAAGCAACTAACAGCCCTGCAGGGGCAGTCACAACAGAATTTTTGCCCTGGTTAAAGAACTCTCAGCAACCCCTCTGTCCTTTACCATTTAAGAAAGCATAACTTACTAAACTACTATCAAGATGCCCAAGTGGTCCAGTAGTACCGTACAAGGCCCCATTGAGTTTAAATTAAATATGTGCTCTGTACCCTGATGGTCAATGGATTTAATAGTTGCTATTGATACCTCAGAGCACAATTCATGTGCACTAAACTATCAAATACCTTGGTCCTTTGGGCTTAACCAATATATGAGTAAACATCAACCTATAAACCATTCTCCTCACCTGCTGGCCTTTATTGAACGATAAGCTCAGTGGTAATTGAAGTTGTCTAATTGTGTTGTCTGGTCTAGAAAACTGATTTTCAAATACTCTATTGCCCAATTCTCTATTAATAGAGGGGAAGTCACCTATTCAGGATCTTCGTCAATTAATCAGAATGGAGATTGACTACAAAGAGTGTCTCACTTTGGAAGACCCAGCTTATATTACAAATACTGCCAACTGATTTCAGTGAGCACCTTAAAGTGCTTGATTTCTTCTGTGTGGCGCAGCAGTAGAATTGAACACTTGATGCACTCCCTTTTTTTCTGACCATAACAACATGATCTCAATTATCTTCATCTCTCTGTTTGTGGTTTAGGGGCACTGTCTTACGCAGACCTGGGCACCACTATCAAGAAGTCTGGTGGGCACTACATCTATTTACTGGAGACCCTTGGCCCAGTTCCAGCCTTCCTAAGACTATGGGCTGAATTTGTCATGATCCGGTAACAATCTCCTCAAACAGACTGTGATTTTTCATTGCATGTTTAACAAGCTGCAGTTATGTCAAGATACCGTAGTCAATAGCAACCGGGACATCTAAGGCATTTGACAAAGGGAGGGGGCAGCATGCAGATGGTTGCTATGTCAGATGAAGGTCTAACAATAGCTTCTGGGTCTGTCTTGTACAGAAGCCAGCCTATTAGGCTCTGCCAGAAGCAAGGACCAATAGGCTATGTGTCAGTATCTGACAAGAAGACATAATAAATAATGCATGATCAAATCATCACAGGTATAAGTCCCTTGTTTGTCAAATAATTAAAACAGAAAAAAAAAATTTACGTTAAAAAAAGTTTTAAAAAGTAGCATTTTTCACAGTAAACCAGCTTTAATTAAAGAAACAGTAAATCAATGGAAAAAACAATCAGACGTGTTTTGTAATCATGCTAACCACTTCTTCACTTCTTTATGTGGATTTCAACATGATGTTGAAATCCACTAGACGAAAACCTTTACACCTATACATTACACCAACAGGAGCTTTTATGACATCAAATTCTAAATCCATAGGCATTAATATGGAGTTGATCCCCCTTTGCAACTAAATCAGCTCCCACTCTTCTGAGAAGGCTTACTACAAGATTTTGGAGTCTGTGATAATTTTTGAGAATACATCCAGAAGAGCATTAGTGAGATCAGACACTGATATAGGTGCAGCAAGTGCAAGAGGAGCCGGAGGAGAGAATGGGAGTTGTAGTGACTCCTGTAAGATCAAAGTCTATCACACCGTTGCTCCCTAGTGCCAGTGGAGTGCAAAGAGGGATGCACCCTTTCTTCCCTCGGGACACAACTTGGTTCTGGGGCTTCTGCCTGATGGTAGCTGGGTTGCCCTTGATGTTAGGTGTTTGGATGTGTGCATGGCAGGGCGTGTAGAGTGCAATGGCCGGCCTGTGGTGCAGGAGTCAGAAAATGTCTCACTTTACTGTAATAAAAACTAGGGGCCTTAATACATCCAACAACAATCTAGACAGTGCAAATTCTCTACCCATAGTGAGGTATGGAGGCTGGCTAAGTGGCAAATACTGGCACTCTTGGTATGCTATGTTGCTAAAGTCTCTCTCTCACTAGAATCTCTATGACTGGTAACTGTAATCTAGCAATTATGGCTGTAGTGTTCACTGTGGGATTAGAGGCACATTTGGCTCAGACATGTTTAAGTGTGATGGGTGTCTTAACTGTGATCCCTCACAAGCAGCAAAGTCTGGTTAGCTGCAGTCGCAGGTTACCTCATTGACTCTTATGCTTGGCCATGTCACGTTACAGGGGTATGTGCAGCCCTGAAGTAAACCCCACCACTGACCCTGCCTACTTGCACGGCCCATCCTAGGCAACTGCGTACAACTTGTCGACAGTCCCTAGCCTGGGTACGTGCTGGGGCGTACAAGGAGGGGAGACAATGGGAAAAAACAACGACAGAGACAGAACACACAATATAAGAATAATCACCAAGCTGAGGTCAAACCAGGAAGTCACGTCAAAACCAGGGGAACAACCAGGAGCAAATTTAAAAACACAAGCCGAGGTCAGAAGCCTAGAGGTAACGAAGTACAAGGGGATGAGACGAGGACGAAGTCAAGATCACTAGCCGCAGTCAAAACACAAGTCACATCAGTTCACAATCGCAGGTTCTTGGAAATAAGACCAATCACAGGCAACCTGTGGCCAGCAGGCTGCCTGTTTAAAGAGGCCCAGCAGATGGGTCACGTGACATGGCCAGCATCACGTGACCCAGATCAGAAACCTCAATACACCTGAGCGTCGACTCATGGGCGTCAGTGCTCAGCTCCCCTGCTGCTTGTTGTCCAGGGGATGGAGAACTCCGGCCGCGCTTGTGAAGCGTGCGTCGCCGGATCCTCCCCTCCCCTGGGTTGCTAGGGATACGAAGACGCCGGCTCCCTGTTACAGGCCATGCAGATTCTAAGTTCTTCTTTCTTTCTCTTTCTTGCTGTAGCAGAAGCAGTAACTTTAACAGAGATCAGGGTAGTCTCTGGATCCTGAGGCCTAAGGAGAGGGAGCATATAAACATGCATCCTCCCTCCTCATACACTCACTCCAGTTTGGTCCTGAGGTAGGACCATCTCCCTCCTGCCCCTCCTGAGAGAGATGGACCATGGTTATTAACCCTGTCCCTGTCAACTATACCAGGCCATGCTGGGTACATAACATTAAATAACATAACATAACATGAAAGTGCTCTAGCAGATCAAAACTATCAAGAGTTTTATATGATGAATTAATTAATTATGATTTTTACAGATCTCTGGGTCTTTCACTGTCAGTACCTCACCATTTTCAAGATCTCTGGTTGCTGTATGCAAATGGGAATATACTTGTTTATATCCACACATATCGTAAAATGAATATCTTATGTGTGTATTTGTCTCCAGGCCAGCAAATATTGCTGTGGTCTGTTTAGCATTTGGACGCTACTTAATAGAGCCACTATTTGTACCTTGCAATGCACCAGCCATCGCTGTCAAACTCATCAGTGCTATTGGCATTGGTAAGTCCTCAATATATTCTCCTTTAATGCAGTATTACAATGGTTATATACTTGTACATAGGGGCAGCATTATAGTAGTTATATTCTTGTGCATATAATGGCAGTTTTATAGTAGCTATATCCTTATACATAGAAATTAGTATTAGAGTATTTATAGTCTTGTACATAGGGCAGTATTATAGTAGTCATAATCTTGAACATAGAAATTAGTATTATAGTAGTTACATTCTTGTACATAGGGGCAGTATTATAGTAGTTATATTCTTGTGCAAAGGAGCAGTATTATATCAGTTATATATATATATATATATATATATATATATATATATATGTTAGTAAAAATAGAAAGACCGCAGCACCACCAATCTTGTGCAAATTAAAGGTGTTTTATTTTACCAGAGCAGTGACGTTTCGGTCCACGCTATGGAACCTTTCTCAAACAGCAATGTCTCATTGCTGCTTGAGAAAGGTTCCATAGCGTGGACCGAAACGTCGCTGCTCTGGTAAAATAAAACACCTTTAATTTGCACAAGATTGGTGGTGCTGCGGTCTTTCTATTTTTATGAATAAGGACTGTGACCAGGTTCAAATACCGCTGGCACACCATTACGTTTCTTGTAGCTGTGCTGCTTTCATTATTCGTTGATTATATGTTAGTAGTTACATTGGGAATTTGTGCTACAGCCACCATGGTAAAATGGGAGGAATATTAAGAATGAAATTATTATTTTGTGGAGTGGCAGCCAGATGTGTGCTGCTGCTCTATTCAACCCTGTGGAGACAGCCTAGTAAAGTACTTGGTTATCTACAGAAGTCCCACATACCCTCCATTCAAATGGGGTAACACACAGCCCCTGCCAATCAGAGACTTATCCCTTAACCTGTGAATAGGGAATGAATGGTTGTGATGGGACAACCCCTTTAATACCATGTGGTTTTTTGTGTTTTTAGAACTGCGATAATGTATCTAAGGTACAGTATACGTAGGTACAGTATGTTTTAGAGGCAGACATGTTTTCTGATATGACCTTTTCTTTTCTACAGCAGTCATCATTGCCCTGAACTGCTGGAGTGTTAGTTGGTCAGCTAATGTCCAGACCATCTTTACAGCTCTGAAGTTAGTGGCTATTGGGCTAATTATAATACCTGGAATGATGGCTTTAGCAGAAGGTAAGACGTGTACTTACACTAGGGTGACCAGATCAGAGATTCCTAAAAGGAGGACACCTTTTTTTCCCGGGTGGGGGGGGGGGGGTGTGTGATCATTACATATACCCCAGGGAATGGGGACCCGAACTTCCCTTTATTATTTCCCGTTATAACATGGTTATAACAGAAAATAATAGTTAAAATGGCCTTTAGGGGTTAAAATTATAAAAAAAAAACCTCACCTTTTCCGCTTGTTCGCGCAGCCGGTGTCTTCTTTCTTCTTTCCCCTGCAAAAGGACCTTTGGTGACGTCAGCGCGCTCACCACATGATGAGCGTGTATTTTAATCTCTTTATTAGGAAGTAAGGTCACTTGAAATTGATGTGTGTGTAGAGAAGGAGGTAGGGATCGGGGGTTCTATTTGGCTGGTCCACCTAGGGTACCAAAAATACCTTATCCAAGCCCTACTTGAGATCACTATTAATTTTAATATTTACTGTGTTGCAGCATTATTCAGACATTGTACATCTCTGTTATGACTATATTGCATTCTTGACGGTACCTGGTTACTGTATGCTCGTATTAGAAAGAAACTATGTGTTGGTATTATTTAGTCAGTCTAGTGGTAGAGCTACTGAAATTATGTGGCAATGCAATTTAGGCAGTTTCGTTTATGGAGTGTTGTTATTCACATAATTATATGGAAGTGATATGTGATCCATACAGTATTTTATACTGTATTATGATTATACTTAGGCACTGATTGATATGGTTATTTGTACACCATGAGCAATGTCGGAGGAGAGGAGGTCAATGTAAGATACCACAGAAGGCCTTGCTCACACCCCATTTGCAGAGATGCTAAGTGCACTGAAATTTCTGTATTTCTATGCATTCAGTTCTTTCAGCCTCCCTAATGAAAATGTAACAGCAACAGGTGACCATGCCAAATCTGCATGTCCCTGTTTAGACCCAGCATTGTCATCTCCTATTCTGCAAAAGCAGCTTCACCAGCACTATTGCAGCCACTTTCTGCAGAAGAAGCCATCCTCTTATTCCTAGACCTAGAGGAAGAAGCATTAGGTACACTGGGGGGCATTTATCAAACTCATATAAAGTAGAACTGGCTTAATTACCTATAGCAACCAATCAGATTCCTCCTTTCATTTTCCAAAGGAGCTGTCCAAAATGAAAGATGGAATCTGATTCATTGTTATGGGCAACTAAGCCAGTTCTACTTTACACCAGTTTGATAAATGACCCCCATTGTTTTTTCTTACAGTGGTTGTGCAGTACCCCAGACCTGGGAGTGTCATCAAATGTATATAGTTGTGTATTGTAATGTGATGTATTTTATTGTTTGGTCCATGCATTCGAGCAAGAGAAGGTCATGC
The DNA here is from genome assembly GCA_900303285.1 of Rhinella marina. Taxonomy (NCBI): domain Eukaryota; kingdom Metazoa; phylum Chordata; class Amphibia; order Anura; family Bufonidae; genus Rhinella; species Rhinella marina. The sequence goes on from ONZH01008369.1 coordinate 256,112, forward strand.
TTGGCAATGGTTGGCAGGAACAGGCCTAACCACCCTGTTCCTCCCCTCTTGGTAGTTGTTGGCTGGTCCTCCTTTCTGCCAGGAGTTCCTGTCTAGGTACAGAGAGGAAGCACATGCCAGAGCTCCTACATCTAGGAAGCTATATTTTGCACTCAGTAAAAAGTAACTGTTATAAATTCACTTCTGACCTGATTCTCCCAAACTACATTTCCACTACACCGATCCCCAGGGAGAAATGACCTGAGGGAGTACACCATAATACAACATCCCATCAGGGCCACTACCACGCCCATCATCTTCAGTGGCTCCTTTGGGGATCGCTGCAGTTGAGCTGAGAAATGGCGTGCAGTTTTCTTGAATCTGCACCATGAAGTATTTTCCTAAATTCATGGAACCTTATGTTGCACTTTCAGGAAAGACAGAAAACTTCCAGAATGCATTTGATACAAGTTCATTAGCTCTGGACAAGATTCCACTCGCATTCTACTCGGGAATGTTTGCCTTTGGAGGCTGGTAAGTGGTTCAGTACTGATAAATTAGACATAAATTGAAGCCATAGGTTGCCATCTGGCTGGTGACTACAGGACTAAACAACACTGCTAGTTGTTGCATCTCAAATTTTGTTATAGTTATGGTGGTTTTACACTGCCTGACTGTTGGGCAGATCATCGGAAACCAGTGTTATTACGAATGATCGTTCCTGATAATCAGCCCATGTAAAGGTGCAAAATGCTCATTCATCGGGTGAATTCATCTTTCATGTGGACACCTCAATCATCATTTCTGGCAGCAGATCGTGCTGTGTGAACAGTGATCTGCTGCCTAGAAACAATGGATCTGTATGAGGACAAGTGATAGCAGTAGCCATCTATCGTCTTCATACAGTGAAGATGATTGCTGTATGCAAATGCAGCTCTTACCTCTACTAATGAACAGGCAATTATTGGGAAGGAACGCTTCACTACTTCTCATTAGCGCATGTCAATGCTCCTTTAGCATGCTGCCATCTGTCTATGGGGTAGTATATTGATGATATACAAAATGTGACGTAGCATGAAATGTATGATACAGTACTATTCATTTCGGAATTGCAAGACCCTGTTCCATATCCAGATGTGCAGTATTTACACCATTTTATCACCCGAAAAGATGGTCAGTGCCGAACTCAAAGGGGTTTTCCGGTTTGCATCAACATCCTTTAAAATAACCATTTATGAAGGTAGCAGTAATTTTGTAATGTATTTCTTTTACTTTTTTTGCTCCTATCTTCAATCCTGGGCTGTGGTCACATGACCATGTCCACGCAGGTCTTATTTCCTGTGATGTAATGTCCATACAGAGGCAGTAATAGAGGAGTGTCCATGTAACTAGCTGTGAGTGAGGTGCTATAAACTAGCTGGGTGTTGTTAGTACTGAAACTATGGCAGTGAAGTGCATCATGGGTTTGGTTGGATAGAGGAACAGGAAGTGCTACATACAGGATGAAAACAAACCAGAGTGATTGGTTTACATGGTGAGAAAAGGTCAGGAGAATCCACATGGTGGAAAAAACAGCATGGGGAACATATACATAAGGTAAGCAACTTGAGTATATCTGTTAAAAACTACTGCAATCCTGGAAAACCCCTTTAAGAACTGGTCTTATTGATTTAATTGAGATTTAGAATCAGCATAATTTAATACACATCATTATGATGGACAGGAAGAAGTTACATGCAACAAGTTTTCATTCAGCACACAAAATGCTTGATAAAACTATGAAGTGTAAGCTGGGCCTAGGTTGTCAATAACAAGGGGTTATATATATATATATACCTCTAGGTGGTACACAGCTCGAGAGAATGTAATTTTTTTATTAATTTATTTACAGGTTTTACGTTACCTTTGTTACTGAAGAAATTATAAATCCGGAGAGGTAAGTCACTGGAAAATGCAAAAAAATCTGAGATTTAAAATATATTTTATAATTTTTTTTCTTTTGTTTTTTGTTTCCAGAAACATCCCTATCACAGTTATTGTCTCACTTATCTTTGTTACAATCTGCTACATTCTCACTAATGTCTCCTACTACACCGTCCTGACTACCAATGAAATACTGACCTTGAAGGCTGTGGCCATGGTGAGTAATGCCTGTCAATCATGGTTGTAGTACAAAGTATACTGTATCTAGAACTGTCCATCTCCCATTTTTTTCCAACATTTATTTTATTAGTTTTCCAAACAGGTGTACAGTTATACATCAATACAATAATCAGGGATGATTGTGCGAGTCATATTCAAATAACTTCAATAAAAACCCCTTTATTGTGTCCCTACAGCTCAAACCCTCCTATATGGAGAGCATGATCCCCGAAAAAAACCTGAGAAAACCATCTTAACATATATGTTAAGCTTGGCAATATTTGCATGTCAAAGGGAGTCCATTACCACATCTTTCAGTTTTAAACTGGTCACATACAGTCTATCCCAGACATGCCTTTGTGTGCTCTTTATGATCTTTATTGCCCCCAATAAAATATTTATATTGATATGCAAATTAGCATACAGGAGCCCAAGGGGCAGTACCCACTAGCAATGGAGCCCAGCCATTCCCTTTAGAATCAACCCCTATGCCTCCCCTCTTTGCCTTTTTTTCCAACTCTCTCTGCTCCCGAGATTTCACAAGCTGGCTTGATGATGTTCAGAGTGGAGAGAGGTGGAGAGGAGAGTAGCTGGGTTCCATTGCTGATGGGTACTGCCCTTGGTGTCTTTTATGCTGATTTGTGCACTGATATAACGATCTTTTTTCGGGGGGGGGCGGGGGGGCGCTTATAAATTTCGAAAAAGAAACACAACTATATATCTGGGATAGGCTATACTTGACCTACAGGACACCAGGAACAGTTTAAAACAGAAGGAGATGGTGACAGACTCCCTTTAAATCTAAGTAAAATCATCAGTGGCTCTTAGTTACTTCTGTTCCTGCTTGTCTTTTGGAAAACAATTGGCAAGAATGCATCCTCTTCACATGAGGAAAAGTCCTAAAGATCGGCAATGGATCTTGATAAAATTTATAGGATCAGCCAGATAAAATATAACATCTACGGCAAGCCTGTCCATCTAAATAAGTGCTACTTATGTGGACACCCTACTGAAATTATTATCCTCTGCCAGTGGTATTTATCTCTCACCTTTTTTTTCCTGTAAGACCTTCGCTGAACAAACTCTGGAAAAAATCTCCCCTCTGATCTCCATACTGGTGGCCATGTCATGCTTTGGAGCCCTGAATGGTGGAATTTTTGCTTCCTCCAGGTATATGAACTTGGGTCCAGGGTCTTCATTTTGGGAATTTTACTTGATGAGAATTCTTGATTTTGGGACCAGATAAGTTTATTAGATTTTTGGATGAATAGATCGCGCCTGTCTGCAGGATCCTAATTCATCAAATGCATCAAAGCTTCTTGTCCACTTTTGGAATCTTCTGAAAAAAAACTCCATGTGGTCACCTATATATTCACAAGTGACATATAGAGATTTAAGGGAACAATTTGGGCAAACGGAATAGACTCCAGCACTGCTGAAGAGGCAGAAAATTACGTAGGGATTTAAAAAACACCAAAGAAAAAATCCTTGTCATGCTCCACTCGCCTTGCACTAATCATAATACAGTGTATCAGTTTTGCCTGACATGTTCCATTACAGACCTCAGTAGTTGGCCATGAAGACCATTGTGGCAAGAGCGACATAGCCTTTGTTAATGCACATTGCGCCAAATTATCTACAGATTGCTATTGAGGGCCACAGGTGGCCCCTCTCCCAACTCACATATTGGGCAATTTTACTAAGCCTGTTTAAGATTTAGATACTGTAATCTTAAAGGGGTTGTACAAGAATGTTTTTTTTTTATAAACCCCCCACTTGGATTGATCTGTCAAAGGAAGCTCACTTACCTGCTTCCGGCACTGCTTTCCTGCACTTTCTCCTCCCGGCCTGAGATGCTCTGCTATGCTATGCTTCCGAAAAACAGTCTGTATGATGCCGTCTGCAAATTACTGGCCATGGTGGTGACCGGATCCCCTTGCATCATGTGACACAAGCAATGTCAGACAGGATGTTTTCAGCGATTAAGTGCAGCAGACAATCGCAGGCCAGGAGGAGAAGGAGCAGGGATCCAGTATTGGCAAGTAGGTAAGTTTCCCTTTACAGGTTTGGCCAAGTGGGGAATGGGGGGCTCCAAAATCCTCCCCATTCTTGCACAACCCCTTTAAAACCCCCACACATATTAGTGTATTGTTGGCCAAATTCACCAACAGTTTAATGTGTATGGGTATCTCCCAACAGATGATGTTGGAGGAGATAAGGATCAAGCAAAGTGAACATTTTTGCCCGATTATTTTGTTCTCCAGGGATATAAGCTGCTGCCAGAAGTGTCACTTACAGCAGGAATGGCCAACCTGCAGCTTTCCAGCTACTGTAAAACTACAACTCCCACCATGCCCTGCTGTAGGCTCATAGCTGTAGGCAGTAAGGGCATGCCGGGAGTTGTAGTTTTGCAACAGCTGGAGAGCCTCAGGTTGACCATCCCTGACTTACAGCCATGCCAAATGTTCATGTATATGAGAGAGTTGTGGGGGAGTCGGAAGAGAGAGCATTCAGCTGACAGCTATTGAACGTGTATGGCCTCCTCTAGATTAGACATTCTATAGATGCACCACATTTATCACAGTGGCTGATTATGGATGATAAATTTAGACTTTTTTTTAGGTTAAGTTTATACCACCTGTAAGGTGGCTTACTGTGTGCCAGAATTGTGCACCTAAAGTTTGGCTTCTCTTAAGCCACTACCGCTTTCCACACCACTGCTGTCTAAAGCAAAAAAAAGGGGGTCTGTGACTCTTAACGGGGTAGTCCGAGTGATTAATACTGAAGACTTATCCTTAGTATAGGTCATCAGCATCTGATCGGTGGGGTTCTGGCACCTTTCAAGAAAATGGGGCTGAACTGCAATACCAAGCGCAGCCACTATCCAATGGACAGTGTTGTTCTTGGTAAGCAGTGGCGGCTGATCGCCGAGGTGTCCAACCCCCACCGGTCAGATACTGATGACCTATCCTAAGGCTAAGCCAGAAAAGCCTTTTAATAAATGTGAAGCATAGCCTGTGCGCTACAATTTTCGTGCATTTGTTGTGTCTTAAGCCATGCCCCTTTTCAAGCGAGCTGCTACAAGTGTGTGATGCAAGGAATACGTACCTTATGAAATATTGTTTCTCATAACCAGGATGCTGTTTGCGGCCTCCAGAGAAGGGCATTGGCCTAATTTGTTCTCAATGATCCACATCAGGAGACACACACCCCTTCCAGCCCTGTTATTAATGGTATGATATAGTTTTTTGTTTTTTTTAAATGTTTACTTTGGCCCGATGTTTCACTTTCCAATGCAATTCTAACCAACCTGTGCACAGATAAAATGTCAATTACTCACATTCCTGGCTTGAAAATATGGTTGCTACTGTAATTGGTCCATAGCTGTAGGAGATGCAGAGGTAGCAGCAACACCTGGGTCTTGCGTACTATAGATATAGACTGGGTGTAGATGGCCTAAAAGGAACCTCAGCCCCACATGACCTCAGTTCTGTGAATTATATGTTGGGGGGTCACAAAGAGGTAAGTTACGCTTTTGAACCCGAAATATCCTTTGCATTACTGCACACATTCATTAGACTATAAATTATCTTACATGTATTTCTTCTGCAGATGCCACTAGTTCTTCTGATGATTGGTATTGGGGACCTTTATGGACTCTTGAACTTTTACAGCTTTTCTCGCTGGCTTTTTATGGGATTAGTCACTATTGGCCTAATTATTCATCGTCATAAACATCCCGATCTACCTCGACCCTTCAAGGTTTGTTCTATTCTACAACTTCATTGCAGTGTTTCCCTCTTTTTTAAGATCTAGGTTGTGGTTGACACGTGGCCCTTTTTTTAAGGTTCCGCTTATCATACCCATTGTATTCAGCGCTATGTGCCTCTTCATTGTGGGAATGTCACTATACTCTGACCCAGTGAACACCGGCATCGGTTGCTTCATCACATTAAGTGGTTTGCCAGTATATTACCTAACTATCCACAAGCAGCAACAGCCCCAGCGCTTGAGGGAAACCTTCAGTAAGTAGTACTTGATTCTATAACTTTCTTGTTTTTGTCTTATAAGCGACACTGAATCAATTTTTATGGTGGCCCCTTCACAATTCCTGAGAGTGAGTATTATGGTCTGTGAAGGGCCCCTGGAAAAACCATTCACTAGTGTTCTTATAACAGCACTATAAAAAGTACAAAATAAAGAAATCATAACTCAAATAGCAGAGGTACATTGTCTGAATAGTACCAGTGCATACGGCCTAAAAACATTCTCACACTTCGAATTTGCATTATACAAGTATGAGTTTACTGTCACACACAAAAAATTATAATTATCAGTTTTTGGTTTTTTTTTTACTAGTAGACTGCTATTCTATAAAAAATGAGAAAAAAAGGTCAGACTGGTTTGATGGAGGCCATCACTCTTTGCCCTAAGTTAGGAGAATGTGGGCTCTATGGATACTTTAGATTACTGTTCCAGAAACTTAGAGGTTGGCCAATTTACATTCAAACTTCTAAAAATGCCATGAACTGTCAAGGCAGCTCAGGGAGAGTACCAAGTAATGTATATGTGGATTGAGCAAACAGGACTGTTTTTCCACATTTTAGATTAACTTGGCCAACCCCTTTAACCTGGTACATAACACAAGTGGGAGCTGCAAATGCTGTACCCTAGCACTGTTCGGTGCACAGATTCAGGGACTCCAAGCAGCAGAGGTTTGTGGTTGATGTGATGAGGCCCTAGAGCACCTGACACATTATGCCCTCCCCCTAAAAGGCTTTTTGAGATGGGTTACCATATGTGGGACTCTCCCATTCCCATAACCGAAGCTCAGTTAAGTGGTTAGGGGCAAGTCTGACAACACATTTGTCAAGAATTTCCCATGACAGCAATATCGTGAAGAAGAATATCACGGCACTAGGTCAATTGCCAATATATGCTTACATCCAGTTATAATAAAATAGGCCAGGCGAACGTTTCGGTCCTTCCCGGACCTTGATCACGGCCTATCTGCCTTGACTGGAGAAGCTTGCTGGATGTCAGCAAGCTTCTCCAGTCAAAGTAGATAGGCCGTGATCAAGGTCCAGGAAGGACCGAACGTTGGCCTAGCCAAGTTTATATAATTGAGGAGAGCCGTGATATTCTTCTTAATGACATTTGGATTTCTTCAAATCACTGAGCACCGGATTAGTTCTCTTCAGTGGAGTGCCAACCAATTTTTTCAATATAGCAATATTGTGAATTCAGCTCTGGAGTATAATAGAGGCTGATCTGAGTGTTCAAGCCTCTAACTTCTGACATGGTATGTATTGTTATTTTTTTATTATAACATTAAAAGCCTGCCCTAAAACTAAGGATGTTATAATTTATATAGATTGGTGTGCTACTGGTAATCTTTTAATCTGAACCACTCCAGATTTCCTGACATTGAAGCTGCAAGTATTGATGGAAGTTATCCCTCAAGAAATAAAGACCTACTAGATAAGAAGACCTGGTTGAAAATGCTAAAAGGTTATGATATACAGATTTGTTCTCAACATACAAACTTGCACGTAATAAATAAAGTTTTGGAGTTTACATCAGCTTAATTTGTAAGACATAGGAAAGTGTGGGGGGCGGCAAGGGTCTACTGAAAAAAGGGCCATAATATGATTAATATTGCTTAAATCAACACAGCTGATGTCCCTTCACACTACAGAGTCTCCATGTACTCCAGTGTGATGTAGCTTGAGCCAGTCTCCTCTCTCAGCCCTCACACTCGGGGCAGGGAGACCAGTGTGAAGCTACACCCCATAGAACTAGACTGGAGAGTCAGCACACGCAGATGGCATAAACAGGTAGTGTGAATCAGGAGGTTTATATAACTGCAGCTAATCTCTGTATACACAAACCTACTATATATCTGCACCCCTGGTCCTTTAGACAGGATGTACATTATATCTTCAAAAGAATACAGGGGATATGAAATCAGGGGAGGGTCCAAGAGGAATCGGATTGGAGATGGATGTCATCCTGTTGTTCACAGGGAATCAGCCACAGTTCCTGTCTACATATCAGAGAAAATTTAGACTTGAGGTCTGAAAACAGGTTCCTTTAGCATATAGATTCAAAATGTATAGATGCAACTGAGTTTGGGGGAAGGGGGGGGCGAATTACATTGCTAGAATACTGGTGATGAGTTGGTCATAAATATATATCTATATCTACAAAAAAACCTGGAGTGCTTCTTTAAGCAAAAATGATCAGTCTACAGCATATTCTGCGTGAACCTGACACAAGCAGTCTACCTGATATAAACTTTTTTTTCCTATCTACAGTATAGGTGATAAGCATCTGATTGGTAGGGTCCAAGCACTGGGAGCCTGATTGATCACAAGACCGTGGTTTCTGAGTCCCCTGAATGGAGAAGTGTTCGAGCAAGCGCAATGTTACTCCATTCATTCTCCATGGGACTACCTGAGATATCCGGCTCATCCACTGATCTTTGCTGCTGGCCAATGGCGGGAGCATGGCCTAGCAATTGGGGCATCCTTAAAGGAGTTGCGCCACACAACATTTTTTAAACCAGCACCTGGATCATAATACTTTGTACTTGCATGTAATAATTTTTATGCGTGTAATACACTTTACATGTACTTGCATGTAATAATTTTTTTTTTGTATAACCAGTGAGTTATTAAATAAAATCTATCTTTATAGCAGCACCTGCTGTTTGTTTTGTGTCCATCTCTCTGAGCAGGTCAACATGCACAGTTTTTCTTCAATTGCCACCAGCCATATTGTCTGTTAGAAGCTCTGGCAGTTACAGGGAAAGCGCTGCAGTAGAAAGGACACATCCCCTGAGATTCCAGGCTTAAGATAATTTAGCAGAGCAATTGGAGCAGGAGTTCTCTGGACCCAACTGCAGTACAAGGGTAATTCTAGCTTTCTTAGAAAGGTATTTTCATGTAATATACGGTATGATGTCCGATTTTCATTTTTTATAAAAATCATGGCATAACCCCGTTAATATTCTTTTGGTACTAATATGTGCAGGGCTAGACCCATGACAGTGAGGAGAAAATGGCAAACATGGCCGAGATCCTGGGACATTGAAAAATGTATGTATTTCTCATTTTTAATTGTAATAGATAAAATAGGAGCAAAGGAAATGTGATTAAGGAAGGGCTTTTTTGGGTTTGCATTTTCGTTGTATGCACAAAGGCATAAAGATAGTTGGTTTATAGGCAACTAGTGATGAGCAAAGCAAGCGTCGGATGTTATATCCGAAGTTGTTTCGTTCATAACTTCGTATTAAGACAGTGTAGAGATCTGTCTCCATACAGTATTAAAATGTATGGGCTCCGATGAACCGAAGTCAGTTAGTCGCTAAGTAACGCATTTGATTTTTAAAGTGAAAAACCACTTTAAAACTTGAAACCGAACTCGGCTTTGATCGTGAAGTACCAGTCGAAGCCGAGGTAGTTTTAAGTTTTAAAAGTGGTTTTCCACTTTAAAAATCAATTCCCGAAGTTATTCAATGAAGTCACGCGCAAATTCGCAAATAACTAACTTCGGCTAATCAGAGCCCATATGTTTTAATACTGTACAGAGACAGATCTCCGTACAGTATTATTCCGAAGTTATGAACAGGAATAATCCGAAACTCGCTTCGCTCATCTCTATAGGCAACCTATAGCAGGAATCAGACTATATGAATATCTAAGGCAAGCTTTCTATAGGAAATAACGACACACAGCGAAGATAATTCAGAATTTTTTTTTCCTCAAACAAGCCCTTATTTACAAATCTGATATTTACACATTCAAGGATAAAAGAGCACACAAATCTGGTGAAAGGAGGAAAAAGAACACAACTATTAGCTACATATAAATAAAAATACAGTAATTCATAGAATACAGAGAATGCATACATGGATATAAAGTGAGGAAAACATATATAAAAAAAAAAAACAAAAACAAAAAACAACATACCCATGACTTTGTGTGCTTCTTGAGCCACTGTAAAAAACATACAAAAGGAGATCTCTATAACTTCTATATTATATACACTAATTCCTGCCTGCAGGTGAACAGGATAGGTATAAAACACACAACTTTAAATACTTATCTTTAAAGCTAGATTCATAAAGACCCTTCTCTATGTCTACAGCACAAAGACCATAGGTTAAACATACGATGTGGTGGAATACCGTGGTGTGTTCCAAAACAGGGGGTGGGGAGGGGTGACAAAATATATTACATTAATAACATGTTTCTTTTCGTTATTAACAGTGGTTCATTTACTTAATGCTGAAACTTGGATTTTTGTGCCATGTTCTTTGAAGAACATGAATAAAATGAATTAAAAAATGCACCAAATTTAATTTGTACAGATAGATGCATATTCCTTTACAGACAATTTAAAAATTAAGGGAGACACCAATATGAAATATTTAGCAAAAAAAAGAAAATTAAATGAAAGAAAAGGTTGCGGGACTGCGGTGGGATTTTTTGTATATCCTGTTCACCTACAATTCACAAAGCATTGTAAATAGCAAAACACAGTCAGCTGGTCATGAAATTCACCCCATCGACTTATCAAAGGGGGACAGATGTAAATTTCATGGTTAATGGTTAGCGAGTCCCTTTATTTTTAACATTTTAATTTTCACAATACATCAAAAATTAAAAAAATCCTCTCCGTGTACAAGTACAGAAAGTCAGGACACAGAATTCTGATTTGTGGCTCATAAATAGCAATGTATACGTAGGCATTTGTAGACACTTTGAAGCTGCATAGGTAAGTAACTGAGGTGCTTTGTCGTAGCCTTGAAGCTCAATAGAAAGTCATATGAAGGGCAAAGGAGAGATTTGAGAGTATAAATCACGTTCTCAGATAAAAATGTTCATCTCGGTCACCGCTATCAACGTTTGTAGGCAGAATCACATTTGGTATATTCTGTATAAAATTCAGAATCCCATTATCATAAAAAAACAAGTTCTGTAACGTCCTCCATTCTTATTTACTGTATGATCAGATGCATTCAGTGCAAATAACTCCTGCAAACAAGAGCACGAGTAAAATCTTGGCGGTTTAGCAGTTTTCCACCTTCCAACCATTTAAAAAAAAAAAAAAAAAGAAAGAAAAATATATAAAAAAAAATTTGAAAACTAAAGGCCAGTGAACTCATCTAAGAATTGTAATAATTTTTTATACTTTTTTTTTAGTGGCTTTGAATAACACTGAAAATATTCTACCTGCAGTCATTTTTAGGTTATTATTAACAATTACATGGAGGAAATAAAATAGGACACATATGATGGGTTTACGTGCAGAAAATTGTGTAAAGCAAGTCACTCTTGTTTGCCCACGGCCTCTGACACTATGGTATTTCTCTGAGAATAGATTTCTTTGGTGTTTGGCTTTTTCTTCCCCCCAAGAAAGTTCACACAGATAAAAAAAAAAAATGTTCACATAAGTAGAGCATAAATTGCCAATTACATAAAAAGTGTAGGGCAATACTTACTTTTATGCAAATATTTATATTTTTAGCACATTTTAGAGAAGATTATATTATTTGATGGTTCACTTTGTTATATGGAGAAAGTCCATGCCAAATATGGACATTTTGACCACATTTTTATCTTAAATGAAGCAAAAAAAAAAAAAAAAAAAAATCAAAAAATTAAATCAATATCTATGTTGGGGGAATAGGTAAAAATGCCTGAACTGAACCGTAAACATGAGCCATGAAAGCTCTCAATGGCTTTTTAACTTGCTGGTATCATTAATGAAGTGAATGGTGGCATCGATTTGTTTCCCTGGAATCATTGAATTACTATCCATTGTCAAGACACAGTGAAAAGAATACATAATACAGACATAAAATTAAAAAAAAAAAAAAAAAAGAGGAAAATGTTAAATATTTAATTTTATATTACAAGAAATACAAAATCTAGAATCGGCTTTATATACAAGTGAATCAAAACCGGCATTTGTTTTCAATTGCGGAGACTGGCACAGAAAAAGGTACGAAGTTGATGCATACATATACAGAAACAAAGAAAAAAGAAAAAAACAGAGAAATGTAACCTATACAACAAATGAAATAGACTCAATGTATGAAAGTCCTTTTTCCCCATGAGCCAGTGGTGGAACATTTAATGCCAAGGAGGGGTGGGGTATGGAAGATAAGTGATGGGCCTGATATAACCTGACAACAGGTACCTGGCACCTTTCTGCCATCTTCCAAATTCATTTACCCTGAGATCCATGTAGTTTTATTGAAAGGCTGCTTGTTTGATGCAATGTCTAGATCAATAAAGCTTTTATATTTGAAAAAAAAATACAAAAAAAAAAATAAAAATCCAGAAACCCCAGACGCAAGACTCCAAATAAAGCAGCTTGACTTTACCAGTTAGCTTAAAGCATTTCCTTACAGTAAGACTGCAATATTAAGGAGATTTTTTTTGCCAGGGTGAACCAAAAAATAAATAAAAAGTATAAAGCCCACAAATGAATTAAAAATTCTATAACATAAACCAACTCTTTCTCTTTCTAGCACCAAACAGTAGACCGTATGAATCCAAAGAAAATTTAGAACAAAATATGCTAAAAAGGACTTGTTAAAAACAATACAAACAAAAAAATAAAAACAGCAAAATTAGCTTAGCCCTTATATCTCCCAGGAAGATCATAGCGTAATCTCCAGAAAAAGATCATCTCCCACCTATTAATAAAATACAGTGTTGACTTTTTGCTTGGCCATGACACTGCCAATAGCTTACAAGATTACAAACAGTTTGAAAAAATAATGAACAGCAAAATAAAAAAGAAAATGGTTAAAAACAGCAAATAAAATAGCATTTGATGTTATTTACAAAGAAAAAAATGCATCAAATCCCTGTTTAAGACTACATCCTGAATATCAAGTAAAAGAAAACAAATCTCCTCAAATTTGCTGCTGCCTCCCTTTCACCACACGGGAAAAAAAATATACATATATATATATATATTAGACATAAAAAAAAATTACAAATAGAAAAAAATTCACATTATTTAAAATCTAAAAAAATTATTACGACCCTCAGAAATTCTCTGAAATAAATAATTAAAAATGACAAAATGATTTTCTGGAAGCAAAAAAAAATAAAAATAAAATAATAATCTTAATAGAAAAAAAAAATCAGTTTCAATAAATTATTGAAGAACACCAAGCACCCTGCGTGCCCTCCGCCGCCATCCATCCCCAGCTGCACAAAGTAAAAATTCAGAGAACAATTAGAAGAGCAAACAAAATTCGATTCCAATCCCAAAGGTAGAAAGGTCCAACTACCACACAAGAATCCTGGATCTCCTCCGGTTATTGCTGAGTGGGTGTGGCACAGTGAAAGCAAAATACATGAAAATTAAAATAAAAACCAACATAAACTATCTTTGTTCATCAGGCAGTGTATGGTGTGGTACTTCCACCCTTGGTAGAAGAAAGGCAAAAGGCTCCAGGCCTCCGCTCTCCTCAATACTGTTGTATTAATGAAAAACAGCAAGGACATGAGCATCAAACAAAGAAGCGTGTGTGACCATGTCGATTGAGCTTCAGTATTTTACCCAGGCGTTGCTTGGCAGTTGCCATGCCCTTCTTTGGCCTTTTACCTAAAATAACAAAAAAAAAAAAATATATAAAAATGCTAGTAAAAACTACACAACTCAATTCACCATCCAGATAATATCAATCCAGCATGGTGTAGAAATAGTCCCGTGCTGGACTGTCATAACAATCAGGTGGCTGTAAAACTAATATTATGCAGAATTATTAGTATTAAATTGGTATTACATATAATATTATATAATTAGAAAAGATAATGAAAAAGTCTGACATCAAGGACTACTACAGGGTGCAGGAATGCTACCCATGGTGGTGGTGAGGCTTGTACAGACTGTAAACCCCTCACAGGGGAGAAATGTCTACCTTTTTATCCAGCCTGCACAATCCTCTGCATGCTAAATACATCAGCAGAATTCTCTCCCCTGTTCTTATTTGTTACAATGTATCAGTGCAGGTAAAATATATTAGTCTGGAGTCCAGACCGTTGTGGCAAAACTGTAGGGGTGAAGCGTATAATTGTCTTGGAACTGCCAGTTACGACAAGCCCAGACGACCAATAGCGTGACTACTTTTAAGGACATCTGAGAGATCTTTTTACCTTTAGTTGCCTGGTTACTAATAGGGGGTGGGTTTGAGGCAGGTCTCTTTGTTGGGTGCAGGGGCACAGTTGGTGAAGTGTCTCCGTATATCCTATCTGGACTCAGGCTTCCTTCGCTAAAGTCACAGTCCCCAGGACTCAGGCTGCCTTCCTGGTCAGATTTCTCATCGTGGTGGTATCTTGGGGAGTCCCAGCCTTTACTTTCCGAATAGCGTTTAAGCTTGAGAGGGTGTCTGCTGCAATCTGAAGAATGTTCATGCCTCTGAGATTTTGCAGCTTTGCAGAAGTCCTGTGGAAAGACAAGGAACAGTCGTAAGAGGTGCCGAAAAACAGCAACATCAGCTTTGGAAATAAGCCGCAACTTGCGCCTCTGGATCTTCTTGCTGCTTACCTGAGGATCCAACCCGCAAGACGAATTCATTTGACTAATCCATTCTGAAGTGGTCAGCCCTGTGTCCTCACTGCCATGGTGACCTAAAAAATAAAAAAAATTACATGTACAACCTTGTAGCGTTTACGACTGAAGAGTTACAGGGAAATACATGGAGTGCATACATGAAGTAGGGGACGTGTAGAAAGGAGTATGACTCCAGGACCAGACCGCACAGTGTTTGTGCATAGACTTGTTACTATTGAGACACAAGATCTGCAAAAGGGGCCCAATACACAAAAGGTGTATAATCAAGACTATTTGTAGAAGATTTTAGGTCCTTTGGAACCCTATACCCTAAGCTATGTTCAATTTATGTGGGGAAATCCTTATCACCCTGATAATTAGATATACATAGGGATGACTCTCTAAAGGACAGGAAGTGCCCATACCCTTCTTAATATGACAGCCAGTGGTGTATTTATGATAGAGGCAGGACACACAACTGGTATGAGGCTCTGCATACAGATTTATAGAGCTCCTATTGTGTTCCACACATGTATACATTCATATGCATTTTACTCCCCCTTGTGGTGGCTTTAGGCAGACAGATTTATATCATTTATCAAGTCTGGAAAACAAACATGCCAACTACAGATATATTAAAAAATGAAAACACACAGAAAATCAGTCCGATGGACTTTACATTTTTTAAGGCCCAGTATATTTGGTGAAGGGTGGGGACCAATCCAGGGCTTTGCCATTTCTGTGGAAGTCCCTGATAAAAGCCTATTAATATTGCTACTTCGAGTACACCATGAAATCCATTAACCATGAGTAGGGCTGAGAGAACTTCTGTTTTCAAGTTCGGCGTACAAGGTTCGGGTTATCTAAGAATTATGCTATGGATTCCGCTACCATGGACCATAACTTATGGTCCGTGGTAGCGGAATCCATAACGGAATTCTTAGATAACCGGAACGTTGTACTCCGAACTTGAAAACAGAAGTTTGCTCATCATTAACCATGAGAATCATATGATTTGGTTACACAGATGATAAAACGTGCACACAACCTTTCTTACCATTGTTCACCAATTTCGGCTCTTGAGAGTCCTTCTGAGAGAATTTAATGTGCAACTGAGGATAAACAAGACCCATTTTGCAGCCTGTGCTCCTTGCCTCTGCCGGGGTCTGAGAGGGGTAGTGCAAAGATGCCATTGTAAGCATGCCCTCGACTGCATCCTCCACCATGCTGGTTGGCCTAGGATACTCACTGCAAGACAGGAAAAACAAACATTTCAACGCACCGTTTTGTGCAGGGGGAAAGATCACCGATACAGAAGTGCCCCCTTAAGAAGCTGATGAGTGTTGATTCTTACCTTTTTTGGGGAGTTTCACGAGGAGACCAGCAGTGATCTTCATAACAGGTTGCCTCCGTGTCCTCTTCCTTGAGATCTGTTGCGTCTTCCTGCGGCTGCTCATCACCTGAGCTGTCCGAATCCTCTGAGGCGCTTTTCTGCAGAAATATTGAGACCATGCAGAACATGAAATACCAAAGAACCCACTTTAGATGAAAGCAACAATATGAGCCACTAGATGGCGCTGTGAGAACCACAGAAATAACTCTAAGTAGATTACACTTCTGGAGCCTAGGTATTCCCAGAACAGCCAAGAACATTTCCCGTAATGGCATTAACATGGGACACTGGCAGAGAATGGAAACTGAGATCATGAAACCTAATGACCTTTAGTTATTTAAAAAAACCACATTGATTGGCTGAGGATCTTTTTTCTTCATGTAAGCCAATAGTGAAAGCACACATGGCACTGAATTATGCATCACCCTTGGTCATGGGGTAAGTGTTTTTCCTATTCCCATTACAGCATATATCTACATGTAAGTGAAGTGTACCCAGAATTCCTTCTAAAACTGCTAAATAGGCAAATTTTGCTCTGCAGGCAAGTTAAGACAAATCTATCTGTATAGGACCACTTAATTTCTTATTTCTTTGACCTATTCACTGAGCAGGCCGCACATGCTCAGTTTCAACTTTTAACTGTCTCCTGAGCTGTGATAGGCAGAGCTGAGACACGCCCCCTGAGCTGCAGCAGAAAAGACACTCCCCGAGCTGTCAGCTTGATATGAATCTAGTAGAGCAATGAATGTGGAGATCTCTGGATCCATGTGAGGTACAGGGCTGGTTCTAGCTTTATCAGAAAGATGTTGTCATGTTCTATATGATGTCTGATTTTTATTTTTTACATTATTCGTGGGATATCCCCTTTAAGACAGCAGACAGAACCTAAGATATAATTTATAGAACAGGTGGAGCCCTATGTCTCCGAAGCCTTTTCATATCACATACCACCTTCTATAAGAGGTGACCTATAATTCCCACATTATATATGGCCATCCACAGTACGTCTCTAAATATAGTGCCATCCACAATACCCCCATTATATATTGCATTCCATAGTACCTCCTGCATTATATATAGCCATGAACAGTACATTACACATACAGTGCCATCATTATATAGTGCCACATTCATATTGCCATCCACAGTACATCTCTACTTATAGTGCCATGCATAGTACCACTGGCATTATATATTGCCATTGACAGTACCTCCCTCATTATTTATTGCATTCCACTGTACCTCTCTAATTATATTGCCATCCACAGTACCCACCTCATAGTGCCATGCATGGTATCACTCTGATTATACAATGCCATCTACAGAACCTTTCTTGCTGTATAGTGCCATCCACAGTACCTCTGTTCTTATATAATGCCATCCAAAGTACCATCCTCATTACAGTGCCCTCCAGAAACATTGCCAGGGACATAAATGGTGCCCAACACCCATTCCCCTTGTATCACAAATAAATGTCTCTCTATTTCCAGCTTAAAAAAAGGACATGCCTGTTTTAATAGCTTCATGCATTCCCAATGAAAAAACAATTGTGGAACCTCTATTCTTATGTCTGTATGTTGTGCCATTCCTTTATTATTTGCACTAGAAGTTATGAATGAATTTCTAGCAGTCTGCAGTAAGGGTACAAAGGGGTGTTAACCAGTTAGGGGTGTGTACCTGCACAGTCTGACAATGGCAGCACTGATTGGATAGAGTCAGTCTGTGCAGATACACACCCCCAACTTGTTACCTCCCCACGGTACCCTTACTGCAGACTGCTGGCAATTCATACATAACTTCTAGTAGGAATAATAAAGGAATGGCACAACATACAGACATAAGAATAGTTGTTCCAAAATCGTTATTAGATGGGGAATACATGAAGCTATTAAAACAGGCATGTCAGGAGTGGTGAAAAGACCTTGTTAAATTACTTTTATCAGTAAAGGGTATAGATCATCACTAGCAGAGAACACTATTGCCGATATTGAAAGCACTGCGTAGGGAAACATGTAGAGTAAGCATGAGCAGCTCTGATCCTGCGTACCTGGTTAGTGCAATTGGCTTCGGATCCTTCAGAATCAGAAATATCGGAATATTCTGCGGGCCCGTACCTGAGCTCTGACTTGACACTTTCAAAAAACACTGAGAAGAAAAAAATATATATATATTTAGCGTTTTATAGCAATAAGGCACTCTGTAGCGTATGTGCGGTAATAAGAGCCGATAGGCACGTACTATTTAGTGGTTTCTGATTTTCAGCTTTATCATCTGCCTCCGAGCTGGAGCATGGCTTCTCCAATTTGATGTCCTTTATCTGTTTCGATCTAGCCCGATCATCTTCATCCTCGCTATCCGCAGTGTAAAGACTCCGGTCAGTGAACGGCTGTCTCTCATCTCTGTGCAGATGAAAACACATGGGATGACCATCTTTAAATTCATATGTTGGATAAAACACCCCCTGAATTCAATTCAGAAAACTATTTTCCTAGGGACAAATCCCAGGAGATCAGTCATTAACATGGTGACCCTTGACTACAAAATGCAATTTATATAAAACAGTAAAATAGCAGTGCCATTAGCGCCAACAGAATAGTGAGTGCTGCTCTGGAGTATAATACAGAATGTAGGATGAGTACAGAATACGTGTAATGTAATGTATATACAATGTAATGTAATGTATATACACAGTGACTCCACCAGCAAAATAGTGAGTGCAGCTCTGGAGTATAATAAAGGATGTAACTCAGGATCAGTACAGGATAAGTAATGTATGTACACAGTGACTCCACCAGCAGAATAGTGAGTGCAGCTCTGGAGTATAACAGGATGTAATTTAGGATCAGTACAGGATAAGTAATGTATGCACATAGTGACTCCAACTGCAGAATAGTGAGTGCAGCTCTAGAGTATAACATAATTATAGGATATCACTCAGGATTAGAGTTGTCACGATACCAAAATTTTGATTCGATTTCGATACCAAGAAAAAGTATTCGATACTCGATACCATTCAATACCACGCCGAAAAAAATCAAACAAAAAATCTGTGTGCCCCCATCAGACCTCAGGGCAGCCCACTGTGCCCCCATCAGACCTCAGGGCAGCCCACTGTGCCCCCATCAGACCTCAGGGCAGCCCACTGTGCCCCCATCAGACCTCAGGGCAGCCCACTGTGCCCCCATCAGACCTCAGGGCAGCCCACTGTGCCCCCATCAGACCTCAAGGCAGCCCACTGTGCCCCCATCAGACCTCAGGGCAGCCCACTGTGCCCCCATCAGACCTCAGAGCAGCCCACTGTGCCCCCATCAGACCTCAGAGCAGCCCAATGTGCCCCCATCAGACCTCAGGGCAGCCCACTGTGCCCCCATCAGACCTCACATCAGCCCACTGTGCCCCCATCAGACCTCAGGGCAGCCCACTGTGCCCCCATTAGAATAAAATAAAAAACTCTCTTACCTCTCCTGCGCCGCGGCTCCGCTCCGGGTCCAGCGCTCCTGCGTCTTCTCCTCCTGGCGCTGCACTGTCACCTGACTGCGTGCAGCGTCAGGTCAGAGTGCGCGCACTACGTCCTGACGCTGTACGCGGTCAGGACAGTACAGCACTGACAGAAGAAGACAGAGGAGCACCGCACCCGGAGCGGAGCCGCGGCGCAGGAGAGGTAAGAAAGTTTTTTTATTTTAGCTGCCAAAAGTATCGAAAAAGAGCAAATTCCGGTACCGAATCGATACTGGTATAAAAGTATCGATTCAGTATCGAAATTTCGATACCCGTGACAACCCTACTCAGGATCAGTAGTGGATAAGTACTGTAAGCCTACAGTGATTCTACCAGCAGAATAGTGAGTACAGCTTTGGCGTATAATATATATTTTAACTCAGGATGAGTACACAGTGACTCTAGCAACAGAATAGTGAGTGCAGCTCTGGAGTATAAAAGGATGTAATTTAGGATTAGTACAGGATAAGTAATGTGTGTACACAGTGACTCCACCAGCAGAATAGTGAGTGCAGCTCTGGAGTATAATACAGACTGTAACTCTGGATGAGTACAGGATAAGTAACGTAATATGTATATAGTGACTCCACCAGCAGAATAGTGAGTTCAGCTCTAGAGTATAGTATAATTATAGGATGTCAATCAGGATCAGTACAGTATAAGTACTGTAAGCATATAGTGACTCAGCTAAACTAGGGCCAATGACACCCATACTTAGGATTTGGACCTGGAAGATATGTACACAAGCAATACATTAGTACTTTATGGTGTGCTGCAATACTAACTAAATGTACACTGTACTGTAATTAAAAAGATACACAACTGTAATCGAGCATCTGATAACCCAGAAAGTTTTATAATCCAGCCCTTATGGGGAACAGAAATTAAAATATAATGTGGAATTTCACAAGAACAGGAGCAGACTGGAAGAGAAAACCAAGGCCCCTGGAGCCTGAATAATTTTATAATCCAGAATAAAGTCCCATGGATATTGGATCAACAGAATTTAAATTTATATGATAATATTATATAATCTATATAACTTTTTTTTTTTTAGAAACAATGAGCTGTATGCCACATTCTAAATTAGATTTGATACTTCAGAAAAGCTGAGAAGGAATTGTCCTTCCACATACCCTACTATTCCTCCATTGGAAAGTAGCAGATGGAAGTCATTGTCTTTCATCTTTTTGTCCAACATCATGGATGATGGCTGTAGTGATTTCATATTCAATTTATAAGTTCCCATATCCTAAAAAAAAAAAATTTAATGAGTAGTCCAGGGTTATAAAATTCTGGCTGCTTCTTCTCCCTTCCCCCAAACACAGCGCCACACTTGTCCACAGGTTATGTGTGATATTACAGCTCAGCCCCATTCACTGTAATGGAGCATAGATGCAATACCAGATACAACCCATGGCTCATAATCTATGGATGCTTACCTCCTGCCAGGGAGACATCTCCAACCTTTTCAACACCTCCCGAGTGTGATGCTCCAGGATATCAAGATTTGAGGGGGCTTTGTTCGTATGGTCCCGCAGCCGCCTTGCTTTCCGCTTGGAATGATGAGATGACTTATCGTGTGGGGATCGGGAGAGTGGACACAGCCCATGGATTCCCTGAGATTTGACTGGCTTGCTCCCCTCCTCCTGCAACCAAACACTTTTTTTACAGCCTTTATACTACATTTTATCTAAAGATTATATTGTGTTCTCCGTCATTACATACTGCATAATTCTTCGGCAGATGTCAAAGCTGGAATCTCCCAGCATTCTCTGCTTATTTGGTGCCTCCTGTGATTTGTATTTTATAAAGTGTTGTCATCTGATGTAAGAAAAACTGCCCATTCCCTGCATTCTAGGACCTCAACTTAAATTGTTATGGCTTTTTACATTATTAATGTAATTTAAGGAGTTGTCCTATGAAAAATATTCTACAGTTTTTAAACCAGCACCTGGATCTGAATACTTTTGTAAATACATGCAATTAAAAATGTACTATAGCTACAGAGTTATTCAACAAAGTCTGTCTGTATAGCGCCACCTGCTGTTTGCTATTTTTCTATTCTCTGTCCTGCTCACTGACATGGAAGCACATGCTCAGTTCCATCCTTCAACTGCCACCAGCTAGAGCAGAAAGGACAGAAAGAAGTTGTCATGTACTAGACTATATAGGATTTTTAATTTTTTTTACATGAATGAAATTACTGAAAATAACTAAATATTACTTTATTATAAAAAACTTTTTCAAATAATAAAAGCTATTTATAATGGCTCGTTTTCTCAAGGGGGCAAGCATCAAGGTAAATAAAATGGCTTCTGCTCTCCTCACTACTCCTGCTGTCATAAATTAAGATCTCAGTTAAGATATCAGCTCTGTGTAGTAACGGAGCAAAGTGCAGAGAGGACAGACGAGGTAGACCAGCGATGGCTAACCTCCCGCTCTCAAGCTGTGGTCAAACTACAACTCCCAGCATGCTCCATTCATTTCTATGGAGTTCTGAGAACAGCTAAACAAGTGTGCATCTTGAGAGTTGTAGCTTTATCACAGCTGCACTGCCGGAGGTTAGCCATCACAGAAATACTGTTGTGTGAATGTGGTAATGTGGCAGAGTGCATAAAGCTCTGCCGGTCATTAGCCACATCCCCCACCGTCCTCCTCCTAGTACTTTCACTTTGCTGGGTTACTACACAAGGCTGATTTATCAGCTGTATGTAAGATCGTAATTCATGACAGCAAGAGCGGTGAGGAAAGCTGAGACAGCTTTGGAGTAACCCCTCCAGCCGTGTAATTAGGACAGGTTGTGTGTGTGCTAATGGGGAAGCGGCCATTTTATTTCCCCTAATGCTAGCCCCCTAAACAAAAAGAGCCATTATAAATAAACACTATTTTAGAATGTGCTTATAATAAAATAATGCAATTTTTGACTCAAAAAAATATTAAAGCATAAAAGTAACTGTAATACACGAGACCCCTGAGGCTGAAGACTGGGGTCAGATGTGAATCTCTAGCATAACAAGCTGTTCCCAAACCATTTTGGTGTTACGCCAAACTATTTCACAATAAACAGACACTGTGCTCAATGAGAGATTTCACAATCTGAATTCTGCAGGGAGATCACGGTCCCTGTGTGCTTTGTATTAGGCAATACAATGTAATTCTGCAAGGAATGAGGATGGCTCTAATTTCTAATCAAGAATCAATAATGCTAAATTCCAAAAGAAATTTTATTTACTATTCTTTAACATAGGGTTGTAGGATTAAAGGTCTTCTAGAAAATGTACATAAAACATAAAAAAGTACTATTTACAATGTATGGTTTTTTTTTGCCTAAGTACACAACTTTTTAGATCTGTCTATATTTAGCCTTGGAATGGGATTATATTATAAAATAAATATATAAAAAATGTTACAGTATAACTGTTGAGGTAGGTTTTTAGAATAAGTTGTGTGTGGCCATTATATGACTTGCATCTTGCAGTATTTTAGCAGTTTCTCCCTCTGCTACCTGCCTGTTTTTCTATTTTTTTTCTTAGCTAGTGAGAGGAGAGTAGCTGGTGTAATGTCTACCCATAGACTAAAATAGGAGAAAAAGGAGATTCTGCTCTACTAGCTGTACCACACTTTCCAAAGAAGCAATAATGGAAGATATACAGCAGTACTGAGCAGCTTAAACGTGAATACAGCACTGAATTAAGACAGTAAATCAGCAGCAGTGAGTCTGCCTCTCTGTTGAAACTGTCTCTCCTTTCTCCTCCTCCCTCCATAGACTTTTACATAATCTAACATTTCAGTGAATAGGCAATCATGAAGATGGATTTGAGAAGTGAACTGTGGAGAGCAGGAGAGGAGTCTGGTGAGTTGAGAACGAAGCATTTTTCTCTGATAAGATACAATACAAAGTTTCTTATATTCTGTACTGTTCAGTTATGAAAAACAAATGCCCTTTTTCAGAATGTTTACCTTTTAGACCGCTCCGAGGCTAGTTAAACAGAAATCCACCGATGAGGCCTTATTCACACATTAGTGATTGCTATACAAAACCAGGAGTGGATTCTCCACCAAGATAAGGTGTAATGGAAATATTTGCACAGGTTCTGTGTTTTGATACCACTCCTGGTTTTGGATAATAGTGATGTTTGATAAGGCTTAAGTCTACAATTTACAATCTATACGAGTTTTATCCAGGGACAGGATGCCCTTTTTAGTGCGCAGGAATCCTTATCAGCTCATATAGGAAGCTTCATTGAGTCTGTCAGCATCAGTTACGATAAAGCTAGTATCAGGTTCTTACCTCAACAGTGCGAATCACTTTAGAAAGCTCTTTAACAAGATTCCCGGGTCTGATATTTTCTGGGATTTCAAAAGCATGTTCTGCTACAGACTGGAAAGAGAGAAAAGTGTCAGGAGAGAGTCACATTAAAGTGAATGTGCAGCAGAAAAGCCGGCCCTAGACTAGACTTTACTGTTTACAGCTTATACACGGAACTGAAGTACACAGTAAGCCCTTGAGCTCCCTCAAGTGGAGACTGCTTGAGGGTTATCTTTCAACTCTAGGAGGCAGAATCCACAGAGATTTTACACCACTTTTAAAGTGGTTATCAGCTTTCAGGAGAAAACAAGACAACCCCCGGGATTCGCCTAAAATAAATAAATAAAAAAAACTGGTAAGTACTTATCTCACAGATCCCACATCATCTTCTGGCCAAGCTCCATTTACCTGGCCTGACCACTGCAGCTAATTAATGGCCTCAGCAGTGAACCTGACAAAACCAGAGATTGGCTGTAGTTATGCTTTGTCGACATGATGTAAACTTTACAGCTGGGTAAATAGAGCCAGGCCAGGAGATCTGGAACAGTGGCACGGGATCTGTAAGGCTACTTTCACACTGGCGGCAGGCCTGATCCGGCAGGTGAAGGGTGCTGCCGGATCAGGCCTTCCGCAGTGACATGTGTGGAGCCGGAACCGCGCTCCGGCCCCACACGTCACACAGTACATACATATACATACACATAACATACACACACATATAGACATACAAACACACATACATACTTACATGCTCCCCGGCAGGTCTTCGGAGCGTCAGGACGGCTCACACAGGTCACGATTCCCCACAGCGCCCTCTGCTGGGCGCCTGGTGGAATCGTCATCTGACAATTCCACCAGGCGCCCAGCAGAGGGCGCTGTGGGGAATCGTGACCTGTGTGAGCCGTCCTGACGCTCCGAAGACCTGCCGGGGAGCATGTAAGTATGTATGTGTGTTTGTATGTCTTTATGTGTGTGTATGTTTATGTCTGTATGTGTCTATGTGTACCCGGATCCGTAATGGACTCCATTGAAAGTCAATGGAGGGCGGATCCGGTTACCATTATGGTCACACCAGACGGATCCACCCCCATTGACTTGCATTGGGGGTCATTCCGGATCCGTCTTGGTGCGGATGCCTGGACCGGAGAGCAAACCGCAGCATGCTGCGGTTTGTTCTCCGGTCTGAAGACAGAACGGAATGCTTTCAGGAGCATTCCGTTGTCTTCAGTTCAGTTTTGTCCCCATTGACAATGAATGGGGACAAAACTGAAGCGTTTTATTCCGGTATTGAGCCCCTATGACGGAACTCAATACCGGAATTTTAAAACGCTAGTGTGAAAGTAGCCTAAGTCAAGTACTTACCAGTTGTTTACCTGTTTTACTTCTGAAACCAGAAAGCCCATTTAAGGCATAAAAAAGTCGCAAATTATAGTGCACACCATAGTTGCATTATACTTTGCGATTTCTTACACTTCTCCACACTTTTCAAAAGCAGTTAGAAAAGAGGGCAGGGGGTGGCCTCCCATGGCACAACAGATACATTATAATTTATGCCAGACAGTTCAAATCTACACTAACTCCTAGCTGACGTAGATTGATTTTCTGGTGCACTGAATGCCACACTACACACAAATTCATTAAGAGCCCTGCATCTTACGCTGACGGACTTTTCACTAAGACTGGCCCTGTACTGCTTAATTTCTTCTGTGGTGGCACAGCAGGGATATTAAACACTTAGTGCCAGGGTTACCCATAGATCACAGCTGATCACCGATAGCTCCTTAATAATCCCATTCCCCAAAACTCAGATCTCCAACATCGTCACTTACTTCTTTTTTCATCCAGCTCTTTAAAGCAGAAATTAATGCCTTCACACCCTGCTTTAAATAGTTTGGAGGATGGAAGCCATCTTCTCTTAGCTCTGGACAAATGAAACAGAGAATCGATAAGTTTGCAGGCATTTAGCTTTAAATATCACATAATGAAGAAGTCTGACTTTTACCTTTCAAAGTTTCAAGTAGGTTTTTGGCCACAAACCAACAAATTGCTTCAAAGAAAGGGAACTTGAAGAGATCTGGGGTCTTCAGTCTTTTTTCCATCTCATAACACCTGGTAAAATCGAAAGCTCTTTGTCACATAGTGCATATGTTAAAAGGTAGGGATGTAGAACTCGTGGCATAGGGGTCACATGTGGTCTGTGATACCATTCTGTGTGGCCCTCAACCATCTAACATTCACAAACATGATTGTTTGTGTTTGGTGGCTTCTTACATGTGTTTTTCATGTTAGAGAGAAGAGGGGTGGCGTGTTGTGCAGGAGCAAGGACATATACTAGAAAAATATGAGGTCTTTTGATCCACTGGCACTTCTCCATTCTCTCCATTGTAGTTTATGGAAGTACTGAAACACTCAATAGCAACAGATGCACTTTCTGGAACTGGGGAATGGGGAGAAGTGGACCCTATTCTCCCAACAGCTGGGTTCTGGAGGTGGAACTAGCATCTCTCAGACATTTATGGCAGATACGTTTGATATACCACTTTATGTTTTATTGCAGTCCTTGAAAACAGTTCAATGTAACAGAAACGGCTGTGCATCCCTGTTATAGGGAATTTAAAAGAGAATGGGACTCCAGCCACCACTAGGTGGAGCTTAGCAGCTGACTGCATACATCAGCACTGAATGTTGGGCCTAAAGATGATTTGGTTATAAAGGTGGAGATTCACTTTAAAGTGGACAACCACTGCCCATAGTTCAGGGGGACAATATTACCTGAGCTGCATGCCAATGTTTAGGTTGTGCAGAAAGTTCCCACCAAAGGCCATGCAATCCTGAGACGTGAGGACAGCGTGAATCCAGCCTGTAACCAAATGAAATAAATAATATCATGAATACCATTCAAAACCATTACAGGAAAAAACATTTCCCAGAGCCAAAACTAGTTTATTAACATTAGGCTGAGGCTGTTTCTGACAAGTTTGATGAGGGTACAAATTTTTCTTGGGAGACTTCAATGTTTCCCTAGAAAAATAAAGTTGCTGGGGACCTTGTGACCATCATAAAAGTAAGATTATCTGATTTTTACAAGGTCGCTTCCAAATTTCTTTCAGAAATAGGAGTTGGTAATAGTGATTTTCCCAAGAACTGCCCTTTCCTAAGATCTATCTGATCAGATCCCAGTCAGACAATCACTTTTTGATACCAGTATCACAAAGTCAATTTACCTGTTGGGAGAAAAAGTGTATGCCCCTGCTTGAGCACACACTTGTAACAGTTATCCACTTTGTCCCCGAAAAACTCTTCACTTTGGGTAACTGAAGAGCTCCATGATTCATACAGTGCCAGGTTTTCATCTGTGGGCTTTATCAAGTAGAAAATTTTTTCCCCCTGGAAACAAGCACACAATAGGTGCATAATTATTTTGGTCACTTAACTGGTACATTTTTGAAGACAAATGACTATTAAAGGGGTTGTCCCATGAAAAGTATTCTGCATTTTTCAAACCAGCACATGGATCTGGGTACTTTTGCAACTGTATGTAATTAAAAAAATTTATTCAATAAAATCAGTATAGCACCACCTGCTGTTTGCTATTTTCCCAATAACTGTCCACCTCTGTAACATCGCTGAGAAGGATGGACAAGCTCAGTTCCATCCCTCAACTGCCACCAGCCCTATCTACTGTTAGAAGCTGTCAGAGTTACATGGTGAAAGCTACAGAAGAAAAAGACATGCCCCCTGAGCTCCAAGCTTAACAAAAAAATCTAGCAGGGCAATTGTAGCAATCAACGGAGGGAACTCTATGTAGGTGTTGCTATTAATTTTTTACACTAATCATGGGCTAACACCCCTTCAACCAGTCTTCAGCCAAAAATGAAACAGATCAGCCACAGAGAACATCTTTGTTTTCTGCAGGATTTGTACAAGACTGTTTCTGTCACGATCATGCAAAAGATGTTGCAGACCGAATTGACAAACTGAATATGGTTTGTTAACATTTAGCATTAATTTCTAGGTTTAGCGTTCCTTTGACCTTACACATGCCAAAACTCTAGTTAGACTAGAATAACTTGTCATATAAGACTTACCCATAGGACATGATACCAGACAGAAGTGCCACCAAAGTCTATGTGAAAATCAGTGTAGCTGTCCTTCACTCCCATAAGACAATACTTTTGAACAAAGGGCTTTGTGAAGACGGAGTCATCAGGCCAGTAATTCTCTACCCAAGACAGTTTTTTACCAATGTCTGGTACTTTAACCAACTCAGACATCCTGAAGTGACAAAGCAGAGAAACCAACTTAGCTTCACATAAAAAAACATTTAAGAAGTTATTTTACATAATAACTGAACTTTTATGGAGTGGTTTTCACTTTATACATACCAGTTGAAGTTGGAAATTTTCACCTTTTTTTTTACACTACAATGTATAGTGCTCAAAAAAATCATTAAAGGGGTTTTCCAAGATTTTGATGTTGATGACCTATCCTCTTCATGTCCCTGCATGAAACCAACCGTCGCTGGGGGGGGGGGGGGGGTCGGTGCGGTCTGGGTTTAGCCAATAGCGGCCTTGTTCCTGTTGTGGCCTGCTACTGCGTGACAGAGAGATGCAGCAGCTGCGCCGGCATCAGATGTGATGCGGGTGTCAGGAAGCAAGGTAAGTACAATCTGTGTGAGGGGTCCGGGCATTTGGGCAATTTCTCTTATAAGATATATTACAAACTTTCTAATATTCACCTGTAGTACTGATTTACTGTAAGTTTATTAAAAGTGCATATACAATTTGAGCACTTTTGGAACTTACTTGGTGTCAGAGAACTCCAGGCTTATGACGTTTAATACTTTGGGTCGGTCGGGATTCATGAAGTATTTTACAAAGTTTCGGAGCTTCATCTTGCTGTCGGCTTGCCTCGCAACATCTATGACATCAATGATCTTATCCCCACCTGCAAAAAAAAAAAAAATAGAGGAATGCAGCAAATTAAAGTAGTTGTGCATACAGCAGTTTGACAGAGACTGAGACGCTGACTCTCCAGAAGGAAAACAGCAAGTGTACAGTCTTCTCCTGCTGTTTTTCCAGCAAACATCCCAAATAAAACTATGTTAGTGGTCATGAGGTTCAAGAGACCAATTAGATCTGTCCACAAACCAGCTTAAGGTGGGTTTCCCATCTTACAACATGAGGGCATGTCACTAGGATTTACCATCACTTTATGAATGGCGTGGGTCCAACCTCTGGGACCCTTACCAATCCTGAGAATGAAGGGGACAAAGCGTTGTTTTAGTGCTGCCTCCCCTACACTAGTCTACCCTCGCCAGCCACACTGCACTCCCATGCACCCTGCACAACTTGGTGGCCAGGTGCACTGCTCTGCAGAAAGGAATTACAAGGGGGTGCAGCCTATGCTGTGGCTTCTTCATACTCAGAATCAGTGGGGGTCTCAGAGTTCAGATCCAACCAATCATAAAGTGATAGCTTATGCTCTCAAAGTCTATCCACACTGCCCAAACAGAGCTTTTGGAGACTCATAAAATGCAAAAAGTGTGATTTATTTCCTCTATCAATTTTAGATTTAGGTTGAAATGCCCTTTAAGACTGAGAACATCTCTCATCTATTTCTTCCAGCTCGAGACAAATACACAAAACGTGACCAAAAACAGATTTATTCAACTCATCAAGTTATTTAATGTGGCTACAGCAGCGATTCGTCATGACCAAGGAGACCTCTTTTTAATTTTGACGGTCTCCTGTGGTGGGAGCCTACTCCTACCTACGTCTGGCACACGGCACAACCTGATCTGCACACATCTCAGACTGAACACATTAACATGCGTGTTTGCTTCACCCATGGGCATTATGCCATCTGCTGTCCTAATGGCACAGTTTGCCGGGAACTGTTCCGGAGTATCGAATAATTGCAATGATAAAGTATAGATAAAGAAGTGAGAGGCAGAATCCAATTCCAGACGTAATAAGCAGGCCAAATTGAAATGGGAAATCAGCCAAAGATAGATTAAAAAGCCTGGCTTCCTGGACCTCGTCAAAATGTGGAACGAAGGCAGAACATATTGCAGATTAATCCTATAGAAATCCCACAACGGCGCTAAACAAACGTACAGAGATGATCTTCACATAATGTATGGTTCAAATGCCATCATCTAATTATATCACATCCACGACTCACATCTGTGCAATGGCACCATCAGACACAATTACTGGCAATATATTTTTATGGGTGCGTGAATTTGAAAATAAGCATGCAGAAAAGGAAAAAAAAGAAAAAAAAAATACACCCTACAGGATACCTATGCAACATCTATCTGAGATGGGGTGACAGAAATCTAAATTACATCCTTAGAAGTGGATATCATGGTTTTGTGGGCTGGGGATGTACGTTGCTGTATAAAATCTGAAAATCTTAAATAAAAATGACTTTTCAAAAGTAAAGTAAATAATTTTATACTTACCAACATAGCGCTCCACGTCCATAACTGAGAAAGTGGGAGGTGGTAGCCTGAGGCCTAGTCCATCCATCTGTGGCACGATGATTGGACTGTTGAATCCATGCTTCTCCAAGTACCGCTGTGTCAGATGGCTGCCGTTCATCCGCAAAATAATATCATCGGCGCTGAAATTTAAATGTAATAAACTGATAAATATATGTATATATCTATACAGATAGAAAAATGCTGAACAATACTGCAACTTCGAAATGGAAACTAATGGCCAACAGATCCATAAGCGTTTCTGCCTAAACCCCTTTCAATGACCCTTGGGCCATGTTTTCCACTGCCTCGTTTGCTAAAAGTTGTTTCTTTAGAGGGTGGAGTCATGACCAAGTTTTCACCCTTGGGTAGAAGAAGGGATGACTCCAAATGGGCCACTTCTTCCCCTGGGCCCCATAGCAGTGGCATGGTCTGCCTCTATGGTCGTTACGCCCCTGACAGAGAGTTACCAAGTATCAGCGTCTTAAGTTCTGACACAGCCTGCCCATGTATTTCATGGAACATTGCTCATTTGGAAGCAACCTACCCCAAGGATAAAAAGTGAATGCAGGAGGTTTCTGAAACCATATCTGCAAAGATGTGACAGCCGGGCCAGCAAAGTGGTTGACTTCACAAAACACCATCTTTAATGGTCTAGCACTTGACATCACCTTACATACCTTGGGAAGGACCGGGCTCTGAGTTGCTGCACAAAGGTCCTCGTTCCTGCTTGCACTGGCTTTGTGCCATCATCTGACTCGGTGTAGTCATGTCTATGCCAGTTCCTCCTCTTCTTTACTATGGGGGAGCCAGAGAGAACATATTTAGTGGGCATAGTAAAATGGGAAAAAACAAAGACTGCTCCAAATTAATTTACAGTGATAAAGACAGACAAATAAGCAGAGAAATTAGGACTTTCTTCTCTCACATCTGTTTATGCGTTTATGGTCCCTGCATAATCCCAAAGACCCCTTAATCCTTGCATTCTGAAAAGCATTGCAAATATACTTTGCGTTAAACCCTCACGCAAGATATCTACTTGATGGAAACATGACATTCAGTGGCTGAAAACAGACAGAGATGCATGGTTCCTTGCTGTATAGCAATGACATCTTGTACAACACTATGGGGCTTGTGGTAAAGTAGTAATTGTAGGAACCCTTTGTCAGTACAGTATGCAGGCCAATTGATTCTGCATTGGTAGATGCTATTCCTGCCTGAGATAAGAGGATGAGGTTGGCTATCCATCCATCTTCTACAATGAGAGGTGTAATTTGAATGAGGAAGCGTCATGCAGCAAAGCCAAGGAATCAATGCAGGTGAAAATGGCCTACACACCCATTCAAGGCACAGTAGAGGAGATCCCAAGCACATAAATGAATGAAGTGTAGCACATTAAAAAAACCTTTAATCTGGCACAAGTAGAGATGTATGGATGAGCACCCAAAGCAGCATTTGACGATATGGTCATACTGCCTTGATGAGAACAACTGAGCTGGAACATCTACTCTTTAAAAGGAACGAAGAGGAACTCAAACAAAGAATCAAAGCTTTTATATGTCTCATTGAAAGATTAAAATGGTAATAGAGTTGCGAAGGTCTATGCTTTCCATTCTTGTGTGGGATGTGTGAATAAGTTCTAAGGGGCACTTTTATTAAGACCAGCGTTTTAGACGACAGTCTTCATATCCTCTACAGCTGGTGGTGGATCCACTGGCGTTATGAAGAGGAGCTGAACTCTACATAAGTCGCAGATTGCGATGCAAAGGACCTTTGCGCCAAATTTGCATAATAAATACACCTAACATAGGCATATTTCTGTTAAGTGAATCTGGCGGGAAGGAAAAAAGGCTTCCATTTCTTATATCTTGTTCATTCCCTTTCAACCTTATCTATCGCTAAATAACTTCCACAAGTTGTGTGTGAACTGACCTTAATAGGAGACCTGGGTTTATCTGCATCTGATAAAGAATCAGTTTATTTCATACTAGTAGCAGCACGGATCCGGCAGGTGAAGGGTGTCGCCGGATCCGTGCTGCCACAGGTACATGTGTGGGGCCGGAACCACGATCCGGCCCCACACATGTCACACAGTACAGACACACACACACACTGGGCGTTGTGGGGAATCATCCTATGTGCACGCCGTCCTGCTCCTCCCGCGCTGTGGAGACCTGCCGGGAGCATGTTAGTATGTATGTGTATTTGTATGTGTATATGTCTGTGTGTGTTTATGTGTATGTTTATGTATATGTCTGTATGTGTGTATGTATGTATGTGTGCAGGTGACGGACCCGTCATGAACTCCATTGAAAGCCAATGGAGGACGGATCCGTTTACCATTGTGTCACACCAAACGGATCCATCCCCATTGACTTTCATTGGGGGTCATGTCAGATACGTCTTGGTGCGGATGCCTGGACCGGAGAGCAAACCGCAGCATGTCACTACTTTATGCTTCCCTCGGGTGACATTGGGTGACAGATTCCATTTAAATTTAAAAAAAAAAAAACTGTTTGGGGCTCTAGTATCCACCAGCCTATGGTCAACTAACACCTTTCCACTTTTTTATTTTCCAAAATATTCCTGGAGTATTTTTACCCTTATTGGCAAATGTTACATGTAAAAAATGTTATAATAAAGTGGCAACTGCTGGATTAAAGGGATTAATGTATGAAACACATACAAACATATATACGGCAACCACTGTTAGGGTGTCACAGGTATTAATAATAAAAGAAAAAGACTACTTACAGATACAAAACAATGTAAGATATGGAAGTCAATGTGCAGCACATTCAAGCAGAGACCAGAACATCACAGCGATTACAGCATTTTAGGTTTCAATGATGGATGCAACACAAAGTGCAGCAATAAAAGCATATAATTAGACAGTAGAAGACTTGGTTGCTAAACACAAAAAAATATATACAAGATGACAAAGCAGCTAGGGAGTGAAGATGTGAATTGTAGATGATTATCCTTAGATATACCAGGTATAGCATGTACCAGTAGACAAATTTTATCAACTTTATCAGATTTATATATTTATTATGTGTAACACCTCTCTGTAAGCTACTGATGATATCAGCACTTCTGTGGTAAATCGGTTTCATGCATTTATTCCCACCAAAACCCTACCCTTCATAACCCTTTTAATTAAAAATTGCTAAGGACCTTCCTGATTGTTTTCTAACCTGGGAATGACCATAGTGATTTCAAAAATAGCAGCTTGAAAAGGTTCTCCATCAACAAACATCACAAAGTCATGTGGCCAGATAAGCAGTATAAACACAGTGATAATTTATTCTGTTGGCAAACATGTAGGTAGTAATCTGCTTTTGGTGACAGATCCATAAAAACAGACCAATGTGTTCTCATATCAACCCCCATGGTTTAGGCTACTTTCACACTTGCGTTGTGGTTTTCTGGTGTTGAGATCCAGCAGAGGATCTCAATACCGGAAAAAAAACGGATCAGTTTTGTCCCCATGTATTCTGAATGGAAAGAGATCCATTCAGGATGCATCAGGATGTCTTCAGTTCAGGCAGCTTTCAGTTTTGTGAGCGGACACAAAGCTATAATTTTGTGTCCGGTCATAAAAACTGAAAGAAACTGATCAGGTACTGAAACCAATGTAAGGCTACTTTCACATTAGCGGCAGGCCTGATCCAGCAGGTGAAGGGTGCTGCCGGATCAGGACTGCCGCAGCGACATGTGTGGAGCCGGAACCGCGATCTGGCCCCACACATGTCTCACAGTACATACATACACACACAGACACACACACATATACACAGACAAATACACATACATACATACTTACATGCTCCCGGCAGGTCTTCAGAGCGACGGAGAAGCAGGACGGCTCACACAGGTGACGATTCCCCACAGCGCCCTCTGCTGAGCGCCTGGTGGAATCGTCACCTGTGCGCGCCGTCCTGTCCCTACGCCGCTCTGAAGACCTGCCGGAGTGCATGTAAGTATGTATGTGTATTTGTATGTGTATATGTCTGTGTATGTTTATGTTTATGTGTATGTCTATGTCTGTATGTGTGTATGTGTAGCCGGATCCGTCATGAACTCCATTGAAAGTCAATGGAGGGCGGATCCGGTTACCATTGTGGTCACACCAGACGGATCCACCCCCATTGACTTGCATTGGGGGTCAATCCGGATCCGTCTTGGTGCGGATGCCTGGACCGGAGAGCAAACCGCAGCATGCTGCGGTTTGTTCTCTGGTCTGAAGATGGAACGGAATGCTTTCAGGAGCATTCCGTTGTCTTCAGTTCAGTTTTGTCCCCATTGACAATGAATGGGGACAAAACTGAAGCGTTTTATTCCAGTATTGAGCCCCTATGACGGAACTCAATACCGGAATTTTAAAACGCTAGTGTGAAAGTAGCTCAAGTCAATGGTGACGGATCAGTTTTTTAGGAGACTAAAAAAACGGATCCGTCACCCATTGACTTTCAATGTATTTAGCGCCGGATCAGTTTTTTTTTTAGTTTTGACTTAACACAACTGCATCCTAACGGAACGTATGCATCCTGATGTGCAAAATCAAAACGGATCAGTTTAATTCAGGTATAGAGATCCTCTGCCGGATCTTAGGACCTGAATTAACAACACAAGCGTGAAAGTAGCCATTTAACCTATTCGCTCACATATTTTGGTATTATAAAAAAAACTTTTGGGATAGTTATGTGGTTTGGCACCAAAGCATAGATACTGTGAGCCTTCTTTTCAATAAAGATGGTGTCCATGTGCCAGAAAGGAGATGTACTCCAGCCAGGAGCGGGAGTAGACTTCTGGTGTAAGGTGCACCAGTTTTCTGATGTTGTTAAAAGAGTCGGGTGAGGGGGTCCTGTCTGGGGCCCACCTCCTCCCTGCACAGGTGTTGGAAAAAACTAAAACATTGCAAACATAGCATATTTTGTAAGAGGATAAGCCACTGTGGATCATTTTGATGGTTCTGAAGAGTAGTCTTTACCCAAAAGAGGTACATAAAAGTATTACAGGTCCTTCAACAGGATTCCTGGTTTGTAAGAAAAAGGTTAGAGGACTTAAAGGGAACCTGTCAGCTCTGAAACACCCTCCAAACTAGAGTAAGCGGTGTATAGTGTAAGTGACGTCGAGTCCGGTTATGTAATTTTTATCTTCATACTCACTTCCATTCTGATGTTGTGCTCCGACAAACCTGCAGTAAAATGCACTCAGTGGACTCCGTTGCTGACTCATATAATGGAGAGGACTCAAAGAAGAGTCCTCTCAATGCATTTTTCTGCTGGTTTGTGGGAGCACAGCGACGGAATGGAAGTGAGTATGAAGATAAAACTTACATATTTGGATTCAGCATCACTTACACTATACACCGATTACTCTAGTTCAGGAGGTGTTTCAGAGATGACAGGTTCCCTTTAAGTTATTTGTTGAATCATCAACACCAACTAACTGTAAAGTTGTTTAGATGGAAATTTTTGGATGGTCATTTTACTCACAGACACACATCATGGAAATCACACCATACGGTGGTGAGATGATTAAGAAACTCAAAGGCTTCTTACCAATACATATGCACATACAGTGGTGTGCAAAAGAAATAATTTATGTGGCCAACATGACAATTTCCCAACTTTCCGAAACTCTAGAAACTTTACTTCATCGCTATCTTCAGCATAATGATCCACAAAGGCAATTAGAATCAGCATGTCCAAGTTAATAGATTTACACAATTAAACATTGCCTTCTTAAAGAGAAAGAAAAGTTGGCCAGACAATATTTGACAAAGATAGGGGTGACAATTATTAATATTCATTGGGCTTTGAATGTCCACCAGGGACAATCATATAGGATTTCTTGTAAAAACTGATAAAAATGTATAAAACATCCGGCTCCTGAATGGGCAACTTTACAGAAATATGTCCCAGATCTTTTGACTGTTGAATATTTCAGATCACTATAATGGATCCAGGATAACTTATCAACCATAACTCCATTATTATATCTAAACTGGTCTTCTTCAAACAAAAGATAAACCAGACTGGAGCCATGGTGACCACAGCACAGTCCCACGGCCGAGTAAAAGACCCTCCGGTAGGTACTGGTCAGTAGCTTGCAGTTAATCCAGCCCAACATCCAGTAGGGGGCACTGCAGATATAAGAACGCACTATGTACCTAGGAGAAAGAATAGAGAACAAATTATTGAAGTTTTTCATTCTTAGAAATCTCAAGGACCCTTGGAATTCCTTATGTTCCAAAGCAGGAAGGACAAAAGAGCCATCAATACAGTAAGTGTATATTTCTTTACGGAATATGACATCATATACCCTGGAAGTCATTGACTATTCAACTCAGTTTTACTATTAAATGTTCCATGTTTTATTGTTTGTTTTTTTTATTAGGCAGATTTGTTTTACCAAAAATTTCACACCAAAAAAGAGGCTCACCGAAGTAGTATCTGTTGAACTGCTTGTCTCGCTGACGCTTCATTTATGTCTCAGATTGGTAAATCTGGTAGTCTGTTATGGCAGACTACAGGAGTTATTTTATCTGGCATAGACAGACACCCATTCACTATAATAGGATCTGACGGGTTTCTGGCATAAATGACTACTTTCTGACGGAGAGATGCTGCCACATGTAGAGGTATTTCTCTTGCAGAAAGCCGGCATTTATTCTGGAATCCCACCAGATCCCATTATAGTGAATATAACAACAGAGATGTGAACACAGCCTTAAAGGGGTTTTCTGAGACATTTATACTGATGACCTATCCCATTTATACATCATCAGCATCTGATCATGGGGGTCCAATACCTTGGACTGCCTGCAGATCAGCTATTTGAAAAGGCATCGACACTCAGTAGGGTTGTGGCTCTCTCAACT
Source organism: Rhinella marina (assembly GCA_900303285.1). NCBI lineage: Eukaryota > Metazoa > Chordata > Amphibia > Anura > Bufonidae > Rhinella > Rhinella marina. The sequence continues at coordinate 293,394 of ONZH01008369.1, forward strand.
CAACAAGCACAGCGCCATACATTGTACAGAGGCTGTGCTTTGTATCGCAGCTCTGCCACATTCACTTAATGAAGAACTCCCGCAAATTTTTTTATTCTCTGACCTGTTAGAAAGGTGCATGATATAATGTGTAGTGAATGTCATTTTCTTATCAGAGGCTGAAATTGAGAGTTTCCACTCTCTTCTTATTGAAGCTGGGTCATGTGACCAACTCCCTGACCTCCAACTGACCCAGGACAGCAAGCCAGTCACTTCTCTATTCATTCCTATGAGACTGAAAGTGAGGCTCCCATAGGAATGCATAGAGAATTAGACTTCCTGTCCACACATAAGTCTCTGTGTGAGTTGGTGGGTCTAATTCCTAGTCACATGACACAGATAAGAAACTTCAGGATGATATAACTCAAAAATTCAGCTACTGGTAAGAAAACTACGGATTACATCATGTACATTTCTAGCAGGACATGGAATAAAATTTTTTTTCTTTAATGAATATTTTGGGCACTTAGAGGGAACCGGTTACATTGAAGGTCAGCATATTATAGAGCAGGAGGAGCTACACAGACCAATATATAGTTCTGTGGGGAACGATTCAGTATAACTTTTCATTCTAATTTCTACTCATGGCCTTAGGAGTCCTAGGCTAACACTGAGTAGGACTGCCCACTGGACTCCCAGGTCCAGAATGAGCAGAAGTTATTTAATTTTGTGGGAAATTTTCAGTATATCAATCTGCTCAGTTCATCCTGCTCTATGGCCATGGTGCCCACAAATCGGACTGCAAGTTTGATATGACAGGTTGCCTTTAAAAGGAACAGTTGTCCGCATCTTTCACGAACCCAATGATTGCGGGCCCAAACAATGGTTGTTTGTAGGAGGCTTAAGGTACAGATTCACTTTACGTGGTCTACACATTAGCTTAGTTTCTCTTTTTTTGTGGTGGTAGACAATTAAAATAGTTTAGAAGTAGAATAAGACCATGATAACATTTCAAAAAAGAGAGAGAAGAAAAAATAAAAATTTATATTTATATACAAAAAAGCTAACACAGTAGTTCTACCAAATCTCCTGCCTTGTAATTTGACAATTTAAACAAAAAAAAAAAAAAAAAGTTGCTTCTGCTAGTAGTTTCTTGGCACCAAGCCTACAGTGAGCGTTTAAACACGCTGGCGCCTAGGAGTTAAATGAAGGTAATTTAATCCTGTGTCACTCTGCACCGCAGCTCCCAGAACAAGAGATTTTTAAGTTAAAACAGTTCATTCCACAAAGCAAATTCAGGTCAAGGTACACTAGAGGTCAAGTGCCCAGGGGCCTAGCTGCTTTCTTCGTAAACTCTCAAAAGTCAAGTCAGGGGATTTTAAGAACATCATTATCACACCTTTTCATTACTAACCAGAGGGAAATATATATATATATATATATATATATATATATATATATATACATACATATATATATATATATATATATATATATACACACATACACACATACATATACATACATACATACACTAAAAAAACTGAAAAAAAATAATTAGTATATAAAAGAAAACATCTATGGAAGAAATAATACAAGTTTGAAATCATGGAAACACTAAAAGCACACGGCCTGTATTGCTGGGTGTTTGGAGGTTACGGCATTCAATGGCCCGCGCTCTCTGCAATAACAACCCACTTACTGCAAGGACAGAGACAGGGGACAATGTACAAGGTGAAACATTATGGTCACCATTCAGAGCAGGTGAAGGTCCAAGTGTGAAGTGCTATGCGGAAGAAATAGTCACCTTGATTAATTCAGAGTATGAAAAACTTAACATTTGTCTTCTGTAGGAAAAAAGGGACTGCACAATGAACACAAGGCCGATGCTACGGTTAATCCAAGGCTACGCGACTACCTCTGCCGCATAGACATGTGACCTGTTTATTCAGGACTCTAGTGATCCAGGGGAAGCAGCTGTCTACACATCTCACAGTCAGCCCAGCTGTTTAGCTGTCCCAGCACATATTTCCTCTGCGCCTGCATTTCATGGCATAGATGGTAACATTCAGTACATTCAAATCCGTACAAAATGATTTAAAAAAAAACAAAAAACAAAAAAAAACATAAAACTGAATAAAAGGCACAAAAATATTTAATAAACATACGGTAAATGTTCGGTATATTTTAATGCTAACTACTAAAGTCATGTGACTATGTTGCTGTCCAGAGCTGCCTTCACAATTCTGCCGATTGTTATTGGAAATATTTGGATAGCTTGTCCTCAGACACGCCACTACTAGATTAAGGGTCCATTCACACATCCGCAGTTCAGGGTCCGCAAAAAAGATAGAGCATGTCCAATTCTTGTCCGAGGATAAGAATAGGCATTTCTATTATGGGGCCAGACATGTGCCGTCCGCAAAATGCATAACGCACACGGCCGGTGTCCGCGTGCACAAAACACTTATGGACGTGTGAATGGACCCTTAGCTGTGTCACTCTTGACAGGAAAACTAGCATTGCGTAGATGGACACCTGGACAGAACCCAACAGACCCCCATTAAAGGCTGTATTACACATGCGCATGAACGCTCGTTAACGATCATTTTGCAGTGTAATACTGCTGGTGAATGTCCGATTAACGAGAAAACGTTTAAGCATTCTTAAAAATCAGTGCTTGTCGGCGGTAGATTGCGCTGTCTGATAGCGATCTGCTGCAGGCAAACCACTATACAGCATGGGGATAAGCGGTGGCATAGCGATCGCTCCTCCCCATGCTGCGGAGGAAATTTCTGCATGTAACGTATCGCGCTCTCTCTCCTTGTTGTATGAGCGTAAAACATCTTTTGAAAAGATTTTGGTTCTGACATTTTAATTCAGTATTTCAAGGCCTGTCAGAAGGTTCCTATAGGGCAACTGACCTACAGGTGGCACAAGAGAGCCAGCTTGGTAAGAGCTTATTTACATTCCTTCTTCCCCAGGGAGCATTGCCTGGCCTGTAAGACTACCTATGCCAACTTTGCGTTTTCATAAGGAAAAACTGTATTACCCCAGACTAGGGCTGGGCGATTAATCGAATTAATTCGATTAATTTGCCAATTGAAAGCCTCACGATTTTATTTTTTAGGAAAATCGTGAACTCGATTTTCCTAAAATGGCGCCCGCCAGATAAAATAAAATAAATCTCTCACCTGTCCTGCGCCGCTGCTCCTCTCCGGTGTCCGGCGCTCCTCTTTTTCTCCGGGGCCGCGCTGCACTGTCCTGACCGCGTACAGCGGCAGGACGTAGTGCGCGCACTCTGACCTGACGCTGCACGCAGTCAGGTGACAGTGCAGCGCCGGGAGAAGACTGAGGAGCGCCGGACCTGGAGCGGAGCCGCGGCGCAGGACAGGTAAGGGATTTTTTTCCTAAATGGCGCCCGCCAGATAAAATAAAATAAATCTCTCACCTGTCCTGCGCGCGCGGCTCTCTCCGGTGTCCGGCGATCCTCTTTTTCTCCGGGGCCGCGCTGCACTGTCCTGACCGCGTACAGCGGCAGGACGTAGTGCGCGCACTCTGACCTGACGCTGCACGCAGTCAGGTGACAGTGCAGCGCCGGGAGAAGAAGACTGAGGAGCGCCGGACCTGGAGCGGAGCCGCGGCGCAGGACAGGTAAGGGATTTTTTTTATTTTATTCTTATGGTGGCCTAGTGGGCTGTTGGGGGCACTACTGTGGTCTAATCTGAGGTTTCAATGGGGCACTACTGTGGGCTAATCTGAGGTCTCAAGGGGGGCACTACTGTGGGCTGATCTGAGGTCTCAAGGGGGCACTACTGTGGGCTGATCTGAGGTCTCAAGGGGGCACTACTGTGGGCTGATCTGAGGTCTCAAAGGGGGCACTACTGTGGGCTGATCTGAGGTCTCAAGGGGGCACTACTGGGGCTATCTGAGGTCTCAAGGGGGCACTACTGTGGGCTAATCTGAGGTCTCAAGGGGGCACTACTACTGTCTGGGGCACTATGTGGCTAATCTGAGGTCTCAAGGGGGCACTACTGTGGGCTAATCTGAGGCTCAAGGGGGCACTACTGTGGGCTGCTGAGGAGGTCTGACTGAGGTCTGATGGCACTGTGGGTGAGCTGAGGTCTGAGGGGCACTGTGGGCTGAGCTGAGGTCTGATGGGGGCACTGTGGGCTGAGCTGAGGTCTGATGGGGGCACTGGGCTGATCTGAGGTCTGATGGGGGCACTGTGGGCTGAGCTGAGGTCTGATGGGGGCACTGTGGGCTGAGCTGAGGTCTGATGGGGGCACTGTGGCTGAGCTGAGGTCTGATGGGGGCACTGTGGGCTGAGCTGAGGTCTGATGGGGGCACTGTGGGCTGAGCTGAGGTCTGATGGGGGCACTGTGGGCTGATCTGAGGTCTGATGGGGGCACTGTGGGCTGATCTGAGGTCTGATGGGGCACTGTGGGCTGAGCTGAGGTCTGATGGGGGCACTGTGGGCTGAGCTGAGGTCTGATGGGGGCACTGTGGGCTGATCTGAGGTCTGATGGGGGCACTGTGGGCTGAGCTGAGGTCTGATGGGGGCACATGTGGGCTGAGCTGAGGTCTGATGGGGGCACTGTGGGCTGAGCCTGAGGTCTGATGGGGGCACAATGTGGCTGACTGAGGTCTGATGGGGGCACAAGACGCTGATCTGAGGTCTGATGGGGGCACTGTGGGCTGATCTGAGGTCTGATGGGGGCACTGTGGGCTGAGCTGAGGTCTGATGGGGGCACAAGACGCTGATCTGAGGTCTGATGGGGGCACAAGACTGTGGGCTGAGGTCTGATGGGGGCACAAGACGCTGATCTGAGGTCTGATGGGGCACAAGACGCTGATCTGAGGTCTGATGGGGGCACTGGGGGCTGACTGAGGTCTGATGGGGCACTGGGGCTGACTGAGGTCTGATGGGGCACATGATGCTGACTGAGGTCTGATGGGGCACAAGACGCTGATCTGAGGTCTGATGGGGGCACTGTGGGCTGATCTGAGGTCTGATGGGGGCACTGTGGGCTGATCTGAGGTCTGATGGGGGCACTGTGGGCTGATCTGAGGTCTGATGGGGCACAATGGGCTGATGTGGGGTCTGATGGGGCACAATGGGCTGATGTGGGGTCTGATGGGCACAATGGGCTGATGTGGGGTCTGATGGGGCACATGGGTGATGGGGTCTGATGGGGCAATGGGCTGATGGGGGGTCTGATGGGGGCACAATGGGCTGATGGGGCTGATGTGGGCTGATGGGCTGATGGGGTGGGTCTGATGGGGCACAATGGGCTGATGTGGGGTCTGATGGGCACAATGGGCTGATGTGGGGTCTGATGGGCACAATGGGCTGATGTGGGTCTGATGGGCACATGGGCTGATGTGGGGTCTGATGGGGCACAATGGCTGATGTGGGGTCTGATGGGGCACAATGGGCTGATGTGGGGTCTGATGGGGCACAATGGGCTGATGTGGGGTCTGATGGGCAACAATGGGCTGATGTGGGGTCTGATGGGGCACAATGGGCTGATGTGGGGTCTGATGGGGCACAATGGGCTGATGTGGGGTCTGATGGGGCACAATGGGCTGATGTGGGGTCTGATGGGGCACAATGGGCTGATGTGGGTCTGATGGGCACAATGGGCTGATGTGGGGTCTGATGGGGCACAATGGGCTGATGTGGGTCTGATGGGGCACAATGGGCTGATGTGGGGTCTGATGGGGCTGGCTGATGTGGGGTCTGATGGGGCACAATGGGCTGATGTGGGTCTGATGGGGCACAATGGCTGATGTGGGGATGTGGCATGGGCTGATCTGATGGGGCACAATGGGCTGATGTGGGGTCTGATGGGGCACAATGGGCTGATGTGGGGTCTGATGGGGCACAATGGGGATGTGGGGTCTGATGGGCAAATGGGCTGATGTGGGGTCTGATGGGGCCAATGGGCTGATGTGGGTCATGGGCAATGGGCTGATGTGGGGTCTGATGGGGCACAATGGGCTGATGTGGGGTCTGATGGGGCACAATGGGCTGATGTGGGTCTGATGGGGCTGGGCTGATGTGGGGTCTGATGGGGCACAATGGGCTGATGTGGGGTCTGAGGGCACAATGGGCTGATGTGGGGTCTGATGGGGCACATGGGCTGATGTGGGGTCTGATGGCACAATGGGCTGATGTGGGTCTGATGGGGCACAATGGGCTGATGTGGGTCTGATGGGCACAATGGGCTGATCTGAGGTCTGATGGGGCTGACTGAGTGGGCTGATCTGAGGTCTGATGGGGTATAGTGGGCTGATGTGAGGTCTGGTGGGGGCACAGTGGGCTGATCTGAGGTCTGATGGGGGTATAGTGGGCTGATGTGAGGTCTGGTGGGGGCACAGTGGGCAGATGTGAGGTCTGATCGTCAGATCATCCAAAATTTAAAAAAAAAAAAAAAAAAAAAAAAAAAGATTTTTTTGGCCATATCGCCCAGCTCTACCCCAGACAAATGATAAAAAATGAAGGGACACATTTTTAAAGCCATTCCTTATATATAAATATGAAATACTGCTCAAAAGGCAGCAAAAAAAAAGTTAATTAATTTGTTCACAGCTTTCACTGTCAGATGTTATCTGACAAACTTGTAAGTAGGGCAATCAAACACTGCAGGCAAGTTATAGGAATGAGCCTACGTGACAGACAGAGACAAGCAACTACACCACATGTATATAAAACCTTGTGCTGACTCGCATTAAAAAAAATTCAACTTTTACCATTTTACTAATTAATAACTCTACCCAAGAAGCCGAGTCGTTTCGTAAATCCTTTGCTATACTTTTCTTCCACCAATTTTCAATTGTGTGAAATCTTTTTCTTCTTCACATCTAAAGCTACATTCAGGTTACCAGGGAGCAATGCATTGGGGGAGCAGGTGGGGCAACCAGCAATGAATGGTGCGAATACTAGAGCTGCCCTTTAAAGAGGCCCTGTCACGTCCTCAAAAATCTATAAGGGATAGGAGACTTTAACAGTGTGTGATCATTGATATCTAGGGTCTTTTTTTCCTCTAATCCAATAGACAGAAATAAATGAGAAATATTCTGGCTAGCTGCAGCCACCACTAGGGGGAGCTTACTGCATACTTTCTGATAAACGCAACACTACAAAAGTATGCAGTAAGCTCCCTCTAGTGGTAGCTGTAGACAGCACAAATGTTATCATTAAGCTCAGTGTCTATGTAGGGGATTTAATTCCCGTGTATCAGGAAAAAGTAAGCTCTTTTGACTATAAAGATAAATTAAGAAGTGGAACAGCAAAAAATACTGGACTTAAAAATGACAAAAAGTGAATATTCACTAGGAGAAGGAGTTTAAAGAGGACCTTTCACCTCTCCTGACATGCCCGTTTTAATCGCTTCATGCATTCTCCATGTAATAACAAGTCTGGAACATCTATTCTTATGTCTATATGTTGTGCCGTTCCTTTATTATTTCTACCAGAAGTTATGAATGAATTGCTATCAGTCTGCAGTAAGGGTACAGAGGGGTGGTAACCAGTTGGGGGGGGGGGGGTACCTGCACAGTCTCGCTCTATCCAATCAGAGCTGCTATTTTCAAACTGTGCAGATACACACTCACACTTTGTTAACACCCCTCTGTAACCTTACTGCAGACTGCTAGCAATTCATTCATAACTTCTAGTTGACATAATAAAGAAATGGCACAACATACAGACATAAGAATAGATGCTCCAGAATTGTTATCACATGGGGAATGCATGAAGCTATTAAAACGGACCTGACAGGAATGGTGAAAGGTCCTCTTTAAAGTAATTTTTTTTATCATCGTCCTATAGTCTGGACTTTTTGAGAACTTTTCCTTTTTTTTCAGTCCATCAGCTGTGAAATGTCTTTTTCTCACGGATTTCATTTCGTATGTGATCAAACAGACAGAGGCAGGGGCTTGCTCCATTCAGGGCACATTAAGGCATGTCATTAAGAACAGCCAGAGAAGACATGTCACCGAATCAATGATCCAGTTATCTCTCCATTACAGTGAATCCCCGGTTTCACAGCAGAGTGCTTAACCTTCCACAATAATCAATTTTATTTAAAAAAAAAAAACTGAAAAAAAAAAACGGAAAGCAGACTGCCTGACTCTCCCACAGATATACACATTAGATGACCAAGGCCATTAAGATCTTGTATTACTTCTCTATTGAATGCACAATTTTTTTTTCTTTTTCTAAATTTTTTTTTGTTTCCCGGAGGATATTTTATCAGCACACGCCAGTTTTAAAATCCATTTACCACGGAAGATGGCTTATAGCTGGGATAGGGCCCTCACTGAGCATGCGGGTTGTGATTTAAATACCAGAGATGCCTGCGAGCAAAGAACTTACATTGTCCTCACTTGCCTTTATCTGCCAAAAGGCAAAAACAATGCAGGCTTCTCCTGCCGGGATATATATATATATATATACACAAACACAACAAATAAATTCTATTGTTGAATTGCAATATGTATACATGATTTACTTTTAAAAAAGCAGAAAAAAAATACACAAAGTAAAAAGAAAAAAATGTAATAAAAAAAAAATAATAGACAAGCAATATTATTAATAGGACGTCATCCTTCTGCCCTCTGCCTAGTTATGTATTGGAACGTCACCCTAACCATAATGATGTATATGTAGATAGTTTTGCTACTCTATACCAGGTGGGAGCTGCAAAAGCCCAGCTTTTTGAAAGCCAATAATATAAGAATTGCAGTAATAGAAAGGAGAGATGTTCTTTATATAAAATAATAGATATAATAAACCGCTGCAGGCAGACCCACTGCAATAAGAGGATAATCTAAATCGCCTTGAGCTGCAGCAACTTGAAATAAAGGACTATTGTTTGTCCCTAGAGAAAAAAAAATCTGCTGAGGGTTTATAGGAGGGTGACAGCACCAACATGACTATTCTGAGCCTGACTGCAGACTGCAATAATGGGCATGTTTGCGGCTGCCTGCTCATATACTCTCCAGGAAATGCCTCACAGAAACCTGGGATCATAGATGTGTCATAGGAACTGGTATAAAAGGGGAATAAGGAGCGACATAATTATCCAATAATTAGCATGACATAAATAAAACAATTAGCCCGACATAACATAATATATTCCAATACCGACATTACATAATGAATGACGTATACACAAAACAAACTAAATTCAGGCCCCTTCACCTAAAATCAATGCATTCGGTATATAAAGACCTGGGCCCCCGGGAGACTCCGTAGCTCTGTATACTTACACTGGGAGGGCCCGTGAAGCACTTCACAGTTCGGACAGTGGTAGAGGTCAATATCTGCTGCCTGATGTTCCTCAACTTTTACACAGCTGTAGAGAGAAAATGGACATTTTAGTAAACTGTATTAATTTGGGATATTTTTTTCACTTTTATAATAGACATTTCCAATTTACCATGAGTGTTCGTCTTCTTCATAACAATCATGACACCTGAAAAGTACAAAGCGCCACTGCCGATTCCCCACAAAACCACAAGCTGTCAATGTCAGGGGACGCTTTGCATACAGATGTCAACAAACAAGCCCCCTAGTGGTGGCAATAAGCAGCAAAGATTTTTTTCTACAAATTCCAGTGTGAGGGAACTTGGTAAGGGGGATCTAAAGAGCAATGTTGGAACTTAAGGTTACAGCAAGATCTTCCCTCAATCCTGAGGGTTAGGCCTCATGTCCTGTATGGATTCTGCGGTCCGCAAATTGCAGATCCACAGAATATGAATATGTCCGTCAGTAGCGGTACAGATGGACATCCATGTGCTTTCCACATCTGAATGCAGACCATGGATCTGCTAAACTCAATGGGTCTGCCAAAAAAAAAAAATCGAGATGGCAGACGGACTGCATCTGTGATTTGCAGGCCGCAAAGCGGATAGTGACGTGCATAAGGCCTTAGACAATTTACTGAGGACTTTTTAAAAATACTATGGAGTGGCCTATATACCTCAGGATGTTATATACCAAGGCACACGTCAGCCCGAGGGTGACAGGCAGATCTCTATGGTCTTGTGGAGATTTGCCTGGGTCACACAGATTGCTGATCCACCGCCACCTTCTCTTCAACACTCCACTTTCCACCAACCATGAATGGAATAGAACCATAGAGCAGGTGACTTTCCAGAAATGGAATGTGAAAGGTTCTGGTGGAAACCCACATTCAGGAGATGCATATGGGGTCAGGGACTGACCCGTCAAATTAACATGTTTTACTAAGGCAAATGGATGGCTAAATGACACTGCTCGCTCTCGGGAACAACCCAGCCATGACATAACACCCTGTACACAGTACATTTAAGACCCTGACAAGAAACAGCAGCTGTTCCCAGAGTGTGGCAGAAAACTGGACCTGTCAACTCATGGGCAATGATACAGGCATAACTGGCAGGACAAGGAAGGGTAAGCAAGTGCCAAGAGGTCTCCCAGAAAGGTTCTCCTAAAGACATCCATACTTATAGAGGAGCTGTCACCTCTCCTGACATGTCTGTTATAGTAACTACTTATAGTCCCTATGAAATACAGTGCTGGAGAATTTATTCTTATCAATCTATGTTACTTCATTTCCTTTTTATTGCTGCTAGAACTTATAAATAAATCCATAGTGGTCCAGATGGGTGTTACCAGTGGGGTTGTCCCTGTGCAGGCTGACACTTGCAGCACTAACTGGAGAGTGTCAGCCTGTGCAAGGACACTGGTAACACCTATCTGAACCTTCAATGCCAAAGGCTAGTAAATCATTCATAACTTCTAGTATGAATAATGGAGGAATGCAACAACATAAAGTCATAAGCGTAGATGCTCCAGAATAGTTATTACATGGGGAATGCAAATAGTTACTAAAACAGACGTGCCAAGAAAGGTTACAAATCCTCTTTAAAATATCGTATCACAGTTTGGGTGCATTCACATGACGGTATTTCTGGGTCCGCGTCCATTCTGCAATTTTGCCGAACAGGTGCGGACTCTGTGGCCAAAGATACAGAGCATGTCCTATTCTTGTCCGTGGACAATAGGCATTTTCTATATGGCGTCAGCCACATACGGGCCACAAAATGTCGATATGCATGTTTTGCGGATACGCAATTTGCAGACCGCAAAACACTTACGGTCGTGTGAATGCACCCTTAAATCTATATCAACTTGTTGCACTTTACCCGAGTTGCAATCATCACATATACCCTTGTCACATCCAAAGCTGCATGATGAATTTGGGAGGAAAAGTGAACAAGAGTTCAGGCAACAGATGCCCAAGCATTCTTGGTTATCTTAAGAAAAACAAAAAACGAAAGATACAATTCTATATCAGTCTTTACTGCAGTTCTGGTATTATAGTCATGAAATAGCGCGATCAGGATGAAATTGTGTTACAGGCCCCTTTCACACGAATGTGACGGATTAGGTCCGGATGCATTCAGGAAAACTCGCACCATTTTGCAAGCAAGTTCAGTCAGTTTTGTCTGCATTTGCGTTCAGTTTTTTCTGCACTGGTGCAATGCGTTTTGATGCGTTTTTCACGCACGTGATAAAAAACTGAAGGTTTACAAACAACATCTCTTAGCAACCATCAGTGAAAAACGCATCGCACCCGCACTTGCTTCAGGATACAATGCGTTTTTCACTGAAGCCCCATTCACTTCTATGGGGCCAGGTCTGCGTGAAAAACGCAGAATATAGAACATGCTGCGTTTTTCACGCAACGCAGAAGTGATGTGTGAAAAAAACGCTCATGTACACAGACCCATTGAATTGAATGGGTCAGGATTCAGTGCGGGTGCTATGCGTTCACGTCACGCATTGCACCCGCGTGGAAAACTCGCTCGTGTGAAAGGGCCTTAGACTGTTACGGACACAAAGCATAAGATATTTTCCAACGTGCAAGTCCTTTCATCACATCACTACTGCAATATATAGAAAAATGTAATGCACAGCAACAAATGGTCACCTTACCTAACACAGGGGAAGACCAAAATTATAGCTCCCCTCTATGGACTCAACTATCTGCCAAAAAAGTTAACTCTCGAGCAGGGGATGGGGAGGGGAGGTTTTGGGGGATATATTAATTTAATTGACCCCCTGAACCTTAAAGCAGCATAAAATACAACATAAAAAAAAAAATATTTCACAGTAAAACCAGAAACAAAATCGTGAAGATGCAGCCAAAGGGAAGCTGCTGGAACGGTGATGTTTTACGAGGGTTGTAAAGGAGAAAACGGCTGCTTTGATCTTAATTACAGGAAACAGGCTGAGGAACGTAATTAGGGCAATTCCCTTTAAAAGGGATAAAAAAAAAAGCAGACAAAAAACTGTATCAGTGAAGGCACCCGGCTGTGCAGCTCGCAGGAGGCAGAGCAATTAGAAGATCACCCTGGTCAAAGGTCTATTAGGACCGATTCTAGGAACAATATGAAGATCGGTCGACATCACGTGTGTGATCTCGGATGAGAATTGTGTCTTACTGGGGGGGCGTCAGAGAAATTTTACAAAACGCCGGAAAGCGATAAATGTCCATAAAAGGAGTGGGCTCTAAAAACGGCTGGACTAAAAAGAAAAAAAAAAAACAGACCCCTACATCACTTCATAGTGTGTAAAATGTAAAAAAAATGTAAAGAAATGAATTTTTTTAAAAAAAGGTCACGTAAAGAGCAATGACACCCAGAGACTTAACTGTGCACAACTATGGCCATTCAGAAGTCAGAAGGTTCCCCAGGATATAACCAGAGGCCACATGGTCAGCCCAGAATAATCAATGGCTGAACACGACGGCTTCTAGCAAAAATCGGGCCACCGTCATGGAACAAAGTAGCATGGTGCTTTCCTGGCATCACTGCCACTTTGCTGTAGTGACCGGAGCAGTCAGACCACCTACCATCTGAGCATTTATCACATATCCTAGTGATATACCATTAATGTTATTTCTGAGACAACCCTTTTAATACTTTGCCACCCACTTTGGCCATTTGTGCAGCAGCATCGCTATGTGACAACCCTCCTACACTGTCTTATGCATCCAGCCTTTACGGTTTAGGAAACAATTCCTCAAGAACCAATGTGCCTTTAAGAGATCCACATGTGGCACAAGTAGTTGGCACACAGGGTGAAGTCACACACAGCCTCGTTTCTTCCACATCTGCCGGACACACCAAATAGCTTGGAGAACAGTTTCTTCCAGGCATCTCACAGTTTCCACAGCTATTGGCTTCCAAAAGTTCTCTTTTCCACTTCTGCATTTAAAGTTGTAAAGTCTCTTCAAAAGTGAAGCAAAAATATGCATAAAATGCAAAAGATAGAAAAAGAAAAGAAAAAAAAAACAGCAGTGAGACTGCAAAGAGGAAAAGGAATAAAACTGAAGCCATAGGACTCTAGGAGGACAACAAGGACATCAACTCCAACCAATGAGGAGCTTACAATTCAAAGTAATAATGATAGTAATTAGAGATGAGCTAGCCGAGCATGCTCGAGTGCCATTTTTGCGTATTTGCGTACGCATTTTAAAATTCGTACGCTAATCATACGCATATTCGCTATCTATACGCAAATGCGTACGAATAGCGTACGAATAGCGTACAAATTTAATTTGTGCGCTATTTGTACGCTATTCGTATGCATTTGCGTATGATAAAATATGCTAATAGTAATACTTATTAATGATAAATAATAAATGATTATTATTTCTATTAATATACAGTGCCCTCACGTAAAGGAGGACCTGTGGGTTCTCCTGACTTGTCTGTTTTAGAAAATACTTAGTACCTGACTCAACAGGTGGGAAAGGCATGGTTTAAGGGGGTTGTCTGGACTACTGATATTGATGACCTATCCTCAAAATAGGTCACCATCAGATCAGTGAGGATCTGAGCACCGCCACTATCATCTGTTTTGGAAAGCCTCAGCACCGTAAACTATACAGTGTATGGAGCAGTAACCAGTCCGCTCCATACACCATGTAGCGTCCATGCCAGGATACTGCACCTCACTTCATTCAACTGAATGGGAGCCAAGCTGCAGTAATTCAGCAACAGAAACTATACATCGTCCAGAGCCTTCTGTTTCCGCTCCGTTCACCATATAGTTTCTGGCACCGCGGCTGTCTGAAATAGCTGATGGGAAGGAGTGTCGGCTGCAGGACCACCACCGAGCTGATAATGGTAGGCCATCAATATCTGCAGCCAAGACAACCATTTTGGCAAAAAGTCTGGTATAAAGTTAGACAAATGTGTCCAGCCAGGCACCAAATTTGTCATCCATCATAAGCACCTTTGGTAAATGTGAGATATCTTTAGAATATCTAGCCTAAATTTATTCTAAGTATTAGCCAGGATTAGTAAACCTGCCCCACTATTTATCCTGAGATGTGGTATGGTGGTATTGATGAGGTTGCTCAGGATTATAAAAATATGGCTAAGGCCAAGTTCACATTTCAGTCATTTGATACCAAAATCGTGTGTTTCAAAAACACAGAACAGGTGAAGATGTTTCCATTACACCTGATCTATGTGTAGGTTTCATTAGTGGTTTTGGTTCACAATAACTAATGGAAATACCTGACCAAATATCTGAAGTCACCAGGGCTGAGATGTAATACCATAGCCAATCCTGTGGACAGGTGCAAAGTAGGAAGCAAGTTCTGGATCAGCCTGCCAGATTTCTTTGACAAATGTGTGAAGCTAGCCTAAGCTGAGCACTGGATTTGGCATCTCCGGCAGTACCCTACAGCAGTCTTTCACAACCTGCCACAGGGTCAGGAAATATGCAAGACTGCCCAAGCATTCAGCAACATTTCACGGCTGGTGGCTAGGGCACCGACGTCAGGCGACTCCACCTTCAACAGTATCACAGTCCTCAGCACATGGTTGAATACTGCGATCGACGGCTCTATGGCCCACTGTTACTCCTCATAAGCTAGAGTCCACTAGTGGAGCCTGCACAGTAAGGGCTGATGCACGCAGCCGTTGCCCATATTGGGCCCAGCAAACAGTGGGACTGCAATATTCGGGCACCGGCCGTGTGCAGTCTGCATCACGGATGCGGACCCATTCACTTGAATGGGTCCACAATCCGGAAGGTCGGTATGGAACGTAGGCATGGAACCCCACTGAAGCACTACGGAGTGCTTCCATGGGATTTCTCTCCGTGCCTCAAAAAAATAGAACATGTTCTATTTTTTTTTTTTGCGATGCGGATGGATCATGGACCCATTCAAGTTGAATGGGTCTGGATCAGTCTGAAATCCACACAGATGTTGCCCATGCATTAGTGAGGATCCGGCAGTGTAATACCACCGTCAGCCACCCGATAAACAAGCAAACGTCCAATGGGCAATCAGCAACAAAAGATTGTTAAAACACTCATTCCTCTACCCAAGTAAATGGGCAAGGAGGACAATCCATGTTCTGTATTTTTATTTGCTTATGCGAATGAAGCCTTATCAGCACACCACTCTTCAAGACCTGTTCAGCAGATTATAGAACAAAAATAAGTGTTATCTCTGGCACCTCCCCATCCGGCTGACAGGCTTTGAAGCTTATCTCAGAAGGTGCCACTGCCATACATACCAGTTATGTAGTGTCTAGAGATGTGAAAACAAACAAGACATAAAACACAAAAAAAAAAATTCACAGGCAACGCAACCAAAGTTAGGCTCCATTTATGCTGCAGCTCAGATAATATAACTTTTTTTTTAATTAAGATTCATCCATTATACGGAGAGAAACTGATCCACCTATAGGTTTTCACAGTGCCTAATATTACTGTAGGCTACGTTATTTGGAACCGTTTTAAGGCTCTGTCACAGATTCCCGAGCCACCGTCACATATTCCGACATATTTGACAAAAAAAGTAACTTTATATGCATAATTTTCCCGATGCATTAATAGGCACTGTTTAGGTCAACAGTATCAAAATCCCGAAAAACCCCTTTAAGCGTCAGACCTCTAGTCGCACATGGCATCAACAATGACGAAACCTTGCGGTCATCAGTATTGAAAACAAGTGTTGTTAGCTAGCAACCAATCACAGTGCAGGTTTCATCTTTTCAGAGCTGTTTAAGAAATAAAAGCAGAGCTCTGATTGGTTGATATAAGTAACCAAGCCATTTGTGTATAATAGTATCACAGGTTAGATTTTCGCCATGTTGCAGTATGTAATCCCGTTCTTATTACACATGAATACGGAGCTAATCCATGCATCATGCATAAGTCATGTTTTTGTCAAGGTTTAATTACCAGTTACAAACCAGGTCAACCCTGTGTGTGAGCACACATTGCATCACCCCCGGGAGTCACAGCGCGAAGAGCAAGAGCGACCCATTCCCCATATATGCTGTGCAGGTGAATGCAACCAGATCATAACGTAGGACAGAGAGTCTAGACGCTGATGTATCCTTACAGGAGGATTATCCGGACTCTTCACAACTGCAGCAAACCCTCAGCAGTGAGAAGCATTCAGTCTACATGGCTTTTTTAGCTTCTGAATGTAAAGATTCCATTCACAACAAGCAGAGATCTTGAAAATAGTGAGGAAACAAAGCACAAAGGGGGTCATTTACTAAGTGTGCCGCTTTTTTGGAGACAAAAAAAGTTGCAAGACCCTGTTTTGTGGCGAGGGAGTGACAGAGGCCAGGATCTCTCCCTGATCAATTTCCCATCTTTTAAGTCTAGAAACAGGCGTAAAAGAAGAGTGAAAGCTACTCCAATCAGGGCCTGGAGTAGTGGAGACGTACACATGCCTCCTCATAAATTTTGGAAATCTTTGTTTTTCCCACAAGGAAATTTTGAGGTCACAATATGAGCAATTTTACATAAGTCCTTTAAGCAACAATTATGGTCTGATATGTGGAACAGGGGCAGTGTGGGATGAAGATAGCAGAGGACATTTATCAAGCTGGTGTAAAGCAAAACTGGCTTAGTTGCCCATAGCAACCAATCAGATTCCACCTTTCCTTTTCCATACGAGCTCTGAAAAATGCAAGGTAGAATCTGATTGGTTATTATGGGCAACTAAGCCAGTTCTACTTTACACAACTTTTGATAAATCTCCCCCATCAAGTGCTTCAATTTGTCAAACAATAAACTAACAGAATAGTTCATTACAACATAGTTTTCTTCATTTTCGGAAATTAGTGCAATAGCTCCTCTGGCATGCTCTTTTTGCTCACACTGAAATGGACATATAAGAAGACAATAATCCCCGTCTATACATAAGACTATAACACATGCTTTCCCCGGGCTAATATAAAAAAAAAAAAAAAAAAAAAAAATTTAAAATCCAACTCTGAACGCCATTTTCATAGCGTTTTGTTGCAGCTGCTTTGAAACGTGAGCCCCATCCTGTCTCAAGGATGTCAGTAGGTCCATACTGACTGTGTTACTTTTTTGTGGACAAGCCTCAGTAACAACAATTTACGATCAGATAACGATGACCACCACGTTATACAGACATGAGGCCCACATTAAAATTTCAGAGGGTTGCGTTACACGGTTATGAGCCAAAGATACATGGCGGCCGCTCATGAGAAAGCAAATGGCACCGACCTCTACTAATAATTTATGAACATCCATATGGCAGCATATCACATTAACCTGAGGTGTGTGTACAGTAAATGGCGTCCACAGCGAGCAGGAAAATGTGGGCGCCTCAAGAAACTGACACAAAAACTGAGTGGGGGATGGGCACTCAGCACAGTGACCTAAATTGCTCTTTCAAGCTTCTCCTTTGATCTGCTTTATTCAACAGCAGAAGAACCAGTTGTTCTGTGGAGGCCTGTCGATCACAACTGGCTACTCCAACTGGGCGTACATTGTGGCAGGTGTAATCAAGTGGCAGAGACACGCGTTCCCCTCCTTATGGTTCGTCTTAATGACCCTTGTCACATGGCCACGGTCCTTACAACTTCTTAAAGGCTCTCTTAAAGGAAACAAAGTAACATCTCTCACCCCTTCCCCCAGGCAGTCTAGACATGCACCAGGGGCTCAGGCTGGATGATAAGACTACATTCACACGACCGTTGTTTTGGTCCGCTTCAGAGCCAAATTTTTTCCGGCTCGGATGCTGACACATTTACTTCAATGGGGCCACAAAAGATGCTCCATTCTGTGGCCCTGCAAAAAGAATACATGTCCTATTCTTGTTTGTTTTGCGGACAAGAACAGGCATTTCTATGATGGGCTGGCTGTTTTGTTGCATAAATTGCGGGACGCACATGTGTTTTGTGGATCCGCAATTTGTGGACCGCAAAACATGGCACGGTCATGGGAATGTAGCCTAAATGTGGTGCAGGGATAGACACTCTGTGGGAGAATTTTACGCCAAAATTGTGGTGTAATTTTGATGCAATATTATAAGGCATCTTAGGGCACACCCCTTTTGGGATAAGCCCCACCCCCTTACTGAGCAAATCAGAAGAAAGCGTAGACACCCTAGCTGCGCCATTTTGCACGACTTTTTAAGACAGATTTTAGGTGTAGATACATTAGTAAATCTGGGCCCTTGAGTTTTCTTTTTGAAAAAAAATAAAAAATAAGAAAAAATCTACTGGAAAAGCTGGGTGACAACCAAAATGGCCACTAGTACAATGCCCAGAAAGTTGTCAGCTCTTTCAAACCTGAACTTGCAGTGATGCATCAATTGCACCTTACATCAGATTTTAAGGCCCCATTCACGCGACTATTTTTTTATCCACATCCTTTGAAGATTAGATGCAGACTATTTCATTTCAATGGGTCCACAAAAAATGTATGTTCGCATCCGTATGTCAGTTCCGCAGTCCAGCAAAAAAGATAGAACATGTCCGATTCTTATCCATTTTGGGGAGGAGAATAGGTGTTGTTAAAATGGGTCCACAAAAAAAAAAAAAAACAAAAAAAAAAAACACACACGGATGACACACAGACATCATCTGCATTTTTTGCGGATCAGCGTTTTGCGGACCACAAAATACATATGGTCGTGTGAATACACCCTAACTGGACAGATTTGCTGGTCAGGAGGAGCTGGGTGGATATAACGTAAATCACACATTTAATAGAATATTACTTGCAAGCCAGATAAAAATTCTCAGTAAAAAGTAAAATAATTTATATTGTTTCTATGGATTCGTATGAGACTAACAGATAACAGGATCACACGGTGCAGATCACATACATTCATGGCCTTTCCCGATATTGGATTTTAGAAGATGTCTCCAGGAAGTTTCCCATAGGAATCACTCATTAGAAATTCAGCACATTACTTTGTGCCTCCAGCACCTTCAGGCACCGGCAGCTCGGGGAGGAAAATGGCCGCCAGTACTCAGCTGTGGAGTGTGAAGTGCTAGGTGCCATCAATCAAGGCATATGACCCATTTGTGGCTGGAATTGTGTGAATGAATACGGTCGTGCACACGACCGTGTCTGGTCCGCAAAATACGGACACCTTCGTGTGCAAGTCGCATATTTCTCACTCCCATTACTAGAAATGTCTATTCTTGTCCGTAATACAGGCAAGACTAGTACATGTTCAATAATATGTGGAACGGACACTTGGAGACATCAAAGGGTCCATGGTCTGCATTTTGTGGCCAAGCATAGGACATGTTCTATCCCTTTGTGGAATGGACATACCAATGCGAAAGACATAAAGATGATTTGTGTGGTGACTGCATATGTCCATTCTCCAAAAAGATAGAACGTGTCCTATTCTTGGCCCCAAAATGTCGATATCGGACCTGATGAAGTCAACCACAAAAATCGCAGATGCAACACAGATCACAAAATACATACGGTCGTGTGCATGAGGCCTTGGATTATTTCACTTGTCACTTTCAATGCATGTAATTTTTTTTTTGGATCAGGCAGGTTATGTTTTGTCATCTGTAAATCGTTAATACAGCTTGACAAAAACCTAATGCCGCCATCTTGCACTAGATGATAGAGAGCTAGAATGAAAGCGTCCTTAGTCAAAATACTCATTCCAGGCATGATACTGTTCTACATCAGACGATGCAACTTTCATGCAACTTTGTTTCTCTCCATGGTAAAATTGCAGTAAAAAAATTCCAAAAGGTCTATCAATGACAGACAGCACAAACAATGCAGTAAACATCTAGTACAGGTGCTTGTCAATTCACCAAAAGACTGAAGAGAATCCACAGAGACCCATTTTTGCTAAATCGCAGCCAATGAGTGCACTTTTCATTTTTGTAGAGCTGAACTGCTTAGGGCCACAAGCTCACTTTTCCCAGAGATCCTCCAGTCACATGCAAAGCAGAATCAAGAGACTGCAGTAACAGACAATCTACACTATAATTGCACTGGCACAGGGGCGGACTGGGAGCTTAAAGTGGTCCTGGAAAAAATACTAAAAGTGGTCACATTTTGTAGATGGGTCCAAATTGATGGAAGGCAGGGCCAGCAATACCATATTGTGGCACATTATACCACCCCAACAGAGCCAAATACCACAGTCCATCACAAAATACTGCCAGCAGTACAAAATACATCCCCAAAAACTTCCACTTGCTGGCAATTAGGAGGGCCCAGATGGCCCCCTGGGCATCGGCCCACCGGGAAATTTCCCTGTAAGGTCTATGGCCAATCCGCCCCTGCACTGGCGGTCTGGGCCCACCACTGCCCCCTCTCTGCAGGCACAGTGGCCACACTACTAACTCTGCCTGCCGCTGGCACATCCATGATGGTGTGTGCAAGCTGGAGCCTGTGCATCTTCCGTTAGGCCTCTTGGTCTGTTCTATAGTGAGCGCTCACTCTCGGTCTCTTAAAGGGCCAGCGCACACAAGCCCAAATATTTCTCCAGCCAAAAACCAGCTGTCAGTTTTAAAAGCAGCCTACCCAGCAGCAGGGTACATGAAATTTAGGTTTCTTAGTCTCCGGTAACCAGCAAAGGTGTACTCTGTCTGACTACCCTTGTACTATTCTCCAGTCCAACTACCTGCTGTGACCCTAGCCTTTTTCTTGGATTTTCCTTCTTCTGCCTGCCCTGATCTTGAACTGAATGAAATAGAGGTCAGTTATGACGCTGGCAAGGTACTTTTACATGTTTTTGCCATCAGCACAGTGTAAATCCAGGGATACACTGCCAAGCAACCCCAGCTTTTAATATAGCCTGCATCAGGTTTTCAGCTGAAGGCTGAACTGGCACTACTAACTGGCAGATTTTTTTTTAAAAAGAACAAACCGAGGTAGATGACTAGGCCAACTGCATCACTCAGAACAGAACACTGCACTGTGAATACATCACGGCAGAACAAGCCGCTCTGAAGAGAACAGATTGTTCTCATATCCATTATTTGTCACAAGTTCAGTCACCAGGCAAATCAGACCGTATTGTGGGCTGTCACACAATGTAAAACCAAAAGTACTCCAGCGTCATAACCCAGGTTGGCCCTTTCATTTGTTGAAGAGCGCTTACAAATATTTCGCAATAGGCCCGGCCAGCTAAAGCCTTGTTAAATTGTGTTCAGTAAAATGGGGAAGCTGAGACAATACAGTCAGTCGCGTTCCCTCAGGCATCCTCTGTATATCACTTCAATGTCACATTCTCTATTACAGCCATCACTATGAGGAACCCTCTGGGCCCAAGCACTGCAAGACTCTGGCAGCAAGACCCTCCCGTCTCCTGTTCCCTTCCCCCCATTAGGAAAAAAACAATCATATTATAATCTATTCCTATCTATAGTCCTGTGAATGGCAGCCATCTTCCCAGGTTAAGTAATCAATATTACTAGCCTAGTGACTACACTGAATTCCGGTGGAACAAGGGAGTCTGGCATGGCACTTTCCTTAAATAAAGAAGGCACAATACCCCTCCATGAAAACATTCTTTGGACATCTATGTTGAGCGCTTTTATTTTATTTCCATGAATTATGTAAAAAAATTAAAATTATACACAATCTAGTACATGACCACCTCTTTTTAACAAAGCTACAACCAGCCCTGTACCTCACATGGATCCAGAGATCTCCCCATTTATTGCTCTGCTAGATTTATTTCAAGCTGTCAGATTAGGGGGCATGCCCTTTCTGTAGCAGCTGGTGTCAGTTGAAGGATGAAACTGAGCACGTGCATCCGTTTTAGCGAGTAAGACAGAGGAAGTAGAAAGAGCAAACAGCAGATGGCGCTATACAGATTGATTTTATTTAATAAAATCAGACTTTTAATTACATGCAGTTACAAAGTCTTCAGATCCAGGCGCTGGTTTGAAAACTATACAATATTTTTCATAGGACAATCCCTTTAAAGTAGCTGAGCGCTATTGTTTACCATCCAGATAACCGTTACCTTATATCTCAGCTGTTTGAATATACTTTTCCCATCACCCATGACAGCACCCAAGAGAGATGGATCCGCCCTCAAGGCTGGACAGGAAACCATAGAGCAAATAAAAAGGGAACACCCACTTCCTCCTTCAGTGTGGTTTCCTGTCCTCCGGACAGTGGAGCCTGGGGCATGTGGCCTCTCGGGGCTGTGAAACTAGGAACACCTTATGAGGATTGAATTGGGCTGCCTCACGGCTTCAGGGCCTGGTTGTCTGCCTCACGGCTTCAGGGCCTGGTTAACTGCCTGGGTGTCCAGCCTGCTTGGCGGAATGCTGTGTGCCTATGCCTGTCTGGCTATGAAACTATGCCTACTTGGCTGTGAGCCTAGGCCTGCCTGGCTTTGGGCCTAGGCCTGCCTGGCTTTGGGCCTAGGCCTGCCTGGCTGTGAAACTAGGCCTGCCTGGCTGTGAAACTAGGCCTGTCTGCGCTTGTGCCTATGCCTGCCTGGCTTTGGGCCTATGCCTGCCTGGCTTTGGGCCTATGCCTGCCTGGCTGTGGGCCTAGGCCTGCCTGGCTGTGGGCCTAGGCCTGCCTGGCTGTGAAACTAGGCCTGCCTGGCTGTGAAACTAGGCCTGCCTGGCTGTGAAACTAGGCCTGCCTGGCTGTGAAACTAGGCCTGCCTGGCTGTGAAACTAGGCCTGCCTGGCTGTGAAACTAGGCCTGCCTGGCTGTGAAACTAGGCCTGCCTGGCTGTGAAACTAGGCCTGTCTGCGCTTGTGCCTAGGCCTGTCTGCGCTTGTGCCTAGGCCTGTCTGGCTTTGGGCCTAGGCCTGCCTGGCTTTGGGCCTATGCCTGCCTGGCTTTGGGCCTATGCCTGCCTGGCTGTGAAACTAGGCCTGCCTGGCTGTGAAACTAGGCCTGCCTGGCTGTGAAACTAGGCCTGCCTGGCTGTGAAACTAGGCCTGCCTGGCTGTGAAACTAGGCCTGCCTGGCTGTGAAACTAGGCCTGCCTGGCTGTGAAACTAGGCCTGCCTGGCTGTGAAACTAGGCCTGCCTGGCTGTGAAACTAGGCCTGTCTGCGCTTGTGCCTAGGCCTGTCTGCGCTTGTGCCTAGGCCTGTCTGGCTTTGGGCCTATGCCTGTCTGGCTTTGGGCCTATGCCTGCCTGGCTTTGGGCCTATGCCTGCCTGGCTTTAGGCCTATGCCTGCCTGTGAAACTAGGCCTGCCTGGCTGTGAAACTAGGCCTGCCTGGCTTTGGGCCTATGCCTGCCTGGCTTTGGGCCTATGCCTGCCTGGCTGTGAAACTAGGCCTGCCTGGCTGTGAAACTAGGCCTGCCTGGCTGTGAAACTAGGCCTGCCTGGCTTTGGGCCTATGCCTGCCTGGCTTTGGGCCTATGCCTGCCTGGCTTTGGGCCTATGCCTGCCTGGCTTTGGGCCTATGCCTGCCTGGCTGTGAAACTAGGCTTGCCTGGCTGTGAAACTAGGCCTGCCTGGCTGTGAAACTAGGCCTGCCTGGCTGTGAAACTAGGCCTGCCTGCGCTTGTGCCTATGCCTGCCTGGCTTTGGGCCTATGCCTGCCTGGCTTTGGGCCTATGCCTGCCTGGCTTTGGGCCTATGCCTGCCTGGCTTTGGGCCTATGCCTGCCTGGCTTTGGGCCTATGCCTGCCTGGCTTTGGGCCTATGCCTGCCTGGCTTTGGGCCTATGCCTGCCTGTGAAACTAGGCCTGCCTGGCTGTGAAACTAGGCCTGCCTGGCTGTGAAACTAGGCCTGCCTGGCTGTGAAACTAGGCCTGCCTGGCTGTGAAACTAGGCCTGCCTGGCTGTGAAACTAGGCCTGTCTGCGCGCTTGTGCCTGCCTGGCTGTGCGCCTAGGCCCGCCTGGCTGTGCGCCTAGGCCCGCCTGGCTGTGCGCCTAGGCCCGCCTGGCTGTGCGCCTAGGCCCGCCTGGCTGTGCGCCTAGGCCCGCCTGGCTGTGCGCCTAGGCCCGCCTGGCTGTGAAACTAGGCCTGCCTGGCTTTGGGCCTATGCCTGCCTGGCTTTGGGCCTATGCCTGCCTGGCTTTGGGCCTAGGCCTGCCTGTGAAACTAGGCCTGCCTGGCTGTGAAACTAGGCCTGCCTGGCTGTGAAACTAGGCCTGCCTGGCTGTGAAACTAGGCCTGCCTGGCTGTGAAACTAGGCCTGCCTGCGCTTGTGCCTAGGCCTGCCTGCGCTTGTGCCTATGCCTGCCTGGCTTTGGGCCTATGCCTGCCTGGCTTTGGGCCTATGCCTGCCTGGCTTTGGGCCTATGCCTGCCTGGCTTTGGGCCTATGCCTGCCTGGCTTTTGGGCCTATGCCTGCCTGGCTTTGGCCTATGCCTGCCTGGCTTTGGGCCTATGCCTGGCTGTGAACTAGGCCTGCCTTAAGGCCTGGCTGTGAAACTAGGCCTGCCTGGCTGTGAAACTAGGCCTGCCTGGCTGTGAAACTAGGCCTGCCTGGCTGTGAAACTAGGCCTGCCTGGCTGTGAAACTAGGCCTGCCTGGCTGTGAAACTAGGCCTGCCTGGCTGTGAAACTAGGCCTGCCTGGCTGTGAAACTAGGCCTGCCTGGCTGTGAACTAGGCCTGCCTGGCTGTGAACTAGCCTGCCTGGGCTGCCTGCTGGCTGTGACTAGGCCTGCCTGGCTGTGACTGGCTGTGCGCCTGGCCCGCCTGGCTGTGCGCCTAGGCCCGCCTGGCTGTGCGCCTAGGCCCGCCTGGCTGTGCGCCTAGGCCCGCCTGGCTGTGCGCCTAGGCCCGCCTGGCTGTGCGCCTAGGCCCGCCTGGCTGTGCGCCTAGGCCCGCCTGGCTGTGCGCCTAGGCCCGCCTGGCTGTGCGCCTAGGCCCGCCTGGCTGTGCGCCTAGGCCCGCCTGGCTGTGCGCCTAGGCCCGCCTGGCTGTGCGCCTAGGCCCGCCTGGCTGTGCGCCTAGGCCCGCCTGGCTGTGCGCCTAGGCCCGCCTGGCTGTGCGCCTAGGCCCGCCGCTGGCCCGCCCTGGCTGTGCGCCCAGGCCCGCCTGGCTGTGCGCCCAGGCCCGCCTGGCTGTGTGTGCGCCTGCGCCCGCCTGGCTGTGTGTGCGCCTGCGCCCGCCTGGCTGTGTGTGCGCCTGCGCCCGCCTGGCTGTGTGTGCGCCTGCGCCCGCCTGGCTGTGTGCCCGCCTGGCTGTGCGCCTGCGCCCGTCGGGCTGTGCGCCTGCGCCCGTCGGGCTGTGCGCCTGCGCCCGTCGGGCTGTGCGCCTGCGCCCGTCGGGCTGTGCGCCTGCGCCCGTCGGGCTGTGCGCCTGCGCCCGCCGGGCTGTGCGCCTGTCTGGCTGACTGACCATGGTTTGCGCCTGTCTGGCTGACCAGGGGTCTGCGCCTGACCTTGTGTCTGCCTGTCTGGTTGACTGACCTTGCGTCTACACTTGACTTGGTGTCTGCGCCTGTCTGGTTTCAGTCTGGGCCTGAATGACTGTCCTTGAGTCTTGCCTGGCTAACGGAGTGACTGCTTTGAACTTATACCTGACTGTTGGCTAGCTGACTTTGGATTTAGGCGTCGGGCTGACCGCCTTTGAGCTAGCCAAGTCGCATAGACTGCTTTTGAGCTGCTTTGAATCTATTCTGCTTGTCTGGTGTCCTTGCATGGTTGGCTAGTGGACTTCCTTCTTTTTACTCTATGCCTTGCTGATTGTCTGAGAGTCAGGGTCTCCTGGCTGGCTTCCTTTGTGTTGGGGGCAGTTTCAGACTTGGTGATGTGACTGCATGCAGGCTTGCTGCAACGACTAGTGTGCTGGGATGTTTGTTTTTGGCAATGAGTGAATGACTACATGACTTGCAAGGGCTGAGAAAACGGAGTGACCCACAAAAACTTTTAACACTCCTTGGGAGTGAGAAGATGGACTGATTTTTATTGTCTGGAAGACCTCTGGGAACTATGGTATACTGGCAGAGCCCTATAAACCTATTGTCGAGAGTGAAGGTTCGGGCTGGACTATGTTGGTGGATTGGCCTACAGGAAATATGGCGCATCAACAAAGCCCTATAAGACTCCTGGGAGAATAAGAGCATGGGCTGGACTATATTGTCTGGGTTGCCTATATGAGTTGTAGTGCACCAGCAAAACCCTATTAATATTTGCCGCCGATCTGGAAGTCCCAGAGGGTAAACCCTGGAGGGTCGGTGGTTGTCTGCTGGGGTCCTTTGTGCGATAGTTCCGGAGTTATGGTCCCTAGAAGGTCTGAAGGGTCCGGTTGGCTCTTTGGACCTCTTGCAGCAGATCCATGGGCACCTCTGGAGGGATGGATGCCACGGTAGGGTCCCATGGTGTCTGCCAGAGGGCGAGAAAAATTGCCAACAAGCATCTTCAGTTTTTTTGATCATCCAGTATCAAGATAAGTACCTTTCTGAAATCTGTGGTTAAATCCGTTTATTATTTTTAGAAAACACTTAAGGAGAAACCATATGTGGTTTCTTTCCACAATTATGACTGGTCTAGAAGTTCAATGTTTAATTAAAAGTTCTTGGATTGGTTCGGTCCTCCTTATCTTTGTTTCCCTTTACTCCTAGGAGTCTTCTTGGTATAGAATACTTGTAAGCGCTGTCCCTCCCTGGGGGTGCTTTTTGTTCTCTGGTATTTCTCTCTTGGGTGCTGTCATGGGTGATGGGAAAAATGATAATTACACTCACCGGTAATTTGATTTTCCTGAACCCATGACAGCACCCCCTCTAATTCCCTCCCGGGTGCTTGTGATTAATGAAAATGGTTTCTGTCTTTAAAAAAAATAAAAATAAAAATAAATAGGTAAGGGAATGGAAAAGAGAAGAAAAATTTAAGAATGAAATTGAACGGCTCCTACTGATTACTCTGGAAACGACACTGAAGGAGGAAGTGGGTGTTCCCTTTTTATTTGCTCTATGGTTTCCTGTCCAGCCTTGAGGGCGGATCCATCTCTCTTGGGTGCTGTTAAGGGTTCAGGAAAATCAAATTACCGGTGAGTGTAATTATCATTTTTTTTCTATAGGCCCCTTTAAAAGTCCCTTTACACTGGCCAAAAACTGTTCATAGGAACGCTCATTAGTGATTGTCTACCAGTGTAAACGGCCATTCATCGGATGATCTGATCGTTTGTGCAGTCAACAGAATCATTGTTCGCCGGCGGCAGATCATGCCTAATCACGCTCTGCTCACGGCAAATGAGTCTGTATGGGAACGGGTGATGGCATTAGTGATCACTGCTCCCCATTCCCCATACTATGGAGGAGATCAGTGCATGTCACTGCAGCAGTCTCCTTCACTGATGAGTAGGCCATTACCGGGAAGGAACACTTCCCTCCCGAAAATTGTGTGCAAAAAAATAAAAAAAAAGTGGGCCATACAGTAGGGATTTTTTGGGAACCATAGGCATGCAATGCTGTGCCTTATACATATCCATATCTTACTGTCCTAGTGATGCAAGTAATAGCATTCAGTGATCACTTTTAAAGGGGTTTTCTGGTTCTTCTATATTGTATCATCATAAATATTTGATCAGTGGGAGTCAGACACCCCGTACCCCTGCTAATCAGCTGTTCTGCAGCAGCTGGGGCTCCGTCCACTACGCACAATAGAGGAGCTGTGTACAGTCATGGCCAAAAGTTTTGAGAATGATACAAATATTAATTTTTACAAAGTCTACTGCTTCAGTTTTTAGAATGGCAATTTGCATATACTCCAGAATGTTATAAAGAGCGATCAGCTTAACAGCAATTACTTGCAAAGTCAATATTTGCCTAGAAAATGAACTTTATCCCCCAAAACACATTTCAACATCATTGCAGCCCTGCCTTAAAAGGACCAGCTAACATCGTTTCAGTGATTGCTCCATTAACACAGGTGTGGGTGTTGATGAGGACAGGGCTGGAGATCAATCTGTCATGATTAAGTAAGAATGACACCACTGGACACTTTAAAAGGAGGCTGGTGCTTGGCATCATTGTTTCTCTTCTGTTAACCATGGTTATCTCTAAAGAAACACGTGCAGTCATCATTGCACTGCACAAAAATGGCCTAACAGGGAAGAGTATCGCAGCTAGAAAGATTGCACCTCAGTCAACAATCTATCGCATCATCAAGAACTTCAAGGAGAGAGGTTCCATTGTTGCCAAAAAGGCTCCAGGGTGCCCAAGAAAGACCAGCAAGCGCCAGGACCGTCTCTTAAAAGTGTTTCAGCTGCGGGATCGGGCTACCAGCAGTGCAGAGCTTGCTCAGGAATGGCAGCAGGCAGGTGTGAGTGCATCTGCACGCACTGTGAGGCGGAGACTCTTGGAGCAAGGCCTGGTCTCAAGGAGGGCAGCAAAGAAGCCACTTCTCTCCAGAAAAAAACATCAGGGACAGACTGATATTCTGCAAAAGGTACAGGGAGTGGACTGCTGAGGACTGGGGTAAAGTCATTTTCTCTGATGAATCCCCTTTTCGATTGTTTGGGACATCTGGAAAACAGCTTATTCGGAGAAGACAAGGTGAGCGCTACCACCAGTCTTGTCTCATGCCAACTGTAAAGCATCCTGAAACCATTCATGTGTGGGGTTGCTTCTCAGACAAGGGAATCGGCTCTCTCACAGTCTTGCCTAAAAACACAGCCATGAATAAAGAATGGTACCAGAATGTCCTCCGAGAGCAACTTCTCCTAACCGTCCAAGAGCAGTTTGGCGATCAACAATGCCTTTTCCAGCATGATGGAGCACCTTGCCATAAAGCAAAGGTGATAACTAAATGGCCTGGAAACTCCCCAGATCTTAATCCCATTGAGAACTTGTGGTCAATCATCAAGAGACGGGTGGACAAACAAAAACCTACAAATTCTGACAAAATGCAAGCATTGATTGTGAAAGAATGGACTGCTATCAGTCAGGATTTGGTCCAGAGGTTGATTGAGAGCATGCCAGGGAGAATTGCAGAGGTCCTGAAGAAGTAGGGTCAACACTGCAAATATAGACTTGCTGCATTAACTCATTCTAACTGCCAATATAAGCTTTTGTTAATCATAATATGATTGCAATTATATTTCTGTATGTGATAAAAACATCTGACAAACACACATAAAAACCAGAGGGCAGCAGATCATGTGAAAATATAATATTTGTGTCATTCTCAAAACTTTTGGCCATGACTGTAGTTCTGGCACTAGAGCTGGTTACTGCAGCACTGCTCCCACTGACGGGATCCTGAGGATAGGTCATCAATATAAATGAGCAAGAAAACCCCTTTAAAGGCGAGCCGCCTACTCTCCTGATGTGTATTCCCAATCAAATAAAAATTCTGGAGCACCTATTCTCAGAACCTTACATTGCGGCGCTCCTCTGATATTCCTCCTGGAAACGTAGGGAAAAAAAACTGACAGTATTACCACTCCCCTTTTCAAAAGGGTGTGTCCCTACATACCAACACTGGAAATGATAACACCAAGCAGTCAACTGGTTACATTTCCATGAGGAATAAAAGAGGAACGTCACAATCCAGCATTCCAAGATGCTCCAGCCTTTAAACTTCATGCAGAGGGTGGTCAGATCCTCTAATTCAGGCCCATCCAGAGTTTAAAACATGGAAAAAATTATCTGCTGGGGTTAAAAACCTCTCCTTCACGTCCATAAAGGCATCGGCTATAAATCAGCCATAGACAAAACGCTGCTGTCAATGTTCTCACAAGGCTGATCTATGGTCCTGGTTCAGCTGTGGTCAAAGAAGCTAGGAAGGAAGGTACAATTTTCTCTCAGATCAATGACCGCGCTGACAGCAGGATTCATCAGGCCGTTCAAAAGCGCTTTACTGACAATTAAAGTGCTGCCGGGAAAAAGTATTAAATATATTTCAATCCATATGCATCCGAAAGCTGGACCGCTCATTGTGCGCCACAGAAATAAATCGCAATGGGACAAATTCAAAGAATCAGCGGCCGAGCAGCCAAACAGGCAACTTTTACTGAAATGTGAGCAAAAAAAAATAAAAAAAATAAAAATAAAAGCAAGCAATAAATACTGTAGAATTTAGAAGCCAGTAAGATCAGTAGAGGAGACAATCTTTTATTTGATTATTTCTAAATGGAAGCCAAGAGTGACCGCGTGTCTCCCCAAGGTGCCGGGATCCTGAGCTGCACATGAACAAAGCGTGGAGGATTATATTACAATGGGTCATACAGGATGCTTGGCAGCGCGCAGTACGGGTTAAGAGCCGTAAAGTCTCCTAGAGAATACATGCCTTCATTAGGCATGTAAGCAATGTGCACTGTCAAGCAAATACATGGAAAATGAGGAAAAAATGTAAAAATATAAATAATAATAAAAAATAAAGTAGTAAAAAAGGATTTTTAAGAAGCCAAAGTTATGCAAATAACACTGACAGAAGAGGGAGTCGGTTTAAAAGGTGGCAAAATGGATCTGTCACGCGAACAAAAGCTCTGACAGTTCATCTTCTCCGTCGTCTTTCTCCAATGGGTAACTGGGGACTGAATGTAAAATAAAAATTAATTACGCCATCAACTCTCTGTGAGATACTTGAGAGGCCATGTGCTGAGCGGCAGGCATTGGGAGGGGAGTCACTCACTCAGTTGGGACCACTGCCAGTACAACATACCTGGACCAAAAGCTGGCAATCAGCCGGAGTCAGACCTAAAACCTCAACCAATTGTGTCAGTGATCCGCCAAGAACGTCGTGTTCTGTCCCTGTCAGGCTCACTTCTAGACAATAGCTTCCACAAGGGACTGTGAAGTGGAACAGTCTAATCTGTTCACGGCTCCGAAACCAAACAGCAAGTCCTCGTCAGGACTGCAGGAAACAATTTCTCGAGCATCATTTCCAGTGCACCTGCTACCTACGCCCAGCAACGGCTATGCGACTACTCCCTGTACAAAGAGCCTGTAACAAATCATAGAGGTATTATAACTGAAGAGCTCCTGCTCATGTCTCCATCAGCCAGCAAGGTCCAAAGGAAAACCTTCAGGGCTGGAATTCAATCCTGTGGAAAGCGCAAATTTTAAAGGGTTTGTCCGAGTCATGGACAAACGTGGTCAAAATCAGGAACTGTAACAACAGGACCAATACTCATCCCTTTTGGCCTCCGTCAACTCTGGCGTCACCATTCCTCTGCCTCCCCCCGATTTGTGTATGTCTGGCTGCAGTAGTGATGCGCCATATACCAATGGGACCAGTGACTGGCTGCAGTGGTCACATGTGCAGAAGGGCACTTTGCCGCTGGAGCCAGCTAAAGAAAGACCAAAGTGGTGATGCTGGAGGCAACAGGTGTCCAACTTGTGAGCATTTGGTTCTTTTGTTATTACAATCGTCACCTTCAGGCAACCCTTAAAGGGTTTCTGTCACCAGTTTTTTCGGTATGAATCAGGCTGACATTAGAGATGTGCTAATGTCTCCTGATTCCAAATATATATCTGTTTCATTTACTGGTGTCCCCATTTTTATATGAAATGAACTTTTATTTTATGCTAATAAGGCTCCTAGGTGCAAGGGGCGTTACCTCTGCTCCTAGAGGCTCTGTTGATTGACAGGACCAGGCAGAGAAGAAACACTCCATTCACCATAGCTTTTAAGGACCTTCAATGATGTCATGACCATGTGATCAGTCACATGGTTAGGATCACACAAACAGCCTGTCTCCTCCTAAACCATGTGACTGATCACATGGTCATGACATCATTGAAGGTCCTTAAAAGCTATGGTGAATTGAGTGTTTCTTCTCTGCCTGGTCCTGTCAATCAACAGAGCCTCTAGGAGCAGAGGTAACGACCCTTGCACCTAGGAGCCTTATTAGCATAAAATAAAAGTTCATTTTATATAAAAATGGGGACACCAGTAAATGAAACAGATATATATTTGGAATCAGGTGACATTAGCACATCTCTAATGTCAGCCTGATTCATACCGAAAAAACTGGTGACAGAAACCCTTTAAAGTGAAGACTATAGTCAGGTACAATTCGGCTGGCCGACCAGAGGATCTTCCAATGGGCCCAGGCTCTGATCCAGTAATGAGCCCCTAATATAAGAGGTCACTAAAATGCAACAAATTTGATAAACCTCAACAGAAAACCCAAAAACTTACATGATCATAGCAAAGGTTTGGGTGTTTCTTGCCTACCTGCCTCCTGCTTTTTTCTTCTTACAGAAAACAAACTGTGGCATTGGCCATGTGACTCTGCAACATACACTGTCCAACAGAACCTGTGGCTCAGCAACTGCAATTTCAAGGTATACAGTGGTGGTCTCCAACCTGTGGTTCTCAGGGTATGCTGGAAATTATAGTTCAATATCGCTGGAGAGCCAAAGGTTGGAGACCAACACTGCATACAAGATCATTGTTGGACTAGTAGCAGCCTGACTGTCCCCATGGCCTGGTACTAGATCAACTATGTAGCCATTGCACCTAGGAACCTTGCTGGTGTCCAACTTTTTGGGTTGTTTTTCCTATTGAGGTCTACAGATTTCCCGTTGTGGGCTTCTGGCATGGTCCTAACTGGCCTACCTGACTGTATGCCGCTCTCTAAGCTGGGATTCTAGACGCCAGATGAAGGAGCTCGGGAGTCATTAAGGCTCCTTATTACTTGCACAGTGTATGGAAACGTGTTGAAATGATTCTGCACTTGAATCCTGACGGCAATCAACGGAAATTAGACACTTGCTTAAGCAAATGACGATTATAGAAAAAAGTCACTAATGGGAAGACCTCATCATAATTCTGTAAAGCGAAAAAAATGCAAATGATATACGAGGCAGCAGGTGGGACATTATGTAAGAGCACAACTGTGTCGAGATGTCATTTGGAGAGCGCGCTAAATATTTACACGGCAATTGGTTCTGAGTGTCGTTTACACACACAATCAATGCGGATACACACACAGCAACCGCCACACATAAGACTCGCTGATTAGCAACCCAATGCATCCCAACGTTACATGACCAGTGGGATCGTCCCTCCTGCTCTCCACGTACAGGTGAACACCAAGGGTTTCTTCTCATCCGGCAAAAACACTTCCCAGCCAGCATTATGGTAAATCTACGCCGTCATACACAGAGTCTTCTGAAGTTCTCTGTAGCTGGTGGTAACAGTGGGACAGCACTCCGAGACCCTTAGGGCTCAAGCACACAAACATTTTTTTTGCAGAACATATGTAGAACCATTCATTTCAGTGGGACTGCCAGAAAAACGGAAGTTACGCATTACATTTCCGTATGTCCGTTCCGAAAAAAAAAAGGAACATGTCTTATTATTGTCCGCATTACGGACGAGGATAGGACTGTTCTATTAGGGGCCGGTCATCCATTCTGCAAAATACGGAACGCACACGGATATCATCCGTATTTTTGGGGAACAGTGTTTCGTGGACTGCAAAATACATATGGTCGTGTGCATGAGCCCTTAGGTCTAGTTCACACAATCAATCATTAAGAACTGTGAGCCAAAACCAGGTGCGGGTCAAAAACACAGAAAAGGTGCAAATCTTTCCATTATACATTATCTATGTGTAGCCTCCAGCCTTGGTTTTGGCTCACAATTGAATGGAAATTACTAAAATGTGAACTAGGCCTTAAAGAGAACCTCTCCCTTCTCCTGACATGTCTGTTTTAATAACTTCATGAATTCCCTATGTAATAACAATTCAGGAGCATTTATTCTTATGGCTCTATGTTGTGCCATTCCTTTATTATTCCTGCTAGAAGTTATGAATGAATTGCTATTTGTCTTCAGTAAGGGAACAGAGGGGAGGTGACCAGTTGGGGGTGTGTCCCTGCACAGACTGACTCTAGCCAATCAGTGCTGTCATGTTCAGACTGTGCAGATACACCCCCCCCAACTTGTTACCTCCCCTCTGTTCCCTTACTGCAGACTGCTAGCAATTAATTCATAATTTCTAGTAGAAATAATAAAGGAATGGCACAATGTACAGACATAAGAATAGATGTTCCAGAATTGTTACTACATGGGGAATGCATGAAGCTATTAAAACAGACATGTCAGGAGTGGTGAAAGGTCTTCTTTAAGGCTTTATTACACAGCCTGATGCAGCAGAAGATTGTTGGGAGGAAAGTGTTCATGCTATTGCATGCAGTGATCTCCTCCACTGTATGGGAAGGAGTGATCGCTATGCCATTGCTTGTCCCCATGCTTTATAGCGGTTTGTCAGCAGCAGATCATTATTAGACACCACGATCTGCCATGATGTAAATGATAGTTTTTTTACATGCCAAAGGATTTGGATAGCCAGATGATCGAGCTTGTTCATAGGGCAATCGGCAGCAGTATTACACTGCCAGATGATCGCTAACGAATGTATGTTAGCAATTATCTGCCGAAAAATCGGCCAGTGTATGGCTCATAAGTGGTAATTTCCATCATACTAATCCTATCCGTCTAAATGTGGACTATCCACGTGTCCCCTCCTAGACTGTAGAGCTGCAGTGTGGGAAGGGTGGGAGAGGTCAAAGTACCAGCCCTTCAATACTATATATCAGCCTCCAGTTCCTGCACGAGGGGGAAGAGGTCAAAGTGCACAGCCCAGGTCCTTCACTTCCTATGGCTGCAGGATAGACAGTCCCACTCTGAGGAGCTGGTGTGTGCGGCAAAGAACATGACACGAACTTCTGGTTGACTACATGGCACATGCTGTGGGAGCGGTGCTCTACTTTCACTCACCGCACCTCTTCCAGTGCAGAAGCTGGCATGGACCTTGGGAAGCTCCAGAGATACCTGTGCGTACATGGACAGTGACATCACTGGAGCTTACCAACACACACATTTAACAGATGCCTGTGACCAATTCCATACAGTATCATCCGGAACCTATTGGCTTCCATGTTAAAAACTGTGTGGTACACTTTTTCTTTTCTTTTTTTTCTGGATTCCACACCTTTTTGGCACACGGTGGCCAAAATGACTGTTTTTGGCCTCCATAAGGCCAAGTTCACACTTCAGATATTCGGTCAGTTATTTTCATCAGATATTGTGAGTCTAAACCAGGTTTGGGTCAAAAGCACAAAACAGGTCCAGATCTGTGTATTATACTTTATCTCTGAAAAGGCTTCACTATGAGTTTTGGCTCACAATAGCTGATACATCAGGGGATTTCCTAGAGTACACACTGAACTTAAAAAATAGAAGTGAAGGGGGCCTTAGCTGAGCTTCGAAAATGCGGGGGCCTGATGTAAACATGACATTATCCCAAAATGTAAAACACCAGTGGAAGCTCTACACTAAATCATCAGAGAATACTGGGTGATTTCAGCTCTGAAGCTTGCAGATTTGCAGATGCAGCTTTGGAGTATAATTACAGGATGTAACTCACGATCAGTACAGGATAAATAATCCAATGTATGTACAAAGCGACTCCACCAGCAGAATAGTGAGTGCAGCTCTAGAGCATAGTACAGGATGTAACTCAGGATCAGTACAGGATAAGTAATGTATGTACACAGTGACTCCACCAGCAGAATAGTGAGTACAGCTCTGGAGTATAGTACAGGATGTGACACTGGATAGTGTAATGTATGTACACAGTGGGGATCATTTATCAAAGATTAGCATTTTACTCCAATCTTTGGCACCCTCTGCGATACTGTGGGATGCACCCAATTTATGAGGCGGTGCAGGCCTAGCCAAAAATTAGAGCTATTCTCTGACTGTCCATGACCCTGGGGCATTAAAGTGGCAAAAAGCAACCTTGTGATTTAAAATAAAAAAAAAAAAATGTTTTCATACCGAACTGGCATTAGTAAATAAGCCTCAGTGACTCCATCAGCAGAATAGTGAGTACAGCTCTGGAGTATAATGCAGGATGTAACTCTGGATAAGTAATTTCATGTAATAACACAACCTTTTATGTTATTTAATTGTATCCCACTGACAAGGTGAGTTCTGGGCACGGCAAACATTGGTTGTAAATCTTTATATTTGGGCCACAATTCTAATTTTTTCTTCTAAAGAGTGACTCACGTTATCGCTGCTGTAGTTGCAACATTTACTGGGTCCCCTTGGTCTCCACAAATTGGAAAAGGCAGGAGCTGCCTGCTCAGCCAATCACTGGCTGAGGCGGGTCACTGCTAGGGACAGTCATTGGCTAATCAGGCATAGCAGGGCACTTCCTGTGTGTTCAGCCACAACCAGGAAGTGGAGACCTGGTGAGAGTCTGAATGGCAGCGTTGGGGAATCGTGAGGGGAGTACGTCTTTTGAACTCATTTTGACGCATATAGCCAGAAAGCGACCCAGGAGTGGAATCAGAGAGTGTGCTGGCCTCAGATATGGCACCATAAATCTGGTGCCAGATTCCCTTTAAGGCGACTTCCATCTTAATTGCAATGTTTTAAACGCTTGATTTCTATTCTCACCAAAGGGCGATCTGCACCAAATTCAGGGATTTTTATTTTTTTGTTGACAACAGAAGGCTAGTGTAATTCTATGGATGAACTGATGGCGGATTATCTCCTTCTGCAACATCAAAAGAAGCCCTTTATCTCTTCAATACACAAAAGGCCGATTACAGTACCTTCATGGATACCCAGGGCTACCAGTCAGCTCCGCACACTGGGTGTATCTGGGGGTATCGTACGGATGAACAACTGTATTGTAAGGGGTTGGGCAAAGTCTAATGCACAAAAGAAGAATAAGTCCCCCTGCTGCTATCTTCTGTCAAGTCCTTTCAAATTCTATTCTGTATTTCCTAGTCGTAGCAATGCCTGGGAAAGCTGGGTGACAACTGGAATAGCTGCCATACACACCATGGGTAGTCACTAGAACGCTTGTATGCGGAAATACTGGGAGCTGTAGTTCTGCAAGAGCTTGACTGTCACCGGTTGAAGACCACAGACATAAAGGTTCTTACACTGCAGTCAAACAGTTGGATTTGAAGATGGCACTCAAAAGCTACATTTTAAAGGGGTTGACCACTTTCTGGTTACTGTTGACCAGTGTGTTTGTAAGATGACTATATGTCACTTACTCATATAGTCTATGTTAAAATTCTGCACCATTTTCTATATTTCAAAGTCTTTTGTGATGTCCACACAGAGGTCCTGTCCATAAGATGGCCGCTGATGGAAGGTCATGTGACCAGTCAAATCACATCCATTCAAGCACACTGAACCTACACTAAACTTCCAGCAGTGCAAGTGCAGATGCAGTGTATTTGAATGGCGGAGACATCACAAGGACATGATTTGCCTGGTCACATGACCCTACATCAGCGGCCATCTTATGGACAAGACCTCTGTATGGACAGCACAAAAGACTTTGTATACAAGGGGGCATAGCTCATGAAATCTAGAAAATGGAGCAGAATTTCACCAAAGACTATATTAGTAAGTGCCATATAGTCATCTGACAAACACACTTGTCAACAGTAACCAGAAAGTGAGCAACCCCTTTAAGGGAATGCTAAACCTAGAAAAAGAATGATACCAGTAAAAATGTGATAACCTTGCTGACAAAGGCTTTCTCTGCACAGGATTTTCTGAATATTAATGAAACAACTTGTAGAAATCCCACAAAGAATACACAAATAATATCCTACTGATCTCCATTTGACGCTGGGGAATTCCATAGGGGTGTGACTTTGTGTCATACTACAGACAGGGCAGAGGGGGGAGGCTCCTGCTGCAGCCAACTGTCTTATAGTCAGTCTTAGGGCAGTGACAAGGAGGAGGGTGGTCATGGCTGGGCTCCTGGGACACACTTCCCACCTGACTGGCTGGGGTTTAAGCTGCTGGGACCTGCAGCAGTCAGTTGGTCCTCATTTTGAGAAGGGGTCGT
Organism: Rhinella marina; assembly: GCA_900303285.1. Taxonomy (NCBI): domain Eukaryota; kingdom Metazoa; phylum Chordata; class Amphibia; order Anura; family Bufonidae; genus Rhinella; species Rhinella marina. Next base: position 331,444 of record ONZH01008369.1, read on the forward strand.
ACTCATGGCACAACTTTTTTTTTTTTTTTTAAATGGGTTTTTTTCTCCCCACCATGTATCACCAAATATAAAAACATCCAAATGTTCCCTACTAGCTTTACATTTTTAGAAATTTTGATGAAAAAAAAAAAATAGGGAGAATAAAACACATTCTGAAAATTTATAACTGTGGAAATATTATAGGCTTTATAAAATCCGATGCGGCACAGACATCCATCATCAGTATCCCTGGCACCGCCAGCATGCACCATAAAGCGTTATCATCAAAATCCACTTTTTAGTCTTATATCAGAAGCTCTGCCAATGAGCGAGAGCAGAATCAACATTTCATCTGAAAGAATGAGAAACTTCCCGTCACACCAGAGCAGTTCTGCTGTCAAAGCACCAGAGCATACGCTCTTCAATTTGCTGCCGGGCACAGGCATATGCAAATAAATTATATTATCCCCCAAAAACAAAAAACTAGAGAAGTGCCAAATGAGAGTTACAGAACTTCCTGGGTCAAGACTAAGAAATGAGATGATCTACGAGTGCAAGGTAAGGAGTATGTGCTGAAAGCAGCACCGTCCCCCACACCGGGGCACCCTCATCCACCGCACCCCCGGGAGCAGCGCCGGCCCCCGCACCGGGGCACCAACGGAGCAGCGCCGCCCCCGCACCGGGGCAGGGCGCCCCCCGCACCGGGGCACCAACGGGAGCAGCGCCGCCCCCCCGCACCGGGGCACCAACGGGAGCAGCGCCGCCCCCCCCGCACCGGGGCACCAACGGGAGCAGCGCCGCCCCCCCCGCACCGGGGCACCAACGGGAGCAGCGCCGCCCCCCCCGCACCGGGGCACCAACGGGAGCAGCGCCGCCCCCCCCCCCGCACCGGGGCACCAACGGGAGCAGCGCCGCCCCCCCCCCGCACCGGGGCACCAACGGGAGCAGCGCCGCCCCCCCCGCACCGGGGCACCAACGGGAGCAGCGCCGCCCCCCCCCGCACCGGGGCACCAACGGGAGCAGCGCGCCCCCCCCCGCACCGGGCACCAACGGGAGCAGCGCCGCCCCCCCCCCGCACCGCGGCACCAACGGGAGCAGCGCCGCCCCCCCCCGCACCGGGGCACCAACGGGAGCAGCGCCGCCCCCCCCGCACCGGGGCACCAACGGGAGCAGCGCCGCCCCCCCCGCACCGGGGCACCAACGGAGCAGCGCCGCCCCCCCGCACCGGGGCACCAACGGGAGCAGCGCCGCCCCCCCGCACCAACGGGCAAGCGCCGCCCCCCGCACCGGGCACCAACGGGAGCAGCGCCACCCCCCCGCACCGGGGCACCAACGGGAGCAGCGCCGCCCCCCGACCGGGGCACCAACGGGAGCAGCGCCAGCCCTCGCACCAGGAACCCTCAGGGGCCAGCGCCAGCCCCCCTCCCCCAGGAGTAGCGCTGGCCCCCATATCGTCTCCTGCCAAAACTTCAGTCATTTCCAAAACTCTTGCATGCCACTTACAAATGTTCTGAACCGGTTACCAAAGACCGTTCACACTAAAGCAACTGCCAGCGTAAACTTATGTTCCCACCAATAGTCACAACTTTTAAAACATAACACCCAAACAAGATCAGGCAAAACTCCTGCAGCAGACACTGCGCTCTGCAAGCCCCACAACCCCAGTCTCTTACACAACACTGAGAACATAACCAGCACAACGAGAATAAATCCCGGCCCTTGATTACAACACAGCACATTCTTCCTACGCTCAAAACAATAACACAAACACACAATAGGACGGCAGCCAAACATCATGAAAGAGGCCAGGACAAGAGTATTGTCACACTTGCCTGTAATTGATGTTTGCGGACACCGGGGGCAGCAGAGTGCACCCTGTTTTGTTTAAATGGGAGGATTTAAATGTCCTCACAGCCATGCTGTCAATCAGGAGCTCCCCTTACAATCACAACCTCCCTCCTCCCCCGGCGTCTGAGCAAATACCCCCGGCCTGATGCCTGAAAACAAAGCTGAAACCAAAGCAGAGCAAAACAAGCGACACAATAAACAAGAAACACAACTGGCTGCTGCCATAACCAAGGGAAAACCGGTACGGTAAAGTGTATAGGGACACCAGGGACAGCAGGGCAGGGGCTGGGAGCTGGTCCCCAACTACTTCCTTTGTTTAAAGGGCCATAAACCAGCATCAGACACATAAAATCCCCACAATGTCAGATCTCCGCTCTGTCCACTTAAGACCACGTGGGAAGTTATCCCAGACCATGCGTCTGATATCCTGTCCCTAATGATCGCTGTCCACAAAGTTCCCATCTGTCATTTCTAAGTGACCTGTCCACTCCGCCGTCCCAAGTTATTACATAACAGGCAAACAAAAGACACCGGGAAATAAGTGCACTTGGAATGTGGGTTATTATGATCCATTGTCTGCTGCCATGGGTGTGGAGTAAAGTGAAGTCTGATTGTAGGAGGCGATAATACAGTTGTCACCTTGCCGCACTCATTGTTGTCATCATAGCAAGCAATGGAAAGGTCACATCGCACATGTTACAGCAACCCACGCTGACTACCGACACTCACAACTTCTACTCACTGCACACGGCATGGTTGTCACACTGTAATCGGGGCCCTTAGAACCCCCTGTAGGATATATCCACATGCCTAGGTTATACCGAATGGGGGGCATTCATATACTACTGGACTATAACTTTCTGATGTCACCATGTTTGGGGGACACTTACACTAATCAGTTACTTACTCCCTAGTGAATATATTTGGGGGGGATGGGGGCAGACAAATGACCCTAACGGGCACATCATGACTTTGAAACATAGAGAAATCTACACTTTGAAAAAGGGGCAACAACAAGCCGTCCACTAGTTTTGGGGGGGCAACAACAAGCCGTCCATAGTTTTTTTTTTTGGGGGGGGGCAACAACAAGCCGTCACTAGTTTTGGGGGGGGGGCAACAACAAGCTGTCACTAGTTTTTTTTTTTGGGGGGGCACAACAAGCCGTCACTAGTTTTTTTTTTTTGGGGGGGGGGGGCAACAACAAGCCGTCACTAGTTTTGGGGGGGGGGGGGGGCAACAACAAGCCGTCACTAGTTTGGGGGAGGGGCAACAACAAGACGTCACTAGTTTTTGGGGGGGGGGCACACAGACGTCACTAGTTTTGGGGGGGGGGCAACAACAGACGTCACTAGTTTTGGGGGGGGGGCAACACAAGACGTCACTAGTTTTGGGGGGGGGCAACAACAAGACGTCACTAGTTTTGGGGGGGGGCAACAACAGACGTCACTAGTTTTGGGGGGGGCAACACAAGACGTCACTAGTTTTGGGGGGGGCAACAAAAGACGTCACTAGTTTTGGGGGGGGCAACAACAAGACGTCACTAGTTTTGGGGGGGGGGCAACAACAAGACGTCACTAGTTTTGGGGGGGGCAACAACAAGACGTCACTAGTTTTTGGGGGGGGGCAACAACAAGACGTCACTAGTTTTTGGGGGGGGGGCAACAACAAGACGTCACTAGTTTTGGGGGGGGGCAACAACAAGACGTCACTAGTTTTGGGGGGGGCACAACAAGACGTCACAGTTTTGGGGGGGCAACAACAAGACGTCACTAGTTTTGGGGGGGCAACAACAAGACGTCACTAGTTTTGGGGGGGGGCAACAACAAGACGTCACTAGTTTTTGGGGGGGGGCAACAACAAGACGTCACTAGTTTTGGGGGGGGCAACAACAAGACGTCAACAAACAAGACGTCACTAGTTTTGGGGGGGGCAACAACAAGACGTCACTAGTTTTGGGGGGGGGCAACAACAAGACGTCACTAGTTTTGGGGGGGGGGCAACAACAAGACGTCACTAGTTTTGGGGGGGGCAACAACAAGACCAGTTTGGGGCACAACGTCTAGTTTTGAAGGGCTGTTATAACCCTAGCATGACCACTCTGTAAAAGGGGCACCAATAACCTTGAGAAGTTGTCACCATTACTTAGGCATGGCTATCCTTTAGAGAGTGACTTCTGGGGTCACTAGACATGACTACATATGGGAGTACCTACAAGCCAAAACAGATTGCTACTTTTGGGGTAAAACTATAATGCACTGGGACGCTGTTTTCGGGCGGCGCAACTATAGTCGCAGACAAAATACTACTTTTTGGGGGCACAAAGTCAAGACAACAGTTTTGGGGAGCAGCTATAAACAATCATAACAATACTTTTAGGGGGCTGACTTACTACGGCTACCTAAGAAGCTACAGACATTAGAATGCAGTTACTTTTTGGGGGTGTCATGATTTTAGGGGGCTGTAGTTACTCACAAGGGTCGAGGTACCCCCATGTCTTGAGCACAGACTCCTCCAAGGAAGTTTAAAGCCCATAGTAAGTCGGGACGTCTTAGTGTGCCTGCTGCCAGCCTGGGCCCTGACTTCTCACTAGCTCAGAGACCACCTTATTGTTATTATCCTCCATGTCCCAGCCGTCCCCTAAGCTCACAGCAGAGTCAGATCCCCCCAGAACCCCTACAGCTCCAACAGCACCCCCTTACCTGCTGTGGAACCAGTCCTTGCAGATGTCGCACTCGATCATAAACCGGCTCACATCGTACGGCTGCCGGCAGACACAGTAGACGGGAGCCGCTCCGGCCATCTTTAAAATCCACTCTTCAGCCCAGACATCACACACACAGCACGGAGCGGGGAGGAGGTGAACTGCGCATGTGCCAGCTGCCCCCGCTCCCCCTCCCCTCGCGCACACACACGCACTCTGCCCTAGTTCCTGCGTTCTGATTGGACGAGGCCTAGTTCTTGGGGCGTGGTCACTCGCCAGCCTCAAAGCAATAACCGAGAAGGAATCGTCTCGGATTGACGAAAGGAGCCGAAATATTCCGGAAATAGCCGAAGCGAATGACATCTTCATTTAAAGGGATAAGTAACAGTAATTATGAATGAAAATGGAGAGAAGTGACCTAATCTCATTGCTGAGGGGAAATATGCCCGCAAATAAGTTGTAATGAGTCCTTAGAAATTATTACAATCATTTGTGTGTACAATGCTTGCATCTGTAGATATTTGCCTGCTTTTGTAAAATGACCTTTTCTTTGACTGTACTTATCCCTGTAATTCTTGGCCAATGTCCCTATAACAGCACCTGCCACAGTAACCCAATATCATCTACAGTGCAATAGTAACCCATAGTGTCCGACGGGCACAGCAAAGTACTGGAAAATTCTGCGATGAGACCTGAATTCCACACTGAAACCATAATAGCGCCAGTCACAGTTACCTCATAACAGGAGCGTGCCCATAACAGTGCCCTCATAGCAGTAACAGCCACAGTGCCCCTTAGGGGCTCATTCACACAGAGGAATCTGTGCGCTGATCATGTCCCATTGTTCTCAATCAGAATCTGCGTCACGCTTCATGTGACCGCGTGGATACCATGGTGATGTCTGCACATGGTTTAGCCCCATGGGGGGGTCCAGAAACTGCAAAACAGCTACAGAAATCTGGTAAATTTATCAAAACTTGTGCAAAAAGAAAACTTGCGTAGTTGCCCATGGTAACCAATTATATTCAATCTTTCGTTATTCAAAGGTGCTCTGAAAAATGAAAGGTGGAATCTGATTGGTTGCTATGGATAACTTAGTTTTCCATTACACCAGTTTTGATAAATCTCCCACATTGGATTTTTCTGATGCGCATTTTGCCATGTGAACTGCGAACCTACCCTTCATAACAATGATAGCTAAATAACAGTGCCAGCTACAGAAGTGCCAGCAATAGCAGTGCCAGCTACAGAGCCATCCATAAGAGTGACAATGACAGCCTAATGACAAAAAAAACCTTTGGTGGAGGCATATTAGGTGCATAAATTAGGACAATTTCACCCCCTCTAATTCATAGCAGGCGGATGCCATTCACTAGTTATTACATAACATAATAACATAATAAATCGGGTGTGTCAACCTAAGGAGAAGTAATAGTTTATGAAGGCGCATGCAGCGGGCGCCGCTCCTGCATTGTGCCAGGGATTTCTGAATGCAGCCTGTCTGTACGTGTCGCTCTCTAGACTTGAAGGAGCAATCACTTTGTATCCCCTAGAAACAAGAATCTGCAGAGCACGATCGTACTGTACGCTTTTCTTATTTCCTTTGGAATTCTAAGAATAGCTAGAGGATAATAATGTACAACACCAGTCTGAGACATCTGCTTTTTCTCCATCCAGTGTCTAAGATGACCGATCGTGAGGTGACATTTTTGAGTCGTGATTGATTTTGACAGAGATGAGCAGCAGGAGAGCCCCTGCTCTAACCAGTGCCAATAAATGGTCTAGTAGAGGACCCAGGGGTGGAGACCCTACAGGGAATTTTCCCATTAGGCCGATGCCCCACAGATACACCCGAACCATCCTCTCGGCTGCTGGCTAGGTACATACTACTGGGGGCACCATAGGGGTCATTATTAGAGTAGCATGTACAAGTAGGGCTGGCTTGGTGCTGTGGCCTACATCTCACCTCCTAAGCCCGCTGCTCTATATCTTAATTGGAGGAGGAGGACAGAATGTGGCAGCTTTTGATGGACACCACAGAGGGACAGCTTCGGTTGGATGGTATTCTGTGCTGCACTTAGGGGTGCACCACCAATGAGGCCAGGTGAGGCGATTGCCTCAGACAGCACCAGGTAGGGGCAAGAGAGGGGCAGTGGAAGGACTATGGGCAATTAGCGCTTTCATTGTGGCAAAGGGGTTAGGTTAAGAAATTGGTATGGGGGGGGGGGGGCGTCGCTTCAGTTTTCGCCTCAGACAGCAGAATGGCTAAGTAGCCCCTGGCTGCACTATGGTATTGCTGACCCTTTTGGGAGTTTAGTGCAGGTGCTGTGTTTGACTAGAGGAAACATCACATGGAGGTGATTTTCCTGGTCACGTGTCCCTCCATCAGCGGCCATTTTTGTGGACAGGACCTCTAAGTGGACAGCAGAGAACATTTACCTAACATTTATGAAATATAGCAAATGACACAGAAAATCAAGAGGTAAGTACTATATAGTCATCTTACATACACATTGGTCACAAGTAACCAGAAAGTGGTCAACCCCTTTAAGTGTCCAGAGAGTGCCCTCATGGAAGGGTCAGCTAGAAAGTTGCTCATGAAAGGGGTTTTTGATATTCAGGGGGCCTTTCTGCCAGAAAATTGTCGCTGTCCTGGGCCAAAAAATTGGCACAGATAACACAACCCCCGCCCACAAATGATTGTTTCTGGGCGGGTCAGGGGCATTCCCGGGAGCAGAGCTTATATGCAGCGATTTTATCAACTCAAATATTGGTTAGTATAATGCATTGCACAGAAATTCTGAAGTTAACTTTGGATGTGAGTGGACAAGAACATGTTATGTAACTCAAAATGAGTACTGGATGAGTACAGATTGTGTATCATATGTGGATTATGTGGAAATCAGCTACTATGATGCATGGAGGACTATACACATTTGTATGTTAATCGGTCAGGATATTGATTTCAGTGTGAACTGTGCAATGATTCATTTATCCTTTGGAGGCGCTGCAGGGAAACTGAACACTTACAGCCATGGGAATGATACATTTTGCTTTTATGCCCTATATTAACCTGAACCCGAGTCCTCTGAGAGAGTCGTGCTGTAGATGCTGCAAGCTGTCCCCTTGGAGGAATTGAATAGAAATCACTGAGTCACTTTACCACCCACGCAAGACTTTCAAAAATAAAAAAGGAACAATTTTGTGATTCAGGAATCCCCGTCCTCCACAGCACAAACGTCAGCGATCTTTCTGCAGTCATCAGGCCTGTTCTCCAGCCTCTGCCTCCTACACAAACCCACTGTGTTCTGTTACACAATGTGTCAGAAGGGAACAGACTGTGAATTAAGTCATCCAGACAAGTTCCTGAATGTACCATTCTCATCGGAGTTACTTCCTCTCGCTCTTCCCGGAGGATTCATTCTGGCTGTCTTATTCTCCCGGTGTACAAATCTCAGTACTCTATGTGCATTACTCTTAATAGCTGAACATAGCAAAAAAATACAATTGGCAATAATAATCACTGCCACCCACGGCAGGAAATGTGCCAACACCCAATAGGTGTGTCCAAAAAAGAAATAGCCTAACTCCCTGTATTTGGCGAGTAATAATTGGCAGTAATATCTGGAGAACAGTGATGTAACACCTGTGCAATTCCACCTATTTAAGGTGGGCTCTGATGTCACTGCAGTACAATATAACATATCTGAAAGGTAGGGGTGTTATATACTGTCTGTCTTAAAAGATGACTGGTAACAGTGTCACATATGTACAGTATACTAAAGGTGGGTTATGATAACACTGCTGTACAATATACTGAATGATGTCACAGCTGTGCAATATACTGAATTATGTCACTTCTGTACAATATGCTCTGTTAAAGGTGTGTAATGATGTCACTGCTGTACAATATACCGAATGATGTCACTGCTGTACAATATAATATGTTAAAGGCTGGTAATGATGTCACTGCTGTATGATATATTTTGTTAAAGATGGGTAATGCTGTAAAATTCTATGTACTCTATTAAGGGTGTGTAATGATGTCACTGCTGTACAATATCATAACCTTCCTTCCTCCTAGCAGCAGAACATCGGCTGCTCTGGTCTGTGAAGGAGGTGGAGCCAAGGCTGAATGCCGGCCGGCCCCACCCCCTCACAGACCAGAGGTGTGGGAGGCGGCAGGAGGGAGGGATGATGAAGCAGGGAGCCGATGTCGGCTCTCTTCTTCATCATAATACAGGCAACTGTCTATGCTTTCTATGGACGCAGAGAAAGCTGCCAGAAAGCGCGACATACCTCCCCAGTAGCGGGACAGTCACTGCAATCCAGAACTGTCCCGGGACGGTTGGGAGGTATGCAATATACTCTATTAAAGGTAGATAAAGATGTCACTAAGACCAAGTTCACACTTCCATTATTATCAATTATTGTGAGCCCGAACCAGGTGCGGGTCAAAAACACAGAACAGGTGCAAATCTTTCCATTATACTGAAATGTGAACTTGGCCTAACTCATACCTGCTAAAAACTGATATCCTTCGGGAGATTTATCAAACAGGTGTAAAGAAAAACTGTCTGAGTTGGCCATAGCAACCAATCAAATTCCATCTTTCATTTTTCACAGCTCCTTTGGAAAATGAAAGGTGGAATCTAATTGGTTGCTATAGGTAACTAAGCCAGTTTTCCTTTACACCACTTTTGATAAATCTCCCCTGTATGTTATAACAGAGGACTGGAAATGATGTCACCCTTGAACAATATAATCAATATAAAAGGTGGGTAATGATGTAGCCTCTGTATAATATAATCAATTTAAGTTGCTTTATAATGTAACATCAGTACAATATAAACTATTATAAGGCAAGTAATGATGCAATTCCTGTACAATATAAACAATTATAATATAGGTAATTGTGTAATTCCTGTACAATATAACACATTAGACAGGAGTGATGATGTCACTTCTGTCAAATATAATTTTCCTAAAGATAAGTGATGACATACTTACATCTTAATAAGAGATGACTGTTGTAAAACACAGTATAAAAGACACCTGAAGTACAGTGAAGACAGGACTGATAATGATGTCACTCTTGTACAATATAACTAATACCTGGACAATAATGATGTCATATTTGCAATATATGTTATATAATAGATGAATGTTGTCATCACTCCAGTATAACGATATCTGAAATACAGTGATGTCACTCCTGTTCCATATAACAAATACTGAATGGTTAGTGATGTCACATATTTAAGAGACAGGGGCGTAGCTAAAGGCTCATGGGCCCTGGTGCAAGAGTTCAGCTTGACCCCCCTTACAGCGCTGGTGCACCTAGCTTTTCTGCCGGCCAAGTCAAAAATTGACACCCCCCCCCCCATGCCAAATTCTCACCCTAACCTTTTCCCTCCTAACATTACGTATATCACTACAGAACATACAGGGTAAGGCTACATTCACACCACAGTTGTTTTTGCGGCCTCCGATCTGCATATTTTGCGGCTCAGATGCGGACCCATTCACTTAAATGAGCACTGTGTGCTGTCCGCATCTGTATGTCCATTCCTATTTTTGTCCATTTGCGGACAAGGATAGGCATTATTACAGTGGATCTGCAAAAAAAGCGGATGCCATATGGAACATCATCCTTTTTTCGCGGATCCGCAATTTGCAGACTGCAAAACACAACGTTCGTGTGAATGTAGCCGAATACAGCGCCCCATACCTCGTACATCCAGTGATGTCTCCTCTGATGTAGATCTTCTCTTTCCTCTTCTTCTCCTTTCAGACCAGACACCATTTTTCAGCCATTTCTCATCTCTGCAGTTTGACAGAAAAAAATCTTAGTTTACTACTTTTCCATCATCCTCCCATCTTCTGGACAAATAATCCTACCACCCCCAGTACTGTGCCACTAGTACCACACAGATAGTGCCCTTCAATAATTATTGGCACACAGTGTCCTAAAATAACTGCGCCCAGCAAATAGTGTCCCGTAATAGTGTGAACGTAACGTCCCCCAGAAATAACTGCGCTGATACTGTGCCAGGGTGCCCCCCACAGTAATAGTGCCCCCAAAGTCCCAACTAATAATTCTCTGCCAGAGTGCACTTGTTAGTAATAGTGCTCCCAACAGTACTAATGTCCCCACTGTGCCCCAGAAGTAATAATGCTTCAAATGTGCCAGTAAGAAGTGCCCCCACCCATAGATGCCGACCAAATTATGTGCCAGTAAGAAACGCCCCAATAATGCGCCAGAAGTTCCCCCCATTGATTCCCCCCCCAAATCATGTGCCAGTAGGAAATGCCCCCAGTGCCCCCATGTGCCAGAAAAATGCCCCCAGTGCCAGTAAAAATGCCCCCATGTGCCAGTAAAATGCTCCCAGTGCCAGTAAAAACGCCCCCAGTGCCAGTAAAAACGCCCCCAGTGCCAGTAAAAATGCCCCCATGTGCCAGTAAAATGCTCCCAGTGCCAGTAAAAACGCCCCCAGTGCCAGTAAAAATGCCCCCATGTGCCAGTAAAATGCTCCCAGTGCCAGTAAAAACGCCCCCCAGTGCCAGTAAAAATGCCCCCATGTGCCAGTAAAATGCTCCCAGTGCCAGTAAAAACGCCCCCATGTGCCCCTAAAAATGCCCCCAGTACCCCCAATAGAGCTCCGCTCCATGACTGCTACAATAAAAAAAAAAATTAACACTAATACTTACCTCCATCAGGCTGGCAGCGATGCGATACAGGCCTCTTCCGGCCTGTGTCCCGCGCTGTACGGCTCAGGCCTAGTGCCTGCAACCTAGTGCCTGCAGCCTATCAGAGGAACCGGCAGAGGAGACACCTCTCCCTCCCCTGCCCCGCAGTACAATACAGACATCCTGAGGACGGCGATACAGATGAATATGGAGATGAGCGCTTCCACAATGGGGCCCCCCTGGCTTAGGGGCCCGGTCGCAACTGCGACCGCTGCGACCCATGTAGCTACGCCACTGCTAAGAGATGACTGGTAATGATGCCACTCCTGTACAATATAACATTTTAAGTGTGGATGCAGGGGCGTAGCTAAAGGCTCGTGGGCCCTGGTGCAAGAGTTCAGCTTGGGCCACCCCGGCTACATTCACACGACAGTTGTTTTTGCGGCCTCCGATCTGCATATTTTGCGGCTCAGATGTGGACCCATTCACTTAAATGAACACTGTGTGCTGTCCGCATCTGTATGTCCATTCCTATTTTTGTCCGTTTTGCGGACAAGGATAGGCATTGTTACAGCGGATCTGCAAAAAAAAAAACGGATGCCATACGGAACATCATCCTTTTTTTGCGGATCCGCAATTTGCAGACTGCAAAACACAACGTTCGTGTGAATGTAGCCTAATCCAGCGCCCCATACCTCTTACATCCAGTATAATACAGCGCCCCATACCTCTTACATCCAGTATAATACAGCGCCCCCTACCTCTTACATCCAGTATAATACAGCCCCTCATACCTCTTACATCCAGTATAATACAGCGCCCCATACCTCTTACATCCAGTATAATACAGCGCCCCATACCTCTTACATCCAGTGACGTCTCCTCTAATATAGATCTTCTCTTTCCTCATCTTCTCCTTTCAGACCAGACACCATTTTTCAGCCATTTCTCATCTCTGCAGTTTGACAGAAAAAAATCTTAGTTTACTACTAAGTTTACTAGTTTACTACCTCCCAATAATGTGCCAGAAGTGCCCCCAAAATTTCACCCCAATAATGTGCCAGTAGTCCCCACCCATAGATGCCCCCCAAATTATGTGCCAGTAAGAAACGCCCCAATAATGCACCATAAGTTCCCCCCATTGTTTCCCCCCCCCCAAAATCATGTGCCAGTAAAGTGTCCCACCCCCATAGATGCCCCCCAAATTATTTTCCAGTAAGAAATGCCCCCAGTGCCAGTAAGAATGCCCCCAGTGCCAGTAAAAATGCCCCCCAGTGCCAGTAAAAATGCCCCCCAGTGCCCCCATGTGCCATTAAGAAATGCCCCCAGTGCTCCCATGCCATTAAGAAATGCCCCAAGTGCCCCCATGTGCCAGTAAAAATGCCCCCAGTGCCAGTAAGAAATGCCCCCAGTGCCAGTAAGAAATGCCCCCAGTGCCAGTAAAAATGCCCCCATGTGCCAGTAAAAATGCCCCCAGTGCCAGTAAAAATGCCCCCAGTGCCCCCATGTGCCAGTAAAAATGCCCCCAGTGCCCCCATGTGCCAGTAAAAATGCGCCCAGTGCCGCCATGTGCCAGTAAAAATGCCCCCAGTGCCCCCATGTTCCAGTAAGAATGCCCCCAGTGCCCCCATGTGCCAGTAAAAATGCCCCCAGTGCCCCCATGTGCCAGTAAAAATGCCCCCAGTGCCCCCATGTGCCAGTGAAAATGCCCCCAGTGCCCCCATGTGCCAGTAAAAATGCCCCCAGTGCCCCCATGTGCCCGTAAAAATGCCCCCAGTGCCCGTAAAAGTGCCCCCAATAAAGCTCCGGTCCGCAATTTCAGCAATATAAAAAAACCAAAACCCTTATACTTACCTCCATCAGGCTGGCAGCGATGCGATGCAGGCCTCTTCCGGCCTGTGTCCCGCGCTGTATGGCTCAGGCGGCGCGATGCCTAGTGCCTGCAGCCTATCAGAGGAACGGGCAGGGGAGATACCTCTCCCTCCCCTGCCACGCAGTACAGGCATCTGTATCGCCGTCCTGAGGACGGCGATACAGATGACTATGGAGATGAGCGCTTCCACAATGGAAGCGCTCATCTCCCTCTGCAGGGCCGCGCCACACCTTGCCTAATTGGCGGTGCGGCCCTGCAAGTGGCAAGGGGGGCCCTCGTGCCCTCGGCAACTGCGACCGCTGCGACCCCTATGGCTACGCCACTGTGTGGATGCTTCTGTATGCATCATTCCTCCATTGTGACCTATACAGACTAAATATTCCCTAAGAGGAAGAGGAGTCCCTTCAAATGATTTACCAAACAGGCCTGCTGTCATATACTGTATGGCTTTCTAAATGCGCAGTACGTTGCTTGGTTTTGCTTCACAGCTGAACGTTTTCATTGAAGACCATTCATCTGTTATTAGAGTGACGAGGAGGAAAACTCTCAGTATCTGCCCAGCAACTAAACATCAAAGTCCATTTTTTTTATTTGCTTCCTACACACAATATGGCATTTGTTTATCTTAGCTGAGGTTCACAGCATCCCAGCCGAATCGGCTTCCTCTGTCCTATCAGTTTCACTCAATTCTTTTTAATGGCACGGCTTACCCAGAATTCCGAGCACTTTTCTACTAATTGCTCATTCATTTTCTACCTCGTGTGTAATCATGAAACTATTAATCTAAGAACTCTTTACTGGAACCCCTAATTACATTGGTCTAGAAAATGCTAAGGTCGGCACATGTTGCTTCATTCCAAGAAGGCATTACTGTTCGCATTAGTGGTATTATTAATTAATATACGTCAGCTTTGCCTTTTCCAATCACTGGATCAGCTAAAGGGGGCTTCTGTAAATAAAGCTTGAAGGGGTTACTAATTAGGGCTCTATGGTGCTCACATGTCACCATTTAACCACCAACCACTATCCAATTTAAAGGGGGTGTCCAACCCTATGCCAGTGATGGCTTATTTTCACTTTACGATCGTCGGGGATCCGACACCCCTGCCGATTAACCATTGAGGAGTAGCTCTGTCACCAGAACTACACAGCATCATCCATTATGTAGTGGACAGAGCTGGTTACTTCAGCCATGCTCCCTTTACTTTAGTGAGAGCAGAGCTGCAGTAACTAGCTCCGTCCACTGCATAACGGATGCAGGGGTGCACCATCAATGAGGCCAGGTGAGGCGACCGCCTTAGGCAGCACTAGCTAGGGGCAAGAGGGGGGCAGCGGAAGGACCATGGGCAATGAGCGCTTTCATTGTGGCAAAGGGGTTAAGTTAAGAAATTGGAAAGGTGGGGGGGGGGGGGGGCGTTTCAGTTTTCGCTTCAGGCAGCAGAAAAGCTAGGTGCACCCCTGAACAGATGGAGCTGTGTAGTTCCGGTGCGGGAGCTATGCAGAACTGCTGGCTGGCGGTGGAGCGGGATGTCGGACTTCCACCGATCAGAGAGTGATTACTTTGAAGTGAGTCTCCATATTTTATCATCATGTTGTTTTTAGGTACCATATTCTGTGCTGATTTTATTTTTTTTAGTATATTTTGATAGCGGTCAGAAATATTTTTTCTGATACAGAGCCCCAAATCCTCCGCATAGACATAGAGCTGCCCACAGCTAACACTTCTTTGGCACCCACCTACCAATATGGTATACTGTTACCAAACACTGCTTAGTACCATACCAAATGACAGTTCACTAAATATACAGTTCCCTAACAGTACTAATATAGTGCTGTTGCCACCACAATACACTAAAATAAGCCCCTCCCCCTGGGACACCCCAACCCCACCCAGGAACACCAATGTATGGGCAGGTTTATGTTGGCCCCGCCCATTATCATCCCAGGACATTACGAATTTGCCGGGACTGTTTCTGAAAATCAGGGACAGTCCTGCCAAATTCAGGATAGTTGGCAACTATGTGTACACTGACGAAATAACAGCCCAGTGCTAATAACAGTGCCGTACAATACCTAAGACCATTTTTCGTCCGTCAGCCATCCACATTTTTTTGCAGAAAGCACACTGACAAATTCACTTCTATGGGGCCATGCACACATCGTATTTTTGGAGGATCTGTGTGGCCGTTCCGGATGTGGTAGACAGTGTCCATATTGTGGATGAGAATAGTCATTGCTATTGAGTGCGCACGGAAGGTGTCCATGTTTCGCATATTCGTTGTCTGCTGACCGAAACATGGACGTTTGCATGAGGCCTAAATAGTACTACCATACATGTAATATTTAGACTCATGGTGGGGAGAAGTTATTGTTCCCAGGCACCTTCTTCAACAAGGGTGTCTTGTCACACACCCCTATAGACAGCCCTGTATATTAGTTATATGGGAGAGACAGCCTAGGACATAGGACAGATGTTAAAACACCTGTTAGTGTCAGTCTAACTGCTAGAATTTCCATGTTCACTGGAACGGGAGACTTTTGTCCAGGATTAGAAATACATGGTTGCTTTCTTCCAGAAACAGCTCCACGTTGGTCCATGGGTTGTATTAGGTGAATGAGGCTGAGCTGCAATACCACACACCACCTGTGCATAGTTGCAAATTGTCCTGAATTTACAGGGACTGTCCCTTGTTTTCAGACAGTCCTGGAAAATTCGGGTTGTCCCGGGCCAAAAATGGGCTAACGTTTGGATGCCCTAATTTTCCCAACCTAAATGTTGATAAGTATGCCTGTGGAGAGCTGATGCACGGATTTAGAGATAAGCAGCCATGTTTTGTGAGCCTGAATAAGCGCTTTAAAGGCCAAGATGGGAATAACCTGCTAGTAAGTTCTAGCCCAGGGAGGTAGAGTTATGAAAATGGCAGCTGGCACTCCACTGTTTCTATAACCCATGACAGCTACGCAAGCGGCACAGCAAAGCAATCTACGTTGTTTCTGTAACGCCCAATTCTCCAGATCAACGTTATTACCATCACGGCCATGAAAGGTCGAGATGGGACAACATTATAGTGTATGGAATTTATGGAAACAGTTGAGGCCTAAGAACACTGAGCAGATTTTAAAGAGGTTGCTCGCAGGGTTTAATACTGATGAACTATGCTCAGAATAGGTCATCAGTTTCTGATCGGTGGGGGTCTGTCACCCGACACCAACTTTGAAGAGACCTCAGTGCTCTGTGAGTGCCACAGCATCTTCCTAGGCCAGTGGCTTCACATTCATCAGTCATATTCATTTTTCTAATCCAATGATGTCACTTTCAGCAGTCACATGACCTAGGCACAGCTCAGTCCCATTCAGTGAATGGGGCAGAGCTGCAATACTAAGCACAGCCACTTTCCAATAGATGGCGCTGTGTTTGGTAAGCTGTGAGGAGGCCGCGACGCTCACCAGAGTGCTGCAGCCTTTTCAAACAGATTACGGGTGGTGGGTGCCAGGCGTTGGACCCCATCAATCACATACTGATGACCTATTCTGACGATGGGTCATCAGTATTAAACATTTAGGCAAACCCTTTAACTGCTGGGACCCCCACCAATCCCCAAAAAAGCCAATTTGAATAGCACCATTTTACCAAAACCTGCAGAGGGAGAGCACTAATACGGAGTTAAAATAAAGGCATGGTTTTGTGGTTTAAAAAAAACTGTAAAAAAAAATTACAATAATTTATTTATGGAAAAGAGCCCACTATACATGTAATGCCAAGAGTGAAGGTTCATGACAATGAAAGCTCTTTAGTGCTTAAGGAAATTTAATAAGAGCCCCAGTGGGTGTCATTTTTTATTTCTCCCTCAAGTGAATTGTTCTTTTTGAATATCCATGTAAAAATTCTCTCCGGATCATCGGTGCAGGTGTGGAGGGTTTTGTGTTTGCAAATCTCTATAGACCTTCTTTCAAAGCTCCTTGCTGAGCACATTCCCTGTCAAGAGGTCTCAGTGCTCATATCTCAGCTCTCAGGCTTCTTTCAGGGTGGAGGGGAGACAGGCGAAGGCTTACATGCCGTGATGGGAAACGCTTCGGAATCCTAAAGGGCGCATTAAAAATGTATTGTTTGCAGCGGCGCAGAGACTGCACATTAACATACTTGTCAGAGATTGGAGTAGAACCACATCTGATGTGAAAAAAACACAAACCCAATTACAGGATGACATTTTCACATAAATCTCAGTAGGAGCTGGCAACACACACACGGCGTGGTGATAAGGCCAAAAATGACTAGTTTTATAACAGTCCCCACTTTTCACAAGGCCTAGCTTAAAAAAATATGGTGATCTTTTCTTAATTCCTTTATCATCCATGTCTAAAAATTCTGAGGCCCTTCAAGTCTCTAAGGGCGTTATGTTTACTATCTATCTGTCTATTATCTATCTATTTATCTATCTATCATCTATCTATCTATTTATCTATCTATCCCATATCTATCTATCCCATATCTATCTATCCCATATCTATCTATCTATCTATCTATCTATCTATCTATCTATCTATCATCTATCTCATATCTATCTATCTATCTATCTATCTATCTATCTATCTATCTATCTATCTATCTATCTATCATCTATCCCATATCTATCTATCTATCTATCTATCTATCTATCTATCTATCTATCTATCCCATATCTATCTATCTCTCATCTATCTATCCCATATCTATCTATCTCTCATCTATCTATCCCATATCTATCTATCTATCTATCTATCTATCTATCTATCTATCTATCCCATATCTATCTATCTATCTATCTATCTATCTATCTATCTATCTATCTAATATCTATTTATCCCATCTAATATCTATCTATTCAATCTGTCTATCTCATCTATCTAATCTATCGATCTCATTTATTCCATCTATCTCTCTATCTATCTTGAGAGAGCCATGCTCTAAACAGCTATAGCGATTGTATATTTCCACGAGCAACATAGGGACACATCACTCTTCTGGAGCTGGCCGACCCCTCGTTTTAATTATCTGCGTGGGTCACGGGTTGGACATCTACGGCTGGCCTATCCTAAAGCTGGCCATACATTAGATGGCTGTCAGTCAGTGTGGATGAGTTCTCAATCGGGACAGAAGAATATACCGCTGCCAGACACCTCTAGTAGCTTCTCCCCTTAGAGAAAAGATGGGGCATGGTGAAATCCAACATAACTAAACCTTGTTTTGCGCGACATCTGCTGTCGGGGCAGAATCAGGACACCTCCATAGACGTTAGAGGGTCAGCTTTTCCCGACAAAATCATTGAGTTCAGACAACATTTAGGGTTGGCTATACAGCGATCTTGGTTGTGCGACAGCTGTCGTACCAAAGGATAACAATGTAGCATGCAAGTCGCTCTGTAACCTCATTCATTTCTGTGAGAGCACCATTACTCTGCGATTACTACGATTCTTAGGTGCAGCAGCTGTCGCGTGACCAAGAACGACATATAGCTGAACCCTCAAGAATAAGTATTCAGTGTAGATCCCTGGCAAACCCTAATGACCAGTGTGCTTAATTAGAAGCCAATTGACTTATTATCTGTCAATTCTATGTACATTTTTTCTGAAACACTCCTCTAGTGATGAATTATAGGGACAATAAACAGAGGCAGTGACCACGTAATAGTCTCTGATATGGAAACTATTTGTTTTTGGCGAGTTTAACGGTTGAACAAGAAAATCTGGCCCAGCTTGTTTCTCCACCTGCCGCCACGTTGGGTGAAAATAAAGAAGAAATGAAAGTAAATCGCCAGTTTCTATGTTTTGTATATGTTTTCTATTTTAGGAGTATTTATGGTTACAACTTTGTCAATCTCTTTATGTGGCTCTCCCAGCCACCCCCTTCCCATGATGAGGCTCCCGTCCCTGCCTTTTCCAGTCTCCGGTGGACCAGAAGTGACACTCCCATGCTGCCATTCACAGAGGTTCAGCAGTGACATATCCCAAAACAGCACATGACAACTGAGCCTCTGTGGTGCACCCTTTTTACCGCCAGATAGTAATAATGCCCAGTGTATGCCTCTTGGAAGGTAATAAGCTGTCCCTTAAAAAGTAATAATGTCCCTTTAATTCCCACTAAGGTGTAATAATGCCCTTGTTCCCCCTGAGTAAATAATAACATCTTATATCTATCTCTCTCATATATTTCTGTTATCTATCCTATATCTATCTATCTATCTATCTATCTATCTATCTATCTATCTATCTATCTATCTATCTATCTATCTCATATCTACACAGATCAGCCAAAACAATAAAACACATTGGTTATCTTGAGACAGTGGCACAGACTGCATATGTTAGGCAGCAAGTGAACAGTCAGCACTTCATGCATTGGAAGCAGGAAAAAATGGGCAAGCGTAAGGATCTAAGCAATCTGAGGATCTAAGCAACTTGAAGGACCAAATAGTGTGGGTAGTTCCAATTATGCATCGTTAGCTCCCACCAAAAGTGGTCCAAGGAAGGACAACAGATGAATCATGGGTGCCCAAAACTCATTGGTGCCTGTGGGAAGTGAAGACCATCTGGTCTGATCACACAGAAAAGCTACTGTGGCACAAGTTCCTGCAAAAGTTAATGAATAACTCCTTTAAAAGTTTTGTGGAGTCCGTGCCTAAATGGAGTTATTTGGTGCCATGAGGGGGGTCTTACACAATAGTAGAAGAGTGGTTTTAATGTTATAGCTGATCATTATATCTCTCTCGTAACTCTCTAATATGTATCTATCTAATATGTATTGTGGGAATTAGTTCTGTAGCGGTAGTCAAAATGCCGTCAGAGACAGTGAGACTGAAGCCCGTCTCAGACAGGGTTGTCTTGTTCTTTATTTTGTTGCACAAAATAAACATGTAGCCTGTACATTCAGGCCCAAAACACAAATCATCCACTGCTCGGCTGAGCACCAATGAGTTCCCCTGACTCCAAGTGACTTACTACCAACTAATTCAATGTTACCATATTTTACCTCACACTAGGAGAAAATGTCCACTTCGCAAACCTCAGTAACAGTCTGTCCAGACAGGTTCTGTCTCCTCGGATGTCTCACTCTCTCTAGTGCACACCTAAAGGGGTTATCCAAAGTCTAACAGGCCCTATATGAGGGCCTGGGCATTGGGGGAATGTTTTAGACATTGAATAACCCCTTTAATAGTGTAGTAATGAGCTGAACTGTGTTACAAAGAAATCTTGTACTGACCAGGGAGGGAATGGTAGGCCCCACTACCATACCTCCCAACTTTTGAAAATTGCAAAGAGGGACAATGTGTGCCCCGCGCATCACAGCAGTTATTTTCATACTAGGCCACCCCTCTAACTCCGCCCAAAGCATAATTTCTGGAGCCCCTGCAGCAATTTTATTTCTTGCGCTTCATTGTCCATATAAATATTAGCACATAAATCATCAGATTATAGATATTTTAAGGTCCAAATTACACCAAATAATGAAGTTCTGATCTAATTTATAGGTATAGATACTTTAGTAAGGAGCAATTTAGTAAATTTATTAATGCACATTTATCCATTAATCCTCCAGGTCAAAAAGAGGGACTGTCCCTCCAAAAGAGGGACACTTGGGAGGTATGCACTACCAATCTGCCCATCATTCCAGGCCTGAAAACAGGACTTACCAAAGCCCTTAGCAAACTATATCTATCTATCCATCTATCTATCCGTCTATCTACCTGTCTTTGTTTTATGTCAGATATACAGGGGTGGGGGGTTACAATAGAAATATAAATATCGTATATCACCTGAAGTGTAAACTGCACGTCTAGCAGCTGTCATCAACATTAGAGATGAATGAAGCGAGCTTCGAATGTTACATCAGAAGACACTTCTTTCAAAAGTTTGGATTAATACTGTACGGAGATCCATCTCCATACAGTATTAGAGTGAATGGGCTCCAATGAGCCGAAGTTAGTTATTAGTGAAGTCGCTCGTGACTTCGTTGAATAACTTCGGTAATTGATTTTTAAAGTGGAAAATTACTTTAAAACTTAAAACTGAATTCAGCTTTGAGGTACCAGTCATCTCACCTCTAATTAACATATCCAGAATATCTAATAATCCGTCCAATCAACATCCACTTAAAGGGATGTTCTGAGAAGAATAAAAAATACAGACCAGGACTTAAAAATAACGTAAAGAAGCTTTACTCATCCCCACTCTGCACTTCCTGACCCGATTCGACATTTCGGAAATAATAGCCAAGACGTGCTCAGCCAATCGCTGGGTGAGGTGGGTCACCGCTGAGGTCCCAGCGTTATAGCTGTGTCAATCCTGGACAGAAAGTGCGGAGACCATGGCTTCGGTTAGCAGTATCGGATTGGTGGAAGTAAGTGAAATTTATTTATTTTTTTCTGTGGAAAATGCCTTTTATATGTTCATACCATTTTTAAGGAATGATTCCATCTAGTTTTCTATTATGTATATTCATCTGCACTACACCTGACAGAACCCCTATTCCTGCAGGATCCTCTGTAGGATATAACACTCCTCTTTTTGTAAGCAATAACTGTCCATATTTCTTCATTTCCATAAGCACCTTTCCTGAGTAACACTGGTGATTTATTAGGAAGACATCAGAACAACAAAATGCAGAACATGAAAACCCCTAATAGCATCATAAATAAGCGAGGTGCACACAATATACAAAAATAGCACACATTAATAAAAAAAAAAATGGACATGTTAGCGCAGACCCGTGCTGGCATATACCATTCTCAAAATAGGGGTGTCCCCACAATTAATGTACAATATTAAACATTTTAATTCAAATATTGTTAGCTGTTTAACGGCTAAGGGTCATTAATTAAATAAATAATTGAAGTCGATCATTAAGATGAGAATTTGAACAGCAATGTATTGAAAAAAGGATGATACATTGGTCGACGCTCCCCCTGGAAATAAGAATGGTTTTCTCCATTCTCCCTCCCGCCTCATACACTGGAGGGCAGACGCCGCTGCCAGCCAGGGGACGTGCCGAACGTGAGCCGCGCTCTGATTGGCTGGAGGTGTCGGGTCGTCATGGAAACAGGGACGCCAGGGCAGGGGGGAAGTAAGGACACTGAGAGGTAGAGAGTGAGCGGGGCGTCAGGCGGTGGCACAGGGAAGGGAGAAGGCGGCTGAAATGGGGGAAGTGTGTGAGAAAATGGAAACAATACATCATAGGTGAACTCATCATAAATAATATAGAAAATACCATTACCCAGAGGAGTCTCTTATAGGAGTTCACACATCAAGACGTCTTATAATGTCATAGGTGTTTATCATAAAATATAAAGACATACATTATATTATAGAATGGTATGTGAATACCTCCTGACATACAGGCAGGCTGCCCCACTTTACCCCTATAACAACAGACCTCCAAGTGTACTTCTGTTTCTCTGGTATCAGCCATGCCCGATCTTCTCTTCTGTTAATCTTATGGGGGGCCCTGTGGGGTATAGGGCCCCCATCCCAGTGGTAGAACCCCCAGTGATAAGCTACAAATGCCTCTTTAAGCTAGAGTCATAGACCACATGTGTTAAAAGGGTTTTCCAACCCCTAAAATGCTTGGGCTCCTCATACTGGTCATACTTACCCAGCACCTGCATCGCTTCTGATGTCCCCATGGCCGCCGCTGCATCTTCCCATTGCATGGATCAAAACATCCAGCTACAGTGGGGGCAGCCAATAGCAGGCCGCGACGGAAATTAGCCTCCCTAGCGTCACCTGCGATGCTAGGGAGGCTCGTCCCCATGGCGTCCTGCTGTTGGCTAGAACCGTCCCCCATCGCTGGATGTTTTGATCTGCACGACGGGGAGATGCAGCCATGGCGGCCATGCGGGAATCAGAAGCGATGTGCGTGTCGGGGATCGGGGTAAGTATAACCAGTATGAGAGACCTGGGCATTTTGGGGGGCATTATAGAGGTTGGACAACCCCTTTAAAAGCGGAACATCTGCTGTATATGTAGTCTTTTCTTTAAAAATGTCACCCGCTCCTGAGTGCTGTAGGCGCTATAGCCACCGGCTTTGTGATGTTTAAAACAGCAGACACCCGGGGCTAATGTCTGTGATTGGCGATAATGCCAATTACAGACATTTAACCATATTTGTGCTCCCTGCCTTCAAACAGCCATAACTCTTTTATTTTTCTGTTCACATAGCTGTATGAGGGCTTGTTGTTTGCGGGACAAGTTGTACTTTCCAACGCCACCATTTAATATTGCATACGGTGTAGTGGGAAGCGGGAAAAAAATTCCAAACCGGGTGAAATTGCAAAGAAAACGCTATTCCGCTACAGTTCTACGGGTTTCTTATTTACAGCATTCGATGTGCATTAAAACTGATCCGTTACTTTCATTCTACTGGTCAGTACGAATCCGGCAATACCTAATATGTATAGTTTTTCCTGCGTTTAGATGGTGATAAAATAATTAGAAAGTTGCCCTTTTTTTTTTTTTTTTTTTCCTTGTCATATATTGACCCCTATAACTTTTTGGTATTTATGTGTACAGAGCTGTATAGGGGCTCATTTTTTGCGGGGCGGTCTGAAGTTTTTATTGATACCATTCTGGGGTGTGTATGACTTTTTGATCACTT
This sequence comes from Rhinella marina, assembly GCA_900303285.1. Taxonomy (NCBI): domain Eukaryota; kingdom Metazoa; phylum Chordata; class Amphibia; order Anura; family Bufonidae; genus Rhinella; species Rhinella marina. The sequence continues at coordinate 355,162 of ONZH01008369.1, forward strand.
TTTATTTAATTTTTTTTAGAAAAAAAAAGGGACAAAAAAACTGCGAATCGCCATTTGGACGCTTTTTTCCGCGACACAATTCGCCGTATTGAAATTTTTTTTTTATATTTTAAAAGTACGGGCGTTTTCGGTCACGGTGATACCCATGATGTCTATATTTATTGTTATTTAGGTATTTATTTTTTACTTATACGGAAAGGGGGGTGATTTGAACTTTTATATCTTTTTTATTTTTTATATATTTTTTAACATTTTTTTTTAATTTTTCTGTGATTATTTTAAAGCTCAAATATCATCTGATCTATTGTGTTTTGTTTTTTTTCTTTATGAGCAATCATGGATTTACTAGATGCAGTTAAAACCATGAATTGCTCATTTCTTATCCTGGCCTGCCATCTAGTGGCCAGAATAAGAATTGCAGTTTGAAAACTGTAATCCTCACCAGCGAGGATTACAGTTTTCATATGGTGTACAGACACCCCGCACCACCCGGAAGCGTGGTACATAGATTGATGTGGTCAATTGTGAGGCGGCTTTCCCCAGGAGTGCTGCATTCCCGGAGCCCCAATGGCTCCCCTGCACGACGATTGGGGAAGCCGTTTCTTGTGATAGCCTCGGTTCCTCTGAAGGATCTGAGGCTACCATAGCTATAGTTTTTGTGTAACTAATATAAGCTGTAATGCTAATTCATTGCAGTCTATGGGACAAGTAATCTAATGATTCATATTCAAGTCCCCTAAGGGTAGATTAAAATAAAAATAAAATAAAAAAATATAGAAATTCAAATCTCCCCCATATTTCTCACAATAAAAACAAAAATAAATAATACAAAAATAGAGATAATTTACACCGCCATATCCCTAAAAAAAAACCTACAGATCACCCTGGAAAAAATGAACCCTCACACATCTCCATAGACATAACTATAAAATGTTATCAGGGTCAGAATATGGCGATGAAAACAAAAAAAATATTTTTTTCCCCCAAAGCTTTTTTTGCTATTATTAAAGCACCATAAAAATATATAAATGCAGTATCGCTGTAATCATGCTGACCAATAGAATTAAGGCAACAAGTCAGTTTTACTACATAGAGAACACTGTAAAAACTAAACCAATAAAACTGTGGGTGATTTTTTTTCCAATTTCACCCTATTTGGAGCTTCCTACTACATCATATGCAAAATAAAATGGCCAATAGAAAGTACAATTTATCCCTCAAAATCAAGCAATCATATGGCTATGAGAATGGAAAAAAAAGTTATGGCTCCAGGAAGACAGGGAGTAAAAAATGAAAATGCAAAAATGGAAAATTGCCCTGCCCTTAAAGGGGTTGTCTCACCTCACCATACCTTGGCGAGATGAGACACAGTCCCAACCACCTCACTGTTTAAGTAGCTCCCATTGCAGTGCATGACAGCTATGTAAACTGCGTAGAACAGTAAGCTATGGCGTCTCCCTAACTCTAAATAAGTGAGCGCCGGAGTGCTCTGCTGTTTCCCAGCTGGCTGGTGGTCAGGACTGTGGCTCATCGTCTTAGTAAGTAAAGGGGTTGTCTCACTTGAGCAAATTGCATTTATCATATAGAGAAAGATAACACGAGGCACTTACTAATGTATAATGATTGTCCATATTGTCTCCTTTGCTGGCTGGATTCATTTTTCCTTCACATTGTATACTGCTCATTTCCATGGTTACGACCACCCTGTAATCCATCAGTGGTGGTCGTGCTTGCACACTATAGGAAAAAGTGCTGGCATGTCTGGTGGCCGGGACCGTGGGAGTGCGCATAGTCCAGCACTTTTTCCTATAGTGTGCATCACAACCACTACTGTTGGATTACAGGGTGGTCTTGATCATGGAGACCACGTAACCAGCAAAGGAAGCAATGTGGATAATAACAATACATCAATAAGTGCCTTGTAGTAACGTTCTCTTCATGATAAATGCCTTTTGCTGAAGTGAAAAAACACAACTACTGCTATTATTATTACTACTATTATTACTATTCCTATTATTGCTACCAGTATAACCCGGGTCCTGTATAAGTTAACGTAATATTATTTGCAGTATATTATTTATTTCTTAATCCGCTGTATTTCTGTCCCAGTGATCATGAAGAAGGACAATCATGTAAACTGAGATTCCTGCCCTAAGGGTATAATCACACAGTCTGCTTGTGGCTGAGAGACAGAAAACCATTGTTCCCCTAATGGGCTGAATCGCTCACATCGGAAACGTGCTTTCTTTGTCCGTTACAAGTATCCTGTGTGTGGGTTTACTCCATAGATTTGCCACTCTCCCCGAGGTTAGTAAGATGACTATTAAAAGGAAACCTACATCAAAGTATTAGAAAATTGCCAAAAGAACTATTCCTGCATATATACACTACTTTCAAAAAGTTAGGGATATTTGGCTTGTGACTGAAATTTTAGGATGAACCTAAAATGCACTCTAACTTTTACAGGAGAACTTAATGTGAGCTTCTCTAAACTCCTGAATGCACATGTCTAACTGTTCAGTGTTTCAGTACTTTTTGCACAACTTGCTGTTCTCTAACAAGGAGCTTAACAGCAAAATTCACAACAGGTGTTTGACCCATGAATCGCCCAATAAATTTCCTGGTTCAATTAGAATTGGTAATTGAACAGTCCTCCTCATCATGCTGTTCACATTTTGACATCATGAGACCAAGATGACACCTAACAATTGATCAACAGTACCTCGCCATTGAGAGGCGTCAAGATGGATGTTCTCAGACCAAAGTGGCCACTGAGCTTAGAGGGTCACAGAGTGTCATCAGCAGGTTGTGACAGAGATACAGAGAGACTGGAAGTCACAGAAAGGCATAGAAGTGGCCGTCCTATGGCCACATCCCACACTGATGACCGCTTCATTGTGAATAATGCCCTGTGGAACCGGATGATGAACGCCACACAACTCCAGGCACATTTAAGGGAGGCGAGAGCCACCCAAGCATCACATCAGACCATTTGAAAGTGTTTACATCAGCGTGGTCTGCGTGCTAGACGGCCTGCAACCGTACCTGCCCACAGGCGTCATCGTCTTACATGGGCCAGGGAGCATCTACGCTGGACGAGGGACTTTGGTGGTGGTGGTGTTACAGTGTGGGCAGGTGTGTCTAGTCAATACAGAACTGCCCTACACGTTGTGAATGTTAGAGTGCCAAGCCCATACTACTTGAATAACATCATTATTCCAGTCATGAACAACACAGGACTAATTTCATCTTTATGGACGACAATGCTCCAGCTCATCGAGGGCGCATAATTTGGGAACTGCTGCTGGAAACTGAGATACCTGAAATAGAGTGGCCTGCACTTTCTCCAGACCTAAATCCCATTGGAAACCTATAAGATCAGCTTAGTTGCCGTGTAGAGGTTTGTAACTCTGTACCTCAGAACCTCAATGACCTGAGGGCCACCCTTCAAGAAGAGTGAGAGGCCATGGATCAGCAGACAATAAGTCACTTGTGAACAGCATGAGACGTCGTTGTCAAGCTGTAATTGATGCTCAAGGCCACATGACAAGTTACTGAGACACTGACATTTTTGGGGGTATACCCACCATTGTTGTAGGATCTTGTTTCAATAAATTGTCTGAGATGAGGAAATCACCATTGCATGCCAAATATCCCTAACTTTTTGTGAGTAGTGTATATTGACTGTTGGATTTATATCCTGTACAAACAGGTGCAATCTTAATAACATAGTGAAATTTTGATTTTCCTTTGTTTCTTTTGTCTTCATGAGTGGACAATGTCTTTAATGACTATTGCAGCAATCCAGTGAATCACTACTAAAAGTTATTTGGCAAGAGTTAAATGTTGTTATTTAATTTTAAAATCACTTATTTCCTTATGCACTATATATCACAAATGGTTATGTATGGGCAACAAACACTGGCAGTCTCCCCAGTTTCCAGGGTGATGGGCTGGTCCCGCCCCCTGGTTAGTGCAAGTCCTAGCTGAGCATTTCTAGAGGCAAGACCTGCAAGTGTGTTCCTGCCAAGTAGACCCAAAAAGAAGCCTGATCCGTTTTCCTACCTCTTTCCAGGCCCGCTGTCCTTGATTGGCAGGGCCAGGCCAGCGTTTGTCTCCTCCAGCCGGCCCTATGTGCTGGCAGGAGAAGATGAGCGCTGGCCCTGTCAATTAAGAACAGCAGGGCGTGGGAAGGAGGTAGGAAACCGGAGCCTCTAGGAGCAGGGGCAAGGCCACCTCCCCCTGCTCCTAGAGGCTAATTTACATATTACAAAAGTAGGAATTCGGCAGTAAGGGAGCCAAATATAATAATAGCAGAGTTATGGTCTGCGCACATTAGCACATCGCTAATGTCAGCAGGTTTAAGAGGGTTAATGCTGGTAACATAAACCCTTTAAAACCATCAAGGCCATGCTGGATTCAGGCAGTAAAGTGCTGGATTTTTGGCAATAAGACTTTACTGCATTTGGAAAGGGTTAATTGCCACAGGTGCCCACCACACTTTGAGATGGGCTGGCCATCTTATTGAAGATCTGTAGCCTGAGAATTGCAGAAAGGGTTAATGAGAACAGAATTGCTTGGCTGTGGTTAGTTGGAGAGAATGCAAAGTGTACTTAAAGTGAGACTCAGGGAGGATTACCACCATCATTGCTGCTGTGTATACATAACTATTGGGAGAATTATACTCTGTAATATACATCAGAACTGTGCTTTTTGCCTCTTTATGAACTATTACTCCGATTATCTATTCTGAAAAGAGAGGCTTTATTTATTGTATCCAAACAGTCCCATACCTCACAACTTGTAAATGAGTAAAGAGGTACACATTGTGCAGTGCGTTTTTTTCACACTAGGTCACGCCTCTAACTCCGCCCAAAACATAACTATACACCGAATACCACCCAGTCCCCTTAATGCCCCCACATAGTAAATATTCCCTCTTCATGCCACTGCACAGCATTTATGCCCACATTGTGTCGTCCCAGAATTATGCCCAGCTGTTCCCCCAGTAATATGCCCACATTGTGCCCCCCAGTAATATATGCCCACATTGTGCACCCCAGTAATGTGCCCACATTGTGCCCCCAGTAATAAGCCCGCATTGTGCCCCAAGTAATATGCCTACATTGTGCCCCCCAGTAATATGCCCACATTGTGCCTCTCACAGAAAGTAAAAAAAAAACACCACATACTTACCTTCTTCCTATCAGATCAGCCCTTTATCCATCCCTGCTCTTGTGCCTTGCACCCTGTCAACCATCCAGGCAGGAGGCCCCAAAAGTCCAGGGTGTGTCCCAAGGGAAGAAGGGGCGTGCCCTCCTAACACTGCAGTCCCCAGAGAGATGGAGTGAGGACAGCCATTGTGAACCATCATCACTCCTATCAATGTCAAAACCACAACTCCCCTCCGCCATGTTCTTCCACTGCAGGTCACTGCTCTATATATCCAGAAATAATAAAAAAAAAATGTACATTTACTGTGAACTCAGATAAGCCACCAAAAGACCCTCTATTGTCCAGACACAGATAAACCAGAAAAGCACAGACTAAACATAAATGCACTGAATGTATATACAAAAGATAGGCGAGACCTCCACAGGTACCCTCTTTCCCATTCCCACTATCAGAAGTGAGCCTCTGGTTTTATGTCTTAGTGCTGGAGGTAATGTATAGGATACAATGACATGTAAAATAAATGTTCCTAAGCTGCAACTGCAAAACATACAGTCACATGTGCTGTCAAAAGGAAAAAAAAAATTAAAATCACAAAATAGATGAGTCCTCTTGTGTAGAGAGTTCTATTAGGTTAGGCTGTTGTCACATAGTGTTTTTTTTTTTTTTTTACGTTTTTTTTTTTGTTTTTTTTTGCTGCCGTTTTGGCCATGTTTTATAAGGCAAAAATGCCAGCTCCAGATGTTGCATAGAAGTCTATGAGAAATATTAAACAAACAGGCGTTGTTTTTGGAGTGCTGATTTTTCACCCTCAATGTCCCTGGCCTTTAATCCCAGCCCCCACTACCCGACCCCATAGACCTTCACTTTTTTTTTCATTTTCCTGCTTTAAAAAAAACATGTGCAATATGTATTGCAGTTTTAAATGCTTTTCTTCTATAGATTTACAGAAGAAGCAACATTACAGGGGATAGGAAAAAACAGGGTTGTTGGATCGTTTCTAGTCACGGCGCTGTCTTTTTCAGGAGTACAAAAACACTCTGTGCTCAATTATTAGAGTGTTATATTTATTTTAGTATATAAAAGAAACAAAGGTCTACGCGTTTCGAAACGCGTAGACCTTTGTTTCTTTTATATACTAAAATAAATATAACACTCTAATAATTGAGCACAGAGTGTTTTTGTACTCCTGAAAAAGACAGCGCCGTGACTAGAAACGATCCAACAACCCTGTTTTTTCCTATACTACTATCGAGCCCCGGATTGGTATCTTCACCATTGGGGACCCGAGGATCGTGGGCTGCAGTCTAAAAGGAAACCCCTGACGCTGGTGGGGTCCATAAATTACCAGCAACGCGATCTACAGTCTGTTGTGACTTCTCACAACTACTAAAGGTGAGCGCATTATATGCTTTCATTCTGTCAAACCAGCCTGCTGATTTCACACAAGTGGCGCTGCCTGTTTTCCTCCTTTTCTTCTAACATTACAGGGGATAACATACTTTCCTCCAAACAAAATACTAGGCATGCAAAAAAAAAAACATAAAAAAAAACAGAAAGTGCTATAACACACTATATGGGCAAAATGCCTACAAAATACTACAAAAAAATACAGATAAAGTCAGTTGTTTTTTTTTTAGTCTTCCCCCACCATAAAAATGCTTTGAGCAAAACAGTGTGTAAAGGGTCCTTAAAGGGAATCTATCACCACATAACACTATGTCAAACGTTTGGCAGCTGTCCATCTGCACTTGTAAGCACTCGTGATGTCTCTGGCATATCATATGTTTAAATGTTTAATCAATCTACCGAAAAAGGACTTTTTATAATATGCAACGAGGGCAGTACCATTGCACCCAGAGGCTCCTCTCCTAGTCTTCTATGCCACGCCCCCACTGCTGTGATGGACAGGCCAGACAGTCCCTGAAGTCTTGTGAGATCGTGTTCTGTACATGTGCAGTAATGGGATGGAGACCACTGGGCAGATGGGCAATTTCCATCCCTTTACTGCGTATGTACAGAACATGATCTTATGATACTTCAGGGACTACCTGGACTGTCCATCACAGCAGTGGTGGCATGGCATAGATGATGATAGATTGATGGAACATATGGGGATGCCTGGGACATCATGAAACTTTAATTTGGCAGCTATTATGGCTGTTTACACATGTGTAAAATAAACTGAATGAGGAACTAACAAATGTAATAATGATCGTTTGACCCTCTTTGAGTTTGCGTCAGGCCATGTGAAAGGCAATATGAACGAACGCGATCGAACTGCATATTGTCTGCCATCAGCCAGTGTAAGAGGATCCTGAGTCATCACATCACTCAATGAATATGTCTAATTTAACAGTTTCTACTGTGGCTTTGGCCTAACTTTCCCAATGGAAAGGAATGGTACCAATGAATGGTAAATCTGCCAAGTTATCACTGGTGACCACTGTGTTACCTCCATGTCTCATGTAGGCACAGTGACAGCTAAAGCAACTCTACAGGGTGAGGATCCCACCCAACAGCATCTCATGGACCTTTTTGAGTTGAGCATAGTCAGACCTGAAATAAACCTTTTGAAATATCTTTAACAATGTGACCACAGAAGAAAAGGCAGTCACACACTGTAAGCACCAGCAACTTTTTGCCTTCTTTAGGAGGTAGGGATTAGCCGAATGGATTTAAAAATAAATGTTTAACACTTTTCTTATGTGAGAGATTATTGATCTCAGGAATTAATCCAATTGCCACATCTGAGATCAACGAAGACGTGTCTCCCTCCTGTGGTGTTAATGCCGCTGATATCTCACTGGGGAGATTGGCCGCTTTTCTCTGGATCAGTGCAAACCGAATACAGAAAGAGCTCGACAAGGTTGGAAATGGAAACAATACGCCAATCTGTCAACTGATAAAGGTTATGTTGGAGCCCTCCCTTACCTGAACCCCATTCACCACACAGATCTTCCGTCCTAGAGTGGAGGCTAGCAACAGAGGCTACATCTTTTGGGTGACACCACCAAATTTCCACAGTCTTATGGAGGTCCACACATTACAGACCACAAGAAATGGTGGCACATAGTTAAGACAAGCAAAGGGGACTTTGTGTTAGTTTACTAAAGTTTTTTTTTAATGGGGTGTCCCATACAGACCAAATACAGAAAGAGCTTGACATGGTTGTAAATGGAAACAATATGCCAATCTGCCAGTGGGTGAAGGTTATGTTGGAGCCCTCCCTTACCTGAAACCCATTCACTGCACAGATCCTCCCTCATAGGGTGGTATGTTGCTTAGCATCTATTGGGTGACACCACCAAATTTCCACAGTCTTATAGAGGTCCACACATCACAGACCACAAGAACTGGTGGCACATGGGGACTTTGTGTTAGTTTACCAGAGTGTTTTTTCAATGGATTGTCCCAGTTCCTTCTGAACAACCTATTTCTATATTTATGGCATATAGACATTGTAGAGTGTGGTCCCAACTTAATCAGGACCTCCTCTACAAGCCAGACCACAAACAGTGTATTCTATGGCCCATTATAGGTACATGATGTAAATAGCAGTGAAGTAAATTTTCTTAACAGTAACTACATTTGAGTTTTCTACTTTCTTCTGATCCTCAACTGTGTCATGTGACTGACAATCTGACTCACAGCATCTTATATATGGACAAGAAGTCAGTTTCCTATTCATTCATAAGAGAGCATCAATGTGAGTTTCATAGGAATGAATAGAGAAGGTGACTTCCTGTCCACACATAAGATGCTGTGTCAGTTGGAGAGTGTCAGTCACATGACACAGCTGAGGATCAGAAGGAAGTGGATAACCCACAACTACATTTAGAACTAGCAACAAACTAAATGTACATCACTGCTGTTTAACTTTCTAATAGGCCAGAGCATGATTTTTTTGTGGGAGTGTTTCTTTAACTTTATGTGAAATTCGCAAAGTATTCTGGGAAACTGAGCTCAATACCTTCCATAACCTAGAGATAAAAAGGCGAAAAGAAAAAATGATATTGGATATTTGAAATAATCCAGGAGATCTGATAATCAGTCTGCTGAACTCCAAAGCCTCTTGATTTTATTCTCTCACCTTCCTTCGTGGATGTTCTCCTGGCAAAGAGCTGGGTGCTGCTGGGTGACTAAAATACAGAGCAGACACTCTATTTTTTTTGTGTAAAATTTCTCTCCTAATTACAGTCAGGACTGAGGTGATATGGAATGACTCCCAGCCACATAATCACACAGAATGACGTTTGCTGCCAGAAGACTTCAAGTGACTGTGAAAGTACCAGAGGCTTGAGAAGATTGTTTTAGAATGGAATAAATTAACACAATTGGATAAAACAAAAATACCTGTACACTGATAGAATTAAAACCACATGCCCTAGCCATTGAAGCTTAAAGGGATATTCCAGTTTTTAGAAGTTAGCCCCTGTCCACAGGATAGGGCAGTGATGGTGAACCTTTTAGGGACTGAGTGCCCAAACTGCAACCCAAAACCTACTTATTTATCGCATAGTGCCAACACGGCAATTTACCCTAAATACTACAGTCCAATACTGTATATCTTTCATGTACTTTATCATCTAGCTGTAATAACCTGCCTATATTCAATGCGCTGCCTGCTCTGTTCACAGTGCGCCCTGCAGTGATGAATGGTGGGAAAAGTCAAAGGCATATTGGTACACTACAGAATTTTTCCAGGGTGCGGGTGCCCACAGAGAAGGCTCTGACTGCTGCCTCTGGCACCCTATCCTCACTACTGGGATAGGGGATAACTACCGCTGGGACCCCCTCCAATCACGAGAATGGGGGCCCTGAACCTCTTGCAGCCCCCCCCCGAAATGAACAGAGCGGCCAGTCACACATCCACATGGGCGCACCATTCATTTTTATGGGAATTCTGGAGATAGACGAGTACAGTGTTTGGCATTCCCATAGAAATGAATGGAGCAGCTGCACGCATGCCAGACTGGCTGCTCCATTCATTTCAGGGTGGCTGCAGGGGGTACAGGGTCTCCGTTCTCGTGATCAGTGGGGGGTCCCAGCTATAGGACCACCACTGATCTAATAGTTATCCCCAATCCTATAAAGGGGTTTTCTGAGTGTTTTATACTGATGTCCTGTATGTGATTGTTGGGGGTCCGACTCCCGGCATCCTCACTGATCAGCTGTTTGAAGAGGCCACTACATTCAGGTGTCCTCTGTCACATTATCTGGCCTAGGAGCAGAACAGTCCCATTCAAGTGAGTGGGGCTGAGCTGCGATATAAAGCACAGCCAATGTAGGGCGCCGTGCTTGATAAACTGCAAGGGGGCCACAGCGCTCACTGGGGGTGGAGATGAGAGAGATGACAACTTGTGTTAGACGGTTCCTTGGGCCCACTAGAGAAAGTTTTTCTTGTGGCTCAACCCTTATATCATCAATAAACTCTAAGAAATTTTGAATAAGAAATGCATCCTAGAGGCAAGTGATTAACTCAAAAATCAGCTCCAAATGTTGGGTCAGTCCAAATCTGCTTGAGACAACGCCTCTAATGTTCCCCTCAGTAAATAGTTCCCCCAAAATGTCTCCAAAGTGCCCCATAGAAAATTGTGACATATAGATAGTACCTCCCAAACTGCCCAGTATACAAGGTGCTACATACAAGGTGCCAAACTAAGTGGTCAATATAAAATGATGCCATGAGCAGGGACAAGGGATAGTCTCACATGTATCTTAATAAGATTGCTGTATCATACACACAAGTACCAGTTCACAAGGAGGGGAACCCATTGGTGTTAGTCCATTGAAAGCCCTCAATGGAAAAATAGGAAACCAATCTCCAAGGGTCTGCGTTGAAAGCTCCATTCTGTCACATTTGACTAAAAAATTACAGACAATGGCCTGTATGTGTTTCCGTACTTTCTGGAGTGGCAGGGAACGACATACCAGAAGACAGGAGGGGCAGATAATATTCATCAGTCCAAGAGGTGAAAGAGGAATCTTGATGTCTCTACAGTCAGTTGCCAGGTAGTTCCCAGGAACCAGGAGGAGACGCGTGGGTGTTATAAAATGGATGCTGTGTCTACCAAACAGATATGGCTTGGGACTACTTGTGAGGGTGTTATCCTGGCAGCCCTTCACCCTTTAACCTCTATACAGGAATCTGGACTCTGTGGCAGGGGCAAGACAGGCAAAGCCTGGGCCACAATAGATGACAGACACCGCAGCCAGATTCTAGTTCGAGTCTCACTGCGGTGTCTGTCATCCATTACGGCCTAGGCTTTGACTGGCAAGTGAGCACAAAGGGGACATACCTACTGTGTGGGGACAACTAAGGGTGCATTCTACTGTGTGGGGGCACTAACAAAGCATACCTACTGTGTAGGGACACAAAGAGGGCACTAAAGGAGTATTCTAATGTGTGAGGGCACTAAGAGAGCCGGGTGGACTGGGAACCTAAAATGGTCCTGGAAAAAATGCTAAATGTGGCCCTCTGCAATGGGCAGGCTCCAAGTTCATAAAAGACAGGGTAAGATAATGTCCCAGCAGAACCAAATACCACAGTGCAGCTCAAAATACCTACTGCAGCTGTCTCTAATTAAGATATGGAGCAGGGAGCTTAGGAGTTGACATGTGGGCCATAGCTCTGAGGCAGTTCTATCTTCAGCATGCTGTCTGGACTTGTAATGACCCCTATAGTGCCCTAGTAGTTAGCTCCCCAAGGGGAAAAACATTAACATATCCAAGTCCTGTTTCAAGTTGCTGTCTCTGGTGCAATCCACAGGCCTTTTACAGCCTGCAGCCTGAGATGACTGTATCAGTGCTCGATTTGAACACTACCTCAAATAGTGACCTGTGGCCTATGCGTCTCCCATGCCCCACCACAGTATTCAATTGTATTCCCTTCCTGAGGACAGTGATTCAATTGAATTCACGATGCTCCCAGTGTTAAATAACTCTGCAAACATCAGATCATTATGTACCTGACCATGGTCGAACAAGGGTTCTTTGGGCCTACCAGAGAAAAGCTCATATCATCAATAAAGTCTAAAACGTTTTTATTCAAAGAAATAGACCCTGGTGGCAATTTGATGTCTCCAAAGGCAGCTCCAGATTTTTGTTCTCCCTGGGCCACTGTGGTATCAGAGTCTGGACTCACTAGAGGATCCTCTGGCACTCTGGTGGTCTAGTCCAGGGCTGGATATGAGGCAGATACATAAATGGACAGAAATGAGATGCACTGTATGGCCACTTTATTACAGATGCCCTTTTACTGTAGTAGCTAATAGCTGATCTTGGGCTCATTTCACATTGTCCACAGGATCCAATGGGTGGGAAGTTTTCGTCCTAGGAGGCAAATAAAGGGATTTTCCCCAGTTTAAAAGACAGAAGATTGGCAGCTGCAGATGCAAATAAGCACATGACTACACAGCATTAATGACATTACAGTATTCTGTGACATCACAATCATGGCCCTTGCATAAGAAGACCAGACACTACCATGCCTGCTCATTCCTTATAGAAGATCTTGGGCTCTTTTAACATTTTCACCCCAATTCCACCCCATTTGGATTTTATTCCAGCTTCCTTGTTACAATGGCAGTTCTTCATCACCACTGTCCTGTGCGCACAGGCACTGGCTTCCTGTGTGTGAATTAGGGTTTCAATCCATTGTACCTCTGTCTTCAGCACTGTTAGGGTTAATCTTCTTGCTGTGAGCTGCCGCATGGCTGTATCCAATTTCTAATAAGCTGCTCTTATGTATACCTGGCTGTTTCCTTCAGTCCTGGCCTGAGCAGTTGGTCTCGACAGATCTTTCTAGGTCTCTCTCCTGACCTGTTCCTGTTCACTATACTGATCTGCCCTTACCTTTGAATTGTTTCACGGATGTGTACAAATTCCGCCAGCTCTGACCTCTACCAGTTTTCAGTGTATATGTATTGGCAGTTCCTCAGTACCATGCCCTTGTATCTCTGATCTGCGTGGGTCGGCACCCAACCACATAGGGACTATTCCAAGATGTAGCAGTTTGGTGATTCCCCTGCAGCGAAGTCCAGATTCCTGTACAGTGATTTAAGAATTAATACCAGGCGACCACCAGGCGACCACCAGGATAACGTCCACAGGTCTAGCCCAACTGGCTGGTTGGCACAGTGGGAAAAACTAAAATCTTACATTGACAAAAGTTTTCAGACCCTTTACTCAGTACTTAGTAGAAGCACTTTTGGCAGTGATTACAGCTTCCAGTCTTCTTGAGTATGATGCCACAATGTTTGCACACCTGGATTTTGGGACTTCCTGTTATTCTTCACCAGGGACAGACTGGGAACTTAAAGTGGCCCCATGTTGTAGGTGGGTTAAAACTGACACAAGTAGGCATGACCTACACAAGTAGATGGGGTCAGTTATGAGTAGGCAGGGTCAGCAAAACAACATTGCAGCTCAAAATACCATCCCAGCAGAGCCAAATACCAAAGTGCAGCATTAAATGCCATCCCAGAAGCTGCCCATCTGTGGTAGCCATCAATAGCTGTCATGTTCTGTCCTCCTTCTCCAGCTGACTCTAATTAAGGTATGGAGCAGGGGGCCTATGAGGTGGGATGCAGGGCATAGCATCAAGCTGGTCCTACCTTTAGCATGCTGCCTGGACTTCCCATAGTAGTGACCCCAGTAGTATGCTCCTCAAGTGGAAGAAAAAAGGAAGGAAGAAAAAAAATTAAAATACCTGAGTCCCATTCCAAGGCACCATCTTCAATGACATCACAGGCCTCTTCCAGCCTGGTCCCTGCTGCATTTGTACACGACCTCAAATATTGGCCTATAGCCAATGAGGGTGAACAGCAGGGCAAGGAGCCATGAGATCATTATGTACTGGGCCCGTGGCAGTGAGGAAGGCTGGAAAGGCCCAATGGCCATCAGCCAACTAGGAAATTTCCCAGTAGGGTGTATTGCCAGTCTGCCCCTGTTCTTTTCTGCAGATCCTCTCAAGCTCTGTCAGGTTGGATGGCGACCATCGATGAACAGCCATTCTCAGGTCTCTCCAGAGATGTTCAATTGAGGTTTCAAGTTATGGCTCTGACTGAGCCACTCAAGGACATTCACAGGGTTGTCCTAAGCCACTCCTGTGTTGTCTTGGCTGTGTGCTTAGGGTCATTGTCTTGTTGAAAGGTAAACCTTCAACCAAGTCTGCGGTCCAGATCACTCTGGATCAGGTTTTCATTAAGAATATCTCTGCACTTTGCTCCATTCCCTCAACTGTGACCAGTCACCCTGTGCCAACCGCTGAAATACACTACCACAGCAAGATGCCACCACCATGCTTTACTGTAGGGATGATATTGGGCAGGTGATGAGCAGTGTCTGGTTTGTTTGTCCCAGACAGAATGCTTAGAATTGAGGCCAAAAAGTTAAATCTTGGTTTCATCAAACCAGAGAATCTTGTTTCTCACAGTCTGAGGGTCCTTTATGTGCTTCTCTGCAAACTCCAGGTGGGCTTTACTGAACAGAGGCTTCTTTCTAGCCACTCTGCCATAAAGCCCAGATTGGCGGAATTCTGCAGTGATGGTTGACCTTCTGGAAGTTTCTCCCATCTGCACACAGGATCTTTGGAGCTCAGCCAGTGTGATCACTGGGTTCTTGGCGACACTCCCCAGATCACTTAGTTTGGTTTTGCCAGTGGCATAACTACAACTAACTGGGCCCCACAGCAAATTTTTGAACGGGGCCTCCCTAGAAACTTCTTCGCAACCCCCAACTCACATGCAACCCTCACTCTTGTGGCTAGTCAAGATTGAGCTCTCCCAGACAAGGCCTGACAGCCTTTCCATCTGTTTCCTATAGTGTCACTGTATATAATGTCATTGTATAATACTGTTGAGGGGGCCCTGACAATAAAATCTTTTAGTCTCCCTCCTGAGGGGGCCCCTTGTGGGTCTGGGCCTCAAAGCAGCTGCTTCCCCTGCTTCCAGGGGCGGATTGGCCATAGACCTTACAGGGAAATTTCCCGGTGGGCCGATGACCAGGGGGCCTCCAGGGCCCTACTCACAGCCGGCCAGTGTAACTTTTTGGGGATGTATTTTGTGCTGCTGGCAGTATTTTGTGATGGACTGTGGTATTTGGCTCTGTTGGGGGTAGTGTAATGGGCCACGATATGGTATTGCTGGCCCTGCCTTCCATCAATTTGAAACAAACTTCAAAATTGGGCCACTTTTAGTATTTTTTCCAGGGCCACTTTAAGTTCCCAGTCCGCCCCTGCCTGCTTCCCCTATTGCTACGCCCCTGGGTTTTGCGGGCAGCACTAGGACAAGTCTTGAGTATTCCACACTTCTTCAATTTAAGAAATATAGAGGCCACTGTGTTGTGAACTTTCAGTGCAGCAGAATTTTTTGTACCCTTCTCCAGATCTGTGCCTCCACACAATCCTGTCTCTGTGCACCACATCCAGTTCTTTCCCCGATATGCATTGGTATCCAAGCCTGGGCCCAACGGAGGATCCTCTTGTACTTTGGTGGGCCAGTCCAACGCTGTTAACCTAGCTAGCATCCGTGAACAGGGCTGTGGTGGCCTCAGCTCACCAGGAAATTTCTCAGTAGTTTCTATGCTGAGTCCATTGCTGAAAGGAGTATTACACTGTGCCTGGGGCACTAATGGGGAATAATAACTGTGGGACGCTGAGGGGATGTACAGGGCCTGCCCAGCATACTGTAAACTCTTGACTCCTTTTCCTGTCCTGTGCTTGTTTTATTTTCATATTTTTTACATGACTGATTACATAGTGGGGTTGTATGGCGAGTGTGGGCAGTCTTGACTAACTGCAGGAAGGGGGAGGGGGTTGCAGGTAAGTTGCTTGTGGTCCATTCAAAAATTTGCTATGGGGCCCAGACTTTTCTGGTTACACCCCTGCTTGAACTCTGACCATTCATCAGACCATTTTTTCCACTACTCGATAGTCCAGTACTGATACTTGTAACCATTATTGCTGCTTTCAGAAATAAAAAAAAGGTCAGCATCAGAACTCTGGCCAGTCTGAAGCCAAGCAGCTCCGTACACAGCAATCTGCCATGCACTATGTGTGCGTTCACAGTATATGCACATCATCTCCACTCACAGTATATACGCAACTCCTCTGCTCACAGTATATACACATCGCCTCTGCTCACAGTACACACACAGCTCCTCTGCTCACAGTATTTAAAGGCTATGTACACCATTGAGGCCAGTGGCGTAGCTACCGGGGGGGCAGGGGGGGCGACGGCTCCGGGCCCAGTGACTCAAGGGGGCCCATAAAAATAAAAAAATCTTACTTACCTGTTCTGCGCTGCGGCTGCCCTCCGGTCCGCGCTCTGCTCTCTTCCCTGGCGGCGCGCACTATGACCTGACGCTGCACGCAGCGTCAGGTCATAGTGTGCGCGGTCCAGGGAAGAGAGCGGAGCGTGGACCGGAGGGCAGCCGCAGCGCAGAACAGGTAAGAGAGGTTTTTTATTTTTATCTTATGTGGCTGGGTGGGCTGATCTGAGGTCTGATGGGGGCACAATACGCTGATCTGAGGTCTGATGGGGGCACAATATGCAGATCTGAGGTTTGATGGGGCACAATACGCTGATCTGAGGTCTGATGAGGGCACATTAAGCTGATCTGAGGTCTGATGGGGGCACAATACCATGATCTGAGGTTTGATGGGGCACAATACGCTGATCTGAGGTCTGATGGGGGCACAATACGCTGATCTGAGGTCTGATGGGGGCACAATAGGCTGATCTGAGGTTTGATGGGGCACAATAGGCTGATCTGAGGTCTGATGGGGGCACAATATGCAGATCTGAGGTTTGATGGGGCACAATACGCTGATCTGAGGTCTGATGGGGGCACATTAAGCTGATCTGAGGTCTGATGGGGGCACAATACGCTGATCTGAGGTCTGATGGGGGGCACAATAGGCTGATCTGAGGTTTGATGGGGCACAATAGGCTGATCTGAGGTCTGATGGGGGCACAATACGCTGATCTGAGGTCTGATGGGGGCACAATATGCAGATCTGAGGTTTGATGGGGCACAATATGCTGATCTGAGGACTGATGGGGGCACAATACGCTGATCTGAGGTCTGATGGGGGCACAGTACGCTGATCTGAGGTCTGATGGGGGCACAGTACGCTGATCTGAGGTCTGATGGGGGCACAGTACGCTGATCTGAGGTCTGATGGGGCACAGTACGCTGATCTGAGGTCTGATGGGGGCACAGTACGCTGATCTGAGGTCTGATGGGGCACAGTGGGCTGATCTGAGGTCTGATGGGGGCACAATACGCTGATCTGAGGTCTGATTGGGGCACAGTAGGCTGATGTGAGGTCTGATGGGGGCACAGTAGGCTGATCTGAGGTCTGATGGGGCACAATACGCTAATCTGAGGTCTGATGGGGGCACAGTAGGCTGATGTGAGGTCTGATGGGGCACAATACGCTGATCTGAGGTCTGATGGGGACACAGTAGGCTGATGTGAGGTCTGATGGGGGCACAGTATGCTAATCTGAGGTCTGATGGGGACACAGTATGCTAATCTGAGGTCTGATGGGGGCACAGTAGGCTGATGTGAGGTCTGATGGGGCACAATACGCTAATCTGAGGTCTGATAGGGGCACAGTAGGCTGATGTGAGGTCTGATGGGACACAATATGCTGATCTGAGGTCTGATGGGGGCACAATACGCTGATCTGAGGACTGATGGGGGCACAATACGCTGATCTGAGGTCTGATGGGGGCACATTCTGCTGATCTGAGGTCTGATGGGGGCAGGGGAGTGATGTAAAAACTGGGGACACGTTTCCTTTAACATAGGAGTCCCCTTGTTTTTTACTCCTATTAATCCTATATTTTACTGCATTATGTGGTAGAGTATTTAGACTAGGGTATGTAGAAAGTCTATTGCACTGTACTTAGCAGCATAGACGATCTTGCAGTTTATATAGTCATCTTTCTAATACAATATTATAACCACAACTAGTAGTATGTGCCTGTGAAGTTGGAAACGTGCGTTTGGGAAGCCAATAAGTGGGGGGCCCACTCAAGTATTTTCGCCCCCCCTGTGCTGAACCTCTAGCTACGCCTCTGATTGAGGCAATAACTGATAAGGATGTGGCTTAAATAAGTGTTTATGACCTTTTAGTAATTTAGAGATAAGGTTTATTAGATGGCCAGCTCAAAGTGAAAGTACCATTAACACAGCCACCATAAAAAAAATTGCCTGGTCAAAGTTGGAGGTCAAAAATAAGGAGCTGTCAGTTGAGCTGCCTGAAAATTCAGAGCCTGCTACTAGAGAAACTCAAGGCTGCACAGAGACAAGGGTTAAAAATGTTTAATAGTATAATAGTTTAATAAGACCAATTGAAACATTTTTCTTAGCTCAAAATGAGTAAAATGCAATAATAATAATAATAATAAAAAAAGAATAGCAACATCTCCTAAGCTCACAGTATATACAAAGCTCCTCCACTCACAGTATGTAAATAACATACATGGATGGAGCTCCTGTTCATTGCTAGTCAGTGACAATCTAGTCCAGAAGCTGCGGGTTGTCCACTCTGGCTTTAGATTTACTCAGCTGCTGTGCCCTTGGACCTGCCCATTTACATTTGGACAACTTTATCCTTCCCACTGAGCAGCTTCCAAATACAGTATCTATAAGTCTGAATTTTAAATATTCCACCAAAAAATCTATTAATGTATTTTTATTTTCTGAGAACTTTGGTTACAATCTGCCAGCTATTCCTCTGGTGAATGCAGAAGCTGGCATAATGTGGAGCAACAACCTCTCTGTATGTGAAGAGTTAAGCGCCAGAGGCACAGAATTCGATAACCAGCCATGCCCAGTGACAGGCACGGATCCGTATAATGTTATTGCTACAGCAGTTTTGCAGCTGTCTAACAAGCGTGGAAGCCCGACTCACCTGCCTGTAAAGGCTGCTAAACAAAGGGGGCTATGGAAAGGGGGGTGATCACTGACGAGCTCGGGCACCATTCCAAGACGGCGGATTGGCATAAAGATCGGCGGATACATTACCGTCCTGCTTTATTCTGCAGATAATTATTGCTGACTGTACAGATGAAGGTGTTGTCTGCAGAGCTGAGCGCCGCCTCGTTTAGACATGCAAGTGACAATCAGGGGGCCCCCAAGACTCATCTACATTAAAGATGTCATCTCACCCAAGAGACTGTTCTGTGGCATTGTCTCATTAATCATAGATCTGACGGGTGCTGGAAGAGGCCCCAGTGAGAGGAGGCTTCTTGCCATTCTTTGAAATAAGCCCCTCCAGTGATAGATGCCTCTGATACTTTGATTGCGATGTATTGTGCACAACATAACATGGGCGAAGATCTAATCTTTCATGTTCGGGGCTTAATTACTGTTGTAATCGAGATGAGGAAATTTGCTTCCACCCTTATTATCTCTTCTTACCGCAAACTTTTTATTGTAACTTGTGATCACAGAGGAATCGGCTATATACTGGTGTTCAGGGTCCACTGTGAAAGGATGGGGACTACACAGCTCATCATTTCACTTCAGTCTTTGCCGGGAATTTATTGAGCCATGAACTCCAGAATTCTGGCTTCAAAAACTCACAGTAACCCCTAGTGTTTTGCTACTTTTTAGGCTTATTTGCTGGGAAAAAAATTGCATCATTTTCAGTTTTTAAGCATAGTTTTGTGTATGGAACTGTATGAGGACGCATTTTTTTGCGGGGCGATCTGTATTTTTCATTGATACCATTCTGGGGTGTGTACAACTTTTTGATCGCTTTTTATCTAATTTTTTTGGGAAAATAAAATGACCGAAAACAGCGAATCAGCCCCCTCTTGACATTTTTTTCTGTTCTGCAGTTTTCCATATAGGGAAAATATTGATATAATTTTAGTATGGCCATTTTCACATGTGGCTATATCCATGATATGTAGGTTTTTTGTTTTAATTTTATTTTGAGGAAAGGGGTGATTTGAATTTTTATATCTTTTAAATGTTTTTATTTTAAAAATAATAATTTTTTATTATTTTATTTTATTATATTATTTTTTTTACAATTTTTCTTATTGTTCCCATAGGGAACTATAACAAGCAATCATTTGATTGCTATTTTCAGATACTCCAATGCATGAGAAATTTACTAGTTTCCTATGGAGCACTGCTACAGGCAGGGTCTCCATAGGAAACACTATGCAGCAGCGTCCTGTCGTTCTCTATGAGAGGGGCTGCTGCAAACACGCAATGCAATCCGACTTGGATGGATTGTTTGTGACTGTTGCAGTTGCAGCATGTCGCATTGTGACTCCATAGACAATCATTACAAAAAATTGCACAACTTTTCTGCAACACATGTCACCGTGTAGTCCTAGTCTAAAATAGGGTACACAGTGGCCCCAAGGAGGAGAAGGAGGGCCGTTCACACATGTTGAAATCTCTCTCCTTTGGAGTGGGTTCACATATGGTGGATCCACTGTGGATTTGCCATTGCAGATTTTTGTTGTGTTTTTTTCTTTTACTTCACTGTGGACGTACCTTTCGAGTCTATGAGAGGTACTGTAGCTGCCAGCGTTGAGGGGCGGGGAAAAGGGGGTTTAGTAGGATGGTTGGGGGTACCACAGAGACACATGACCCAACGCCCTAATCAATGAATATGTCATAAATGTCTATTATCAGAATCAGAAACCTCCTAACTTTGTGGATGGTCAAGAAGGGATACTTACAGCTCATTAAAGGGGATGTCCCACAAAAAATATTCTTTAGTTTTCAAACCAGCGCCTGGATCTGATTACTTTTGTAATTGCATTTAGTTAAAAATTTAGTATAGCTACTGAGTTATTCAATAAAATGTATCTGTATAGCGCCACCTACTGTTTGTTATTTTCTTATTTCTTAGACCTGCTCACTGAGATGGCCGCACATGCTCAGTTTCATCCTGCAACTGCCTCCTGAGCTGTGATAGGCAGAGCTGAGACACGCCCCCTTAGCTGCATCAGAAAAGACACTCCCATTGAGCTGTCATAAATCTAGCAAAGTAATGAATGTGGAGATTTCTGGATCTATGTGAGGTACAGGGCTGGTTCTACATTTTTACATTAGTCATGAGATAGCCCCTTTAAGTGAAAGATCCAATCACTGACTGAGGCGGGTCATAGCTGCAGCCAGTGATTGGCTAAGCAACATCCACAGTGATTTCCTGCCGTGCAGGAAGTGGAGGACAGTGGGGATCCTTGAGAAGTTGTGTGGGTTTTTTTTTTTGTTTTTTTACAGCATGTGCAGCCCTTGGCAGAGATTTTTTACATGCGCTGGAATACCCCTTTAAATAGTAACACAAAAATAATCTGATTATTGTCATTTTAAGGCCCAAATTGCACCAAAAATGAAAAAATATATGTTAAAGTCTAAGATACAGGTAGGAACCTGACAGATTTCTGGCGAAGTTTAAGTTTATTAAAGCACTTTTTTTCCCCAGGTCAACAAGAAGGACATTTAAGGAGCAAAGAGGGACAGAGGGATTTGGGTCTAAAAGAGAAACTTTCCTTCAATAAGGGGGACATTTTTGAGGCAAGTCTGTCAGCTCTCACGATGTCTGTTTTAGTCAGTACTTGTGTTCCTCATAAAATAACAATTCTGGATCAACTTTTAACTCTGTTGTGCTGTTCCTCTGTTTTTCCTCCTGGAAATGTATGAATAAATTGACAGCTGGGGTGTTGCCTCTTGTGAATGTGTCTCTACATAGTCCAACAGTGTTCAATCAGTGCTGACAACAACCGTCTAAACTGAAATAGAAGCCATATTGGTTGTCATGCATGGTTAGCACAAACACGTGATCGCTGGTTAGAAGATAATTTATTTTTTTTTGTGGAAATTACTACTAGTCCTTGGCCCAGCGGAGCTTACAATCTAATTTCCCTACCACTGGTGCACACATACAATGAAGCCAATTTCCAAAGGGAGCCGCTCCAACGTACTTTGAAGTAAATTATTTTTTCAGTTTCTCCTTGCTCTTCCTGTTCCAGGCCCTCATGTCTTCATTACAGTGAAGTAACAAGGAGCCAGGTGGTGACAGGGGTCCGTTTCTCAATCTGTTAGGAGCCACCGACACTTCTCCCTATATCATCCCCTGTCCCCTGGGGACCCCATTGTGTGATTAGTTACAGGTGTGGCTGCCTCAGCTGTCAGGGTTTTCTCACAGGCCAGACACCTGCAAAGAGGCAAGGAGAGGGCAGGAATGTGGCATAATGGCCTCGTCTGGGTCATGGCAGAGCACAGGTGGGGGGTTGGGCACCCAGGTGGCCCATGTCTGTTGCTGCTGGGATCATTGAGGGATTGTTTTCCCTCTATTCTTCCACATGTGTGTCTATAGTAGACGTGTACACAGTTCTCTGCGAGTGACCCAGCCGAGCAGTGATTTTTCACAGTGTCACATTACAGAGAACATGAGATACAGGTGTCAGACATGGGCCCATCCGACCTTCTGACCTTGCCGAGCAGATCCTTTTTCAGTTTTACTAAACCAAGTAGTCGGATCTCTTGTAGATTCATCATAGCTTGTTAAAGGGACGCTACATTCCAGAAGTCTATCTGATCTCCATTAGTCGGGCAGGTGAATGCAATCTATTGTTTCCTGTTATCAGCCAGTGTCATAAAACTGGCTGAATGTTGTGGTCTGCAAGCCCAGAAAAATCCCTGGCCCCTTGACAACTACTACTAGACAACCCATGGCAGAAGCGGCAATCCTTGACATTATATAGCAATCTGGAGTGATCACTTAAAAGATCTTCCCCAAAATTAAAGGGGTATTCACATCTCACAAATGTAGTTTGTATAGTTAGATATAGCCATACCAATATTATTACTAATAGAATGTATTTATATAAAATGTACCGTTTAGAAGATTTACCTATTTGTATATCCATTGTCCCACACACATCAGTCAGGCCGTTGCCCCTAGTTACGGCCACTGTGGCCATGTAGTAGTGATGGTCGGCTTGCTCCTTTTCAAACCCGCTCTGAGGTAACTGCTGTATTGTGAACGCACATTGCATGAGCATGCGCAGACACATCTTAGGGTACTTTCACATCTGCGTTTTGGGCGCTACCAGTCCAAAACGCAATGGTCAGGATCCGTCCAAAACGCAGAATTTATAAATGGATCCTGCCCCATAGGGATGAATTGATCTTGGAACAGGATCCATTTCTCTGCGTTTTGGAAGCGCAGACAAAAATGCTACAACCCTGAGATGTGTCTCCGCATGCTGATGCAATGTGCGTTCATAATACAGCAGTTACCTCAGAGCGGGTTTGAACAGGAGCAAGCCGGCCTCCACTACTACATGGCCGTGGTGGTTGTAACTAGGGGTAACTGCCTGACTGATGTGTGTGGGACAATGGATATACAAATAGGGAAATCTTCTAAACGGTACATTTTATATAAATACATTCTATTAGTAATAATATTGGTATGGCTATATCTAACTATACAAACTACATTTGTGAGATGGGAATACCCCTTTAAGTAATCGGTAGTAAATGAAAATCCTTTAAGGGAATTCTAGGATTAGACATCATCCTACCTAAGGCTTGTGTCTGGCATTGAAGCTCTTCTCCTCTGACGTGAATGGGGCTGAGTTGCAATACCCCACACAACCTATGGATAGATGTGGCGTTGTTTTTGCAAGAAAGCCATGTTTTTCTGGTTCAATGTTTTTTTTATTGAAGTTTTTCAAAGAAATATTTTTTTGTTTTTCTGAACAATACAATACAACAATAGGGAATGAAGTATACAGTACAGTGGTTGCATACAATAAAGTATGTTTGGAGACAGTGTAGTAGTATAGCATAGATGTTAACATATAGATTGAATGGGTTGTCGTTGGAGTAGTCATGAGATCGGTAATTACTCACACTAGATCCGATCGATGACTCCCCCTATATAAACAAAGTTGAGTTTGGTTACAAGTTTTAAAGTGGTTTTCCACTTTAAGAATAAAGTACCAAAGTTATTCAAAGAAGTCTTGCGTGACTTCGCAAATAACTGACTTCGCCTCATCACAGGCAGTACAATTTTATGCTGTACGGAGACGGATCTCTGTACAGCATTAAAGCAAAGTTTTTAGAGAAGCGACTTCAGATCTAGCATCTGAAGCTTGCTTCGCTCATCCCTGCTGACAACCAATATGGCTGCCATTATATCTCCCACAGTGGCTGTCACCCAGTTTTCCTTGGAGACCGCTAAATTCTTAAAGGGGTTGGCCAGTCAACCCCACTCACCTATCCGCAGTCCCACCTCTGCTCGTTCCCAGTCACTTACGGTTTCCACAGGACCAAGAAGTGGCCTGGTCCCCTGACTGCTGCTACAGGCCTCAGCAGTCACAGCAGTGAAGCACCAGTCAGCTGCAAGGCCGAATAACCCCTTTAACAACATGACAGAAGTGAGAGACTCAAGGACATAACTAAGCACTAGTGAGGTCATTTATCAAACTGGTGTAAAGTAGAACTGGCTTAGTTGCCCATAACAACCAATCAGTTTCCACCTTTTATTTTTGACAGCTCCTTTGGAAAATGAAAGATGGAATCTGATTGGTTGCTATGGGCAACTATGTCAGTTCTACTTTACACCAGTTTGATAAATGACCCCCTATGGCTACTATTTAAACTCCTTTGTCGTTTGTCACCCAGCTTTCCCAGAGTGCAGAATGCTGATATCCTCCAGTATAACTGCACAGAATTACCCTCTCCCTTTACATCTCAGCCAAGACGTTCCTAAATTACAGGACAAATTATACATGTTAAAGACGTCTTAAGACCGTCCCAAGGAGTCTGTTCAACCCACATAACAAATCCCTCATTCATGGTTTGGAACAAGTGTCCTGTAGGCAGAACGCCCCCTCTGTCAACACTACCCATCTGGGCATGACGTCTTCTGGTGCCCATTTCCATGTTTCCTGAACCACTTCCACAAACCCTAAGGATACTCTGGTAAACAAACACAGGGGACGGAAGACATCCATCACCAGGTTGAAGGCGTCCTTTTACTCAGTCTGCCTGCCCCTGTTACCCTGTCTGGACCCAAGGGTCACAGGGATTTATTTTAGGAAGCTGCACAGTGCAGGTCAGGAGCAGATCCGTCCTCCTTACACTTAAGATTTTGTTTTCTGTGTTTGTCTAAGGACTTTGTTTGGACTGTGCCTCCCTTCTTGGAAATCAGTCTGGACTCTTAATTGCAGGCAGGGAAGAAACTGGTATTACAGGCTAAGTGCCTCTGCTAATGGCCTCCACCGACTGATGTTTATGTCCACAGGACCTTAGTGTCCCAAACCTGAGGCTGTTACCTCACAAACCTGGTAGGAGACCCTGTCCCTTCTTTATGTCTGCTTCAGTACATTTTTTTGTTCCTCTATTGTGACTCCTAGTAATGTATGCATGAACCGACTACTGGGTGTTACTATTCCTCTGGTTATTTGCCCATGTCCCTACACATATTGAGGAAGTCCAATCAGACTGCGTAGGGATGCAACCTTTTTTGGGGAATGGTAAGCCCCAGTTGCCAATTTAGTCATACATTTCCAGGAGGAACAACAGAGGAACAGAAGCACAAGACACAGTTCTAAAAAAAATGATGCTATTAAAAATTCTTATTCCCTGTAAATTATGATTTGTTAATACTCTGCATTGCGCAATTCCTCTGTTACTCCTCTTGGAAATGCATGAATACATTTACAACTAGGGGTCACCATTCAAAGGCTGACAGCTTTGATTGGATAGCAGCAGAGTATGTAGGGTCACATCCCCATCTACAAAGTTATCAATTTAGGCCTTGTGCACACAACTCATTCATTTCTAGATGGCCATGCACACATCTGTATTTTTTGCGGCTCTTCCACACATTATACAGCATGTTCTATTCTTCTACGTATTGCAGGTGGGAATAGCTATTTCTATTGGTGGCATTCAGAATGCACGCAGAATCAGCCAAAGACCATTCTTTTCAAGGGTTAAATACAGGAGTCGTTGGCTAGGGTGGCTGACCCGATTATAACTACAATCTACAATTGTAATTTACACTTCAATTATAATTGTATTGAGCTCCACCAAGCATCTGCTTCCAATGTAATACTCCCTCTGCTGGTCATACTGATGAACTACACACACATTAAACATCCTTTGTTCTCCTATGACAATGGTCTGGGGCTGAATGCAATAGGAGAGGTACAAACACATATAATACACACTTATATCACTATTCTGCATTAAGATGTATAAGACAGATAGGGAACAAGAACACTGTATAAAATATATTTTTATTCAATGTGTTGTGACTATTTAATGATTTTCAACCAAAGCAAAGGCAGAAAGGTGGCGGAGAGAGACAATTATACATTACATATCAAACATGGATGTACCTGGAGGATGGACTGAAAAAATTATAGAGACAATGAATGTGGGTTAGGCTTCATGCAGACGAACTTATTTTTTTTCGTGCCTGTTCCGTTTTTTTTTTGTTTCCTGTATGTGGACACAAGTCCTTCGCTTCAATGGTGCCACAAAAAAGGAAATGGCTCTGTGTGCATTCAGTGCCCGTATAACCGTTCCACAAAAAAAAATAGAACATGTTCTATTATTGTCCTCATTACAGACAAGGATAGGACTGTTCTATTATGGTCTGGCTGTTCCGTTCCACAAAATGCGGAATGCACACGGCCGGTATCCGTGTTTTGCCGATCTGCAATTTGCACAAAACATTCAACAGTCATGTGCGTGAGCCCTTAGGCTACATTCACACGACCATACCAGTCTTGTGGTCTGCAAAATACGGATGTGGTCCGTGTGCATTATGCACTTTTCGCTGGCCCCATTGTTAAAAATGCGTATTATTGTCCACATAGACAAGAAGAGGACATTCATAAATTGACTAAATTGACTGAAAATACGGTCATGTGAATGTAGTCTATGGCGATTTGCGGACTGCAAAACGGATACCGTTGTTTTAATGTAGCCTTATAATGAGGATATGTAGCATTTCCAGTGATATATAAAGGCTTTGGCTCTATGACAGGAATCAGCAATCTCCGGCACTCCAGCTATTCAGAAACTACAACTCCCAGAATGCTTCATTCAATTCTATTGGAGTTAGAAGAGCAGCCAAACATCTTTGTAGTTTCACAGCAGCTGGGGTGCAGAAGGTTGCTGATCCCTCCTCTATGATCTGAATAATACAGACACTAGTGAACATCAATCCCCTTCTACGGGACCAGAAAGGCTATGTCCATGCCATGCAAGGATTAGCACTAGAGATGAGCGAGCATGCTCGGGTGCCATTTTTGCGTATTTGCGTACGCGTTTTAAAATTCCTACGCTATTCATACGCATATTTTAATCTATACGCAAATGCGTATGAATAGCGTACAAATTGAATTTGTACGCTATTCGTACGCATTTGAGAGTCAAATCCCTTTAAGGATCTGCGGCAGAGGCAGATCCTCGGACAGAAAAATACGTTGCGTGAACACTCTGCACGCTGATCCTGCAGTCATATTCCATCTATCTGCCTTCTATTTCTTGCTCTTGTACATTTAGTAGGTAAGTAAGTAATGGAAGACATGATAACTCCTTGAGACCAGCCCGATGCTCAGCTGAGGATCCCAGGGCAGAAAATTCCCGCGACTGAAAATCATTAGGAAAAAGCTTATCTCCTGGGAGAACAAGAGGTGAAAATATTCACTTAGCCCGATCCCTCTCCCCCATGACAGCAAGTTTGACCAACAATATACTAATATGTACGGCAGTCTCCTCCGTTTTTATTTTGTGATTGAAAATGTTTTATTCTATTGCCTGAACTTGATTATAGGGGCTGCTGTCATGGTTGAGCTGTTCTTAACAGCCTTTCGAGGATAGCTTTACAGCAGTCAGATGGGCCATAGGTACAATGGACAGGAAGGGACCTCGTTGACTTCTATGGGAGTTTTCTAGGCATGCCCTGTGACCTGTGCAGAGGCCAAGAAGGAGTAGATAAGCTCTGACAATTACCTATTGTGAATAATGGATTCTGTGTTATCTGTATATATAGGTGATATTCCTCATTGTAATCCTGCCTATAATGATAAGCAGATAACTGCAGTAATCTGTACAGATCAAGTGGCGCCTATTATTAGGTTTAGAGACCAGTGCAAAAACTGCAGGATTGTATAGTTTTTGTTTAAATAAACTAAATAATAAATTAATAAAATAAATAAACTTAAATTGAAATGAAACATGACTAGCGATGAGCGAAGCAAGTTTCAGATGCTTCATCCAAAGCCACTTTGTTCAAAACTTCGGAATAATACTGTACGTAGATCAGTCTCCGTACAGTATTAGAATGTATGGGCTCTGATGAGGCAAAGTAAGTTTTTGCGAAGTTGCACGTGACTTTGGTAGTTGATTTTTTAAAGTATTAGTCGGAACCAAAGCGAGTTCGGTTTCAAGTTAAGTGGTTTTCCATCTGAAGCTCGCTTCGTTCAACACTAAACATTACCAAAAATTCTTTAAAAAATGGGTTTAAAATGAAAACATGATTTAAACAATAGGTCATTTTCTGATGACACATTCACTTTAAGAGACTCTCTTCATTAGTCGCTCTGCACTCTGGTTAAGAGGAGATCTAGAGAGGGATAATCCCTTTAAATGGGTTTTCCCACCATAGAAAGAGAAGTCATATGGATCGGTGTCTGACTTCTTGGTCCCAGTGATCCTAGTTTAGAGCTGCAGCTTCTTTACAGTCTTCTCAGCACTGCAATGCTACAAAAACTTTTTAAAATATGTTTTTATTTTCTGACATTTAATTCCGTTTCCTTTAAGCCTGATTCGGACGGCCATTCTGATTTCCGTCCAGATGGCGTCTGGGTTTATCCTTCCCCCCCCCCCCTCACAAGTCCATTCATTTGAATTAATAGGTCTGAGACGGAAGAAGAAGCATTTTCTCTGCATAGACTGTCGAACCATTAATAAAGATGGACATCTGAGTTGCACCATTTCCTTTAGGCAAGGGCTACACTGGTTGCTCAACAACTGGCACGGCCAAGATCGATGAGTAGCAGTGATCCCATAGAAATGAATGGGATTGTCGCGGCATTCCCATTCATTTCTATGGGATCACTGCTGCTCAGCGATCCTGGCCGCAAACAGTGTCGCCCTTGCCTTTAAGAGGTATTCCAGCTGTTTCACTTTATCTATTACAAGAACGTGGAATGAACAGAGCGGCCAGATGAGCACGCATGCAGCTGGTCCATTGTTCTCTATGGGAATTCTGGAGATGGCAGAGTACTGGGCTATCTCCAGAACCTCCATAGAAATGAATGGAGCAGCCACACACATGCTCAACCGGCTGCTCTGTTCATTTCATTTCCATTCTCACTATCGGTGGGAGTCCAAGCGGTAGGAACCCCAACGATCTAATAGTTATCCTCTATCCTGCGGATAGGGGATAACTTGAAACAACCAGAATACTCCTTTAATTTCTGAGTGTGCTGTTCAGGTGCAGTCTGGATAGCACATGGATAGAAAATATTGCTGTGTGAATGGGGCCTAACAAGATTATGAAAGCATCTTGCCTGCCCTGCTGCAACAGCAAGAGATGAACGTTATCGGGGGTATCTGTTAGGGGCCCCACCCAGATCATTGACTTTTATAGGAGTCACTGTGCAGAGAGGGGAAGAGAGAAGGATCCCTGTGGTGACAACGCTGCTAGTGTACAGAACACAAGTTGAAAAGTGACAGCAAGTGTCCTCTATTGGCCTAAGGCCGGGTTCACATCACCATTTCATTTTTCGTTCTTATGATCCATCAGAAGGACAGAAAATTAATTCTTTATTTTGAGCATCCGTTGTGCTCATTTTGCAGTTCTGTCTCAGATCCTTTATTTTTTATGGGTGAAAAAGTCCTTTGTGGAAGACTTTTTTTTCCCCATCAAAAATAACAGATCTTAGACTGAAATGACCAAAACGGAAGCAAAATAAGCACCACGGATGCTCAAAATAAAGGATCCATTTTAAATTTTTTTCATTTGTTCTTCCGGCAGATGAGAAGAACGGAAACTAAAACTGTGATGTGAGCCTACCATAATATGAGTGCTTTGAGTGCTAATTAACATAAAGGTTGATTAATACAATAGGTCCACTTTTGATAACGGATTTATTTTAATGAAATACACTATGAACAATGGACGTGTTTTATTTTCTCTCTTTTTTTTTTTTTTTACATTTTAAGCAAAACAATAGAAACAGCTTATAAAAGGCATAAAAAGATTGTTTACAAATGTCCAGGTCATAGAACGTTCTCCATGTTCCACATCTACAATCCAGACAGATAGAAGTCAGTTTAGGCAGTGAATTATACAATTGAGGCTGCATTAATATTGCCGTGTGTGATTTGTAAAATGTGGTTCATGTGACAGCCACATTTCCGGGACCAACCACGGCTAATGTTAGCCACATTCACAGAACCATACTGATCTATGATGCTGTGAGTTCCTGTCCTGTACACATAGTATTATTTGAGTACAGGGCAACAGACCACCGGTTGGGATGGAACTCATAGCATTATAGATCACTATGATGCAGTGAGCTTGGATCACATGAGCCGCAGCCAATCACGTGGCAATGTGAATGCAGCTCAAGGACAGCACCACATTAAGGGCTCATTCAGATGGCTGTATGATGTCCGCAAAAATACGGATCTGTTTTTTTGCGGATGTCCGCAAAAAAAACGATAGCATTCCGTTTTTTTGCGGACCCATAGACTTCAATGGGGCTATGTCCTGATTTTCACGGACAAGTATAGGACATGTTTCATTTGTTTTGCGGAGTCATGGAATGGAAAAAAAGGACCCATAGAAGTGAATGGGTCAGTATGTAATCTGCAAAAAACGGATCCGCATTTTTGCGGATATCATACGGTCGTCTGAATGAGCCCTAACACTTTACAGACTAAAGATTTTTATGACACATTGCAGGACAGCATTCCCCCCAACAACCTCCAGAAAGTGGGGGTCCTGTTCCTTCTTGTTAATGGATTTACTGCCCATTGAAATGAATGGGATAAATCATTGTTGGTTTTTCCAAAGGCCCAGTAATTTCAATGAGGAGTGAGCCTTCATGTGCAATTACCTATTCACTGAAAACACCTCAATATTTCTCAAGATATTTGGGGGGTTTAGCTGCTGAGCCTCCACCCATCAGACCTGTGTGAGAAAATAAAATGGTACATTAAAAAGAGACATTCCTGGCAAAACTGCTTTTGGGTCCATTGACTGTAGACTGTCCATAATGCCAACGCAAACAGTGATTCCGCAGTATCCGAACACCGTGTATATCCTGTATCACAGGCCAATTAACCTGAATGGGTCCGCAATCCGGAGGCATGGATTGGAAGCCCACAAAAGCGCTTCCGCTTTATATATATATTTGCCATATATTACTGATCGTGCAATACAGGATTCACAGGGCCGGTTCGTGGTATGTTTGTGTGAATGTACCCTTACCATGCTATGCCAAGAGTAGGGTCCGAGGGGCGGAGCATGACACAGGGCTTCGAAGAACACTAAATAAGGAAGTCATGCTCTGCCCCTTAGCTCTAGGCACTGAGGATAGCGGTATCACAGGGATCAGCATCGTCCGGCACTCCAGAAACTACCACTCCCAGCAAGTTATATTCACTCCTCACTCTCCAAGAACAGACGAGCAAGTGTGCATGCTGGGAGTTGTAATTTCACAACACCTAGCGTGCCGGAGGTTGATGAACTCTGGACCTTTTTGGATATTCTGGTCAACCTACCTATGGGTCTGTAGCAGCATGTAGCCCCTGCTATGCCGACTTCAGCAAAAAATAAAAATTCTAAAATACAATCCCTTGTATAACGGAACAGTGACTGTCTATATTCCCTTTTGCAGCTAACTATATACAGTAGATAGACTGTCATCACTGTATGTATGCACCTTCACTAATGCTTGCCAGGGATATAGGATAAATGTCATACAAAGTGGGTGACATTTTAACCATTCGATTGTGCATGATATTCGAGAAAAGTACCACCGATGTGCAAATGATGACCGGCTTAAATGGACCTCCCTATTAAACACAGTGCTCAGTTACATAGCTTTTGCTCACCAGACTAAAATGTTTCCATCCCTTTCCCCTTCTGGAGTGGAAAAGCGAACAGTGGTCTAACAGGGAGGTCTGCGGTCCCTTAAAAAGAATCTGTCAGCAGATTTGTACCTATGTGTACGAGGTGTGATCACATTTTCACTGCCTGGTCAGTAAAGTGGAGAGGGCGCGGCAGTTGCAGAGAGAGCTCAGCCTCTAGGTGTAATGGTAACGCCCCCGATGCTCCTAGAGGCTCATTTGCATATATATTAAAACTTCATTATCCTCAGCAATGCGAGCACTTCTGAACATTCAGCTGCCAAGAGTACATGTAACAGCTCAGAGAGTGTCATAGGTACAAATCTGCTGACAGATGCTCTTTTAGCTCTAAAGTCAGTTCTACAGTTTTGATAGATTTTTTTATTTATGTAAATCAACACCTCACATTAAATTAAAAAAAAAACCCTGCCAAAAACTGCCCAAATTTGTTAATGCTAGATTGTAAAGCTATGATTTGTGATGTGCAATGAAGTGGGGGGAGGGGATACTCATAATTTATGATGATTGTTCCTTGTCCACCACCATATACAATTTGAGAAAGACTTTAAGTTACTTAAAAGTACAGAGGTCAGTCCAGCAGACCAATCCAAGGTGAACTTCACGCCAAAGATAAAGTATTTAAAGAGGACCTCCTCTGTACCCCATAAAATACAAACACTGGAGCACCTTTATTCATGACTCTGCATTGTGCCGTTCCTCTGCTTTCCTTCTCAACATCTCAATTGACAACTGGGCGCTAAGATTCCATCTTTTTTAAAGGGCACAAACCCAACTGGTAACGCCTACATTCATCATTTTTAGTCAAGATCTAAGAAAAGATACTCCAGATTGTAAATTCATGAAGAATACACGAGAGCTGACAGGTCCTCAGGAACGCGTTCCTGCTAAAGCAAACGCCCCATAAAATGGTCAATAAAAATATGAACGTTTTCAAGTTTCAGTTTTGTTTCATTCAGAATAAAGTATTTAAAAATGATTTTAGTTCTCTTTTTGTTCTTCTAAATCTGATCGTCTGCCCCCAAGGCACAGAAATGACAATTTAATGTCTCTTGTGCTATATGTAGTGTACAACTGCCGACCTTTCTTTACTGAAACTAGATCCACAATAATCCCCATTATCACCGGACTGGACTATCCATTGTCTGATCCAGAGACAGCAAGATTAAAACATGAGGAATAATATATAAAAAAATTATAAAAGAAAAAAAAAAAGAATTTTCTTCCAAAAAAAAATTGTTTTACAATGAACCGTTTCAAGAAGTTGCTTCCTAAACTCGTAGTCTCTCCTCCTGTTCCTGTCTGCACGCTTTGACTTCACCTTTTCAATAAGGCTTCCAGTCTTTTATTGGTACTGACATCAGTCATTGGAAGTAATTGTCACCCTGCCAGCCGAGATGTCCGCCTGTTCCTCACCGCTGGTCTCATTTCTCGGACAATGAGAGGAATGATAAAGACGATGGTCAGGAAGGTCTATGGAGAATATCAGAGTATAAAATTGGGTCATTCACAGGCTGTACCACAATTCTAACAACCCTAGCCAAAAGTATACGACCTGAGGCCTTAAACTGGTGGGTAGAGACCCCAAGTTGGATTTCAACATCTGTTATATCGTCATATATACAGTGCACTAAAGCATACAGGCTCGTCCTTCAGGAAACCTTTCAGAAAATATTAAGCAAATTTCTTAAAGGAGAACTTTATCATACAAAGTTAAAGGGGTTGTGCAAGAATGGGGGGAGTGGGCCAACCTCCCCACTTGGTCAGACCTGTAAGCGGAAGCTTACTTACCTGCTTCTCCTCCAGGCCTGCGTTGCTACACTGGGCTCCCTCACGGTAAGCATCCTATTTGACATCCTGTGCAGCCAATCAGTGAACGCAGCGGTGACCAGATTCACTACCGTCATGACCAATAGTCACATGATTCAAGGGGATCCAGTCACGGCCTTGTGATTGGCTGCGGCGATGTGAAACCAAATGTTTTCAGCGAGGTAGACCAGCACACCATTGCAGTTCTGGAGGAGAAGGAGTGGAGAGCCAGTGTCGGGAAGCAGGAAAGCAAGCTTCCCTTTACAGGTCCAGCAAAGTGGGGGGTTGGCCAAATCCCCCCATTCTTGAACAACCACAAGGATTGTATGATTTAGACAAAAACATTTTTAAATATTTTTTTTACGGCATTCTTGCTCCAGACCTCCAACAATTAGCAGTTACAAAGAGCATCTCCTGCTCTGGAGGGCCCGACATGTCCATGCTTTATATGGACAGCCCACTCATTTAACTGGACACCTTGTAATGTGTCATTTCCCCTGTGGTGGCGCTGCAGGAGAATCAAACACTAGCCAGGATCCCCAGTATATTACAGCTGATCACCGTGGGTGATAGCAGTGGAGAAACCCTATGTTTAAGTTACCTTCCGAGCAAAGTATATTATAACCACAGCATGCAGCGGCTTGTGTCCGGCCGATTCTCTGTATTTTTTCCCGGAATGTGGCCAGATCTCTGCTGGACTCCATTATACTTAATGGAGCCAGTGGACGTTGCAGTTGCATCTGGCAGTGTCGGATTCAGAGAATTCTGGCAGGCTGTTCTCTACTAGAATAAACACCGCAGGTGGGAAAGTAGCCTTGGTCCTCTATGGCACACATGTATGCCACAGTGACTGCAAGTGGGCAATCCTTCTTGACTTCCATTGATATGGATAAGTTCAGTAAAACCTCTGGTCCCAGCCTTTTAACCCTTAGATGCTGCTGTCAACACTGACCATGGCATATAAGGTGCCTGCCAGAGGAACTCTTTCTGTCAGCCCACTGTCATCCAGTCACATGAGTATTGGGTGCTGAACAGTTACCATAGCAGCTAGGGGTCTAACAAAGACCCCCAGGTCCACCATAAGCATCAGCCAATGGCATGGCCTCCCAGGTTGTCAGTCAGTGTATTACAATGCATTATATAAGTGATCAAGAGACAAAAATGACTTTTTCCGCATATTTTTATAAAATATGTAAAGTACCGAAATAAAAAAAACAAACAAACAAACAAAACTTAGGTTATAGGTTATACTTAGTTTTCGGGATAATTTATACTTAGTTGGTTCGCTTGTAATTTTTAATGCACAAGAGAAAGAGGACTAAAAAATAGGTGTAGTGTGACGTCATCGGCGCAGGCGCAGTGAGGAATCCGGGAGCCCAGCCGCCAGCTGCACTCACTGTGCCGAATGAAGGACGCACGGCGCAGGCGCGGGATTTGCAGCGCTGACAGGGCCAGCAGCAGATAGAGCGAGCTGCCTGGCCCTGTCAATCATCGGCGATGACGTCTTCATGAAGGTGGGGAAAACGGCGCCACTAGGTGCAGGGTTACTGCCCCCTGCAGCTAGTAAGGTTATTTTGCATATTACAATAGTTTATTTTTTAACAAAAACGGGGAGAGAGAGAAAAATGCTTGAAGGGTTTCTGTCATCAGAAATCTTGCTATAAAACCTTGCATCATTTGCAATGCGCAAATGACACCTGATGACAAATATGTTATTTGTATAGCTGTCTGTTGTGCCGTTTTTGGGAAAATTAATGTTTTAAAATATGCAAATGAACCTTCCTAGGTTCAGGGGGCGGTAACCCTGCACCTAGCATCGCCGTATCCCCACCTCTAAACCCTCCTCCGTTCAGTTTATTGACAGGGCTAGCTCTGTGGGCTGCCGGCCCTGTCCGAGTCCGAAATCCCGCGCATGCGCAGTGTGAATAACAATCCGCGCATTGAGGAATCCGGGACCCTGGCGGGTGGCGGCTCTCAATGCGCCTGCATGGATTGTTATTTGCACTGCGCAGGCGCGGGATTTCGGGCTCGGACAGGGCCGGCAGCCCACAGAGCTAGCCCTGTCAATCAACTGAACGGAGGAGGGTTTAGAGGTGGGGATACGGCGATACTAGGTGCAGGGTTACCGCCCCCTGCACCTAGGAAGGTTCATTTGCATATTTTAAAACATTAATTTTCCCAAAAACGGTGCAACAGACAGCTATACAAATAACATATTTGTCATCAGGTGTCATTTGCGCATTGCAAATGACGCAAGGTTTTATAGCAAGATTTCTGATGACAGAAACCCTTTAACATTATAAAAGAAAATGTATTAATAAGACCTCTTCTTACCATAAGGATGAAGAAATAGAAGACCCACATCCAGCCTAAGCTGCCCTGTATCACAGACACCAGGACCTGTAAGTCATAACAGAGTCAAATAACCAGAATAATCCATATTAATATCTATCTACACAAAATCAAACTAGTCAAAAGAAAAAGCAGTGACCAATCAGGTTTTAGCTTTGATTTTCCAGCACATAATAGTTAAATGACAGCTATAGCCCTCCTACAACTGTGCCCGTGCGGTCAGCGAGACCTAACTGTATGGCATGCTGTGATAAGGGGTTGTCTCACTTGAGCAAGTGTCATTTATCATGTAAAGAAAGATATACTAATGTATTGTGATTGTCCATATTGCCTCCTTTGCTGGCTGGATTCATTTTGCTATCACATTATACACTGCTCGTTTACATGATTAGAGATGAGCGAACCTGCCTTTTGGCAGGTTTGAGTTGGGGTTTGGGGTTTAAAGTGAATTATGTAATGGGTTCCGTTCTCATAGAATCCATAACGTAATTCAATGACGGCATGCCAAACTGAAAACCTTTAGAGGCAATCCGTTTTGCATGCTGTCATAATACAAGTGTATAGCCCACAGAACGGAACCCATACACTTGTATTATGCTGCATGTCGGCATTGTATTACATGATGGATTCCGTGAGAACAGAATCAATGACGTAATTCACTTAAACCCCCAACAGGCAGGTTCGCTTGGCTCTGATTACAACCACCAGCAGTGGTGGTTGTGCTTGCACGGTGGTCGTTATCTCTGGATACAAGCAGAGTATAATGTGATAGAAAAATAAATCCAGCCAGCCTTTTTTATTAAAGAAGAACTTTTTATTCCATGTCCTGCTAGAAATGTACATGATGTAATCTGTAGTGAATGTCATTTTCTTACCAGTAGCTGAATTTTTGAGTTACATCATCCTGAAGTTTCTTATCTGTGTCATGTGACTAGGAATTAGACCCACCAACTCACACAGCATC
This sequence comes from Rhinella marina, assembly GCA_900303285.1. Lineage (NCBI taxonomy): Eukaryota > Metazoa > Chordata > Amphibia > Anura > Bufonidae > Rhinella > Rhinella marina. The sequence goes on from ONZH01008369.1 coordinate 392,636, forward strand.
TTATGTGTGGACAGGAAGTCTAATTTTCTATGCATTCCTATGGGAGCCTTCACTTTCATTCTCATAGGAATGAATAGAGAAGTGACTGGCTTGCTGTCCTGGGTCAGTTGGAGGTCAGGGAGTTGGTCACATGACCCAGCTACAATAAGAAGAGAGTGGAAACTCTCAATTTCATCCTCTGATAAGAAAATGACATTCACTACAGATTATATCATGCACCTTTCTAACAGGTCAGAGAATAAAAATTTTTGCGGGAGTTCTTCTTTAACTTTCTGTACATGATAAATGCCATTTGCTGAAGTGAGACAACCCCTTTAAAACACTGCAAACTATAACATGCACATTAGTGTATTGTCGGCTGAACCTGCCATTTTCTTCCAGGTCAGTCAATAATCTTACATATGAGGAGAATCTGACATTAGAGAGGAGAGATCCTTTTGTTCTTACATGAGATAAGACTCCAGCAGTTACTGAAGGCATAGGCCACTTTTAAAGGGGTAGTCTCATCGGAGACATGGGTGGCATATGGGGTAGGCATATGCCAACAATATCAGATGGTTACGGATCCCATCTTTTGGACTGCACCTCCAGTACTTGCCCCTGAAAGTAATGCTTCATTCATATGTCAGTGTCCGTGCTCAAATCCGTGAAAAGGTGGTCAGTGATGCATTCATTAAGATGTCCGTTAAGTATTCGTATTAGGTCCATGTGTCTGTTTTTTGCTGTCCGTGTGCCATCCGTGTTTCACTACACAGATGGCATCCATGTTTTTCACAGACCCATAGACTAATGGGCGTGATGGATCCGCGAGCATAGACAAAATAGAGCATGCATCCGTGCTAAAAACACTGATGTGCGAATACACATATTAAAATGAATGGGGACGTGTGCTGTACGTGGAACACTGACGTGTGAATGAGGCTTAAAGGAGAGCACACCGGGCATGCTCATTTCTATGGGAGTTCCATGCTTGCTCAACTATTTTTGTAAGTCCCATAGAAATGAATGGAGAGTGCACTGCTCATGCACGGCCTCCGCTCCATTCATTTCTACGGGACTGCCAGAAATAGTCAAGCTGGAGCTCGGCTGCTCTCCGCTCACTTTGGGGCACCCGTTCTGGAGACTGATGCGGGTCCCGGAGGTGGAACAACACCTATCTGATATTGGTGGCATATCCTAGCGTGAGAAAACCCCTTTAAATCATGGGTATTAAAGGCTTAATTAACCATGCAAGAGCCATCTTATTTATGGCAATTAATTGCATGCTCCAAAGAACTGATCACGTTGACCTGTGTTTGGCCACTGAAGACTGCATTAGTACACTGCACTGTCACAGCCATCATATCTACAGCTCTGGGTAAACTCCTTCCTGTGCTACATCTCTGCAGTCGTAAAACTAGACGCAATGTTAGTTCATGCTAGGATTCAGCTAGTCACAGATAATTGGACATCTTAGCCCCTAGGCATGAATGTACCTGGCCTAATGCGGCTCCAACGCTGCCTGTTCCATCCACAATGCCGGTGACTGTGGCCAGAGCCTCGCTGCTACCTCTTACCATCTCCTGGCGCCCAAGATCCGCAGAGATCGCTGAACTTATCATGTTTGAGGGACCCCCAATGAAAAAGCCTATGAACAAACACACACTTATAGTCAGAATACGGCATGTACTGCCTCTACTGAGGGCAGAGGAATAAGAAAGACCCATAGACCCAAAGACCCAAAGACCCATAGGTGGGCATTGTAGTAATACTTCATTGTTCGTAATGCTTCCTTCCCTGGACAAAGACTCACTTTGCTGCTCTATCCCTTTATTTGAAAGATATTGTCCAGCTTAGAAAACACATTTTTAGTAACCCTATTAGGCAAGTCTGCGTTAACAGAGAGGGTCTACCGTGTTTCCCCGAAAGTAAGGCCCTGTCTTACATTAAATTTACCCCCAAAAGTCCCACCCTGCCTTACTTTCGGGGAGGCCTTACATTAGACAAAAAAAAATGACACTTTTTTTAACAATAAAATCCCTGTGTGCATGATCCCCTGCAGCTCCCCCATCCCTGTGTGCATGATCCCCTGCAGCTCCCCCATCCCTGTGTGCATGATCCCCTGCAGCTCCCCCATCCCTGTGTGCATGATCCCACTGCACCGTGCACCCCCACTCTGCCCATGTGCTGCCACCACCCACACGCAGCCCCATACACACACCCTTACGATCTCCTCTGCGGTGCCGGTGGGAGCCTTCTGCTGCAGGGGACGCTGGCCAATCAGCTGCGAGCCTGCAGGGCCGTGACGTCGCGGCTGATCGGCCAATCAGAGCTCGAGCTGATGGCCAATCAGCTTCGAGCTGCAAGGACAGTGACAGGGACGGTGAATGGCGGAGCCGGCCACAAGAAGCCCGCAGGCAGGCGAGTATGACAGCATGGAGGGGCCTGAACACATTCCCCAGCCACCCCCCCACCATAGACGGCCTTACATTCCTCACAGACCCCCCCCCCCCCCGATAGCGGCCTTACAATCGGGGGGTGCCTTACATTGGAGAACCCTGGGCACCCCCCTACCCTGCCTTACTTTCGGGGGGGTCTTATATTCGGGGAAACACGGGTATGTTCAGGATTCTCATCTTTTGGCCACAGTGGTGAATTGATACAAAGAGCATCTCTCTCTCGCTCTGTCCAGCCTTGCATCACACAGACAACCCACTAATTTGAATGGACACTGTATAATGCTTCATCAATCCTGTGGTGGCGCTGCAGGGAAATGGAACACCTCAGGTTTCCCCCCCACAGCTGATCGCTGGGGGTCCTAGCAGGGGGACACTTTATGATCAGCTTATTAGCAAGGTACCTTCTAACAAGTTTGGATGGTTCAAAGAAGAGAATCCCTTTAAAAGGGGTTTAACATTTTTAAATTTGCCCCCAGCCATACCTGTAATAGCCATAAGGAGAGCGTTGATCGGCTTATTGTTTGGAGAGCCTGGGAACATAAAAAACATAAATCAGCAATGAACATCAGATATATTGATGTACCAAACTAATAGAAGATCTAGACAACCAAGGCACTATAAATGGCAAGATGGTGCACCAAACATGTTGTATGAACTTGGTCTAACACAGATCGTAGTTAAAATGAGTGACAGATGCACACACTTCTCATTCACCTAAATCAAATCCTAATCTCGAGAGAAACCACAAACAAGGCAATAGAGGTTATCTACTTCCGCTTTCTCCAATTACTTCAGCTAAACACACAGAGATATGGACACAAAGTCCCATCAGTGGTTTACACAATGTCAACCACTTTGCCATTATGATACTAGAGTCCCATCAACTATCTTGTTACTGGGATTCCCCCCCCCCCCCACCTTCCTAAACACACACATATACACCACGACTCAAGATGATGAATAACTCACGGCTGTATCCAAACAGAGAGCCCACGGCAAGCAGCAGACTTATGGCCAGGACAGGAGACCTCTTCTCCATCAAGTCAGAGATAAAACCCTGGACAGTGCCACCTGCAGGAGGATGCAGAATGAAAAACTGGATCTATTTCCTTATTTTCAATCAATGCTCTTATATATGTGCATGAATTAAGTTCAAATATAAACATATATTAATATTGTGACATCATGAGATGGACATTCTTGTGCCTGTACCACAAATCATCTCTGCTTTAGTAACTACTTTCAATCCACGTGCAATAATTATTCTCATCATTGTTCCATTCCTAAGTTATTGCTACTAGAAGTTTGTTAAGCTCCTTCAGGGCCCAGCCAATTTTGAAAATAACGCCTTTGATTTTTCCTCCATTTCTTCCAATGGCCAGAACTTTTATTTTTCCACTGACATAGCTGTGAGTTGTGCTTTTTAATATCACCATTTTATGTTTATTTTACGCATTTCTATAGCACTGACATATTCCCCAGCACTTTACAGACATTAGGATCGAGCTGTCCCCAATGGGGCTCGCAATCTAAGTTCCCTATCAGTGTGTCTGGAGGAAACTGGAGAACCCGGAGGAAACCAGTGCAAACACAGAGAGAACATACAAACTCCATGCAGATGTTGTCCTTAGTTGGATTCAAACCTAGGAACTCAGTGCTAACCACTGAGCCAATATATTATGGAAACTATAAAAAAAAAAATATTATTTTTGGGGTGAAAAAAAAAACGCAGTTCCACTATTGGTGTTTGGGTTTTGTTTCTAAGGTATTCACTAGATGGTAAAAATACTTTATTACTAAAAATGTAAAACCTTTGAAATTTTTGGGTTGCAATATTCTGACACCCATAACTTTATATTTCTATTAGGTCTTAGTTATGAAGAAACATTAAAAGAGTTACAATTTATAATGCTAAATGCTTAAAGAGAACCTGTCATCTCCAAAACACCCCCTGAACTAGAGTAAGCGTTGTATAGTGTAAGTGATGCTGAATCCGAATATGTACGTTTTATCTTCATACTCACTTCTATTCTGACGCTGTGCTCCCACAAACCAGCAGTAAAATGCACTCACTGGACTCTTCTTTGAGTCCTCTCCATTATGTGAGTGAGCACCGGAGTCCAGTGAGTGCATTTTACTGCAGGTTTGTCGGAGCACAACATCAGAATGGAAGTGAGTATTACTGAGTCACTTACACTATACACTGCTTACTCTAGGTTTGGAGGGTGCTTCAGAGCTGACAGATTCCCTTTAATGCTTATCCCACCCATCCCTCGCTTGATCTCACTGGACATAAGTCTTTTTTTAAACCATCAACCAACAGTTTATGCCGTATATATGAATGTGGCCTGAGTCTCTACACATAGCTCAGCTCACTATGGAAGTCCTACAGAGTTAGGGTGCATTCACAAGTCCGTATGTTTTAATCCGCGGAACGGAATGCGGATCCATTAATTTCAATGGCTCCACAAAAAATGCGGACAGCACTCCGTGTGCTGTCCGCATCCGTTGTTCCGTTATGCGGATCCACAAATAAGCTAGAGCTTGTCCTAATTTTGTCCGCATTATGCGGTCCGTGGTCCCATTGTAGTCAATGGGTCCCCAAAAAACACGGATGATATGCGGAATGCATCAATATGTCATCCGCATGTCATCCGCAATTGCGGATCTGTTTCCAGGAAATAGAAAGAAATACTCTACCAACATATATTCCTCCTTTCCTTTTTTTTGCGGAAAAACGGAACGGGTGCGGATGTACAATTGGTAAAAAAAGGAAGGATTTTGCTGAAACACGGATCCGCAAAAAAACAGAGAGAAAATCTGGCAAAGAAAAATACTGACGTGTGAATGGAGCCTTAATTGGAGAGGCAAAGTGCATGCGTGACTGTCACTCCATTCAAACGAGGGAACACGGGACCCCTCTTCTTGTGATCATTGAGAACGCCAATCAGACACTTATATCCTATCCTGTGGATAAGGGGATAAGTCCTTGTCACATGACAACCCCTTTAAGAACAGTCACTGATAAAGTGCATTTTAGAATGGCAGCATTTCTTTTAAATTGTAAAACGCATTTTGATGGAGTTTTTTTTTTTAATTTTAATCTGTGTCACTTTGTGCATACATTTTTGCCTCTGGAAAAAAACACAGTCATACCATAGAATGCTGCTTTTTTTTTTTTTTTAACACTACAAACTCAAAAAAGGCAACAATTGAAACATGTATGTAGTACATAAATATTTCAAAAGGCTTTAATCATCTGGCTGCAAAAAAAAAAAAAAAAAGTTAAAATGATGTGAAAACTGAAAAAATGTTTTTCAGAAAATGCTGTGTGTGAAATAGGTCCACAAAGGAAAATTCATGTAGAGGCCTAACTGCTGCCACCTACTGGTCACTAAATGAACGTGGAGAAAGATAGGAAGTAGGAATCATTATTGTATGGCGACAATAAAAGTTCTTTGGATTTTTAAGTGATGATATAAAATATACATATATATATCTGTACTAAATTCCCAAATTTGGACCCTCTCTCCAGGTCCTGGCAGTTCCACTTCCGCTGTCGTTCAGATACAGGTAGAGAGCTTCCTCCACCACTTGGTGATGTGTATTAAAGGGCTGGTTATGTGGTTCAGGTCATTGGCTAAGTCAGCCCTCTTCTCCGTCTCTACATCAACCATGATGAAGAAGGGGTGCCGGCTTTTTTTCAAGCATACGAACTATGTAACTATAATAAAACCGACATGTCAGGAGCGGTGACAGGACCTTTTTAAGGGATTTGCTGAGCAAACAGTGACCTTATGGTTAGCTGGCAGTAGTGGCAGCAGAAGCTGTGCGATGTCACGTGGCATCAATACGGACTACCGGAGCACTCTGTGCAGAGGACTAGGTTATGACTACTACCCAACATGGCCACTTTAAGAAGAAAATAAATCCTAAATGAGGCTGACAACAAGCTGATAGACAATGATATTCTCCCTGGTCATTACAAAATGTTCAGATTTTCCCCCAGAGACAGTGCCACTATAGCCTGGTGGTATTGTCTGGTATTGCAATAGTCAAGTGAATGGAGCTTAACTGCAATACTATACAACGTCCATGGTCACGAGTATTTCAGGATATGGATATTCTGGATTATGGATGTTAGCAAACGATACTATGTACAACCCCTTAAGAAAAATTGGATTTGAGGGGAAAGATTTGCGTTAGCGCTATCCAATTAGTGATCAAATCCAGAGGTGCCTGGCAGCCACTCCCCCCCCCAACCCCTATTTGTTATACATGTCTGGCCAGGCAGACCCTTGTTAATTTACCAAACATTTGTTTGATTGATTCCCAAATGCCGACCCTACATAATCACTCACCTACGATTCCTCCAATGTCATACCAGATGGACAGCTGGTCGGCCTCGGCCTCCTTCCAGTGGAAGTTAATGCTTAGGTAGAAGGGGAGCCAGAAAAAGAAGGAATAGTTGACCAACTTCAGACAGGCGTAGGCCAGAGAATACTGCCAATGACATAGGAGAACAGTGAGCAAGGCAGATCATAGATACTGGACAACATGACCAGGACTACGGAGGCAGCAAGGTGAAGAATTAGTTTGGGACCAGTCATGTACTCTTAAAATGCAGTTGTCAGTCATTACTTAAAACTACTCTTGCTGAACGGCTGTGTCTACTATTACAGCTTATCCCTATACAAGTGAATGGGACTGAACTGCAGTAGTACAAGCAATAAAGCTGCCAGTATATAATTACCATGTCAGTCGCCAGCGCCAAATCTGCCAATTAACACAGAGTTATGGGGGCAGCAGCGACATTACTGCAGTTTTGGATGTGACAACCCTTTTGGGGACTGTAGTTGGTCAATCTGTTAGAGCTCTTTCAGACAAGCATGTGCAGTCCAGAAATCACACTGCGTGTGCGAGCGTGATCCTATGTTCTGGACTTGTAGGAGCGCCTGGCGTTATCATAATTTCTACTGCTATGTGCCTCTATATGACCTTCCTTCTACAGAATCATACGGACATAAAACGGTCACTATAATTCTGTAGCAATAAGGTCCAGCAGAGGCACACAGCATTATAAATCAGCACTATGCCGTGCACTCCTGCAAGACGAGAGGTGTCCAGAACGGAGCGGGATTTCCGAACTGCACGCGCTCATGTGAAACAGTCCTTAGTCTGAGAATTTCCATCAGGGCACTTTCACAGTTTTACTTTGTGGAGTTTTGCAGAGAGGCATCTCCCACAGTAGTAGTGGAAGTGGCTCCTTATGTGTCAATGTTTGACGTTTTAGCAAGCCTTGGACAATGTCAAAGAGCCAACCCAGATATCTATTCCCAGACAGCTGCAGAGAGATCTTCTATCTCTGGGCGATATCTCTTTTCTTATGGAGCACTGCCACTAAGGCTGCGTACACATGTACGGCATTAATGCCTGCATGCAGGTCTTTCTGTCTGGCCAACAGCAGCCATTTATATAGGAAAGCGGATCACCATCAGATCCCATTATAGTAAATGGGGATCCGGCAGTGTACGCCGTGTCCAGCTATGCCAGATATGGTAAACTGCGGCACTTTGTTCCTCTGTCAGAACAGAGTATCGGAGTCTATGCCGTATATGTGAATGTGGCCTGAGTCTCTATACACAGCTCAGCCAACTATGGAAGTCCTACAGAGAGGGAAAGTTCATGCGTGACTGTCACTCCATTCAAACGGGGGAACATGGGATCCCGATCAGACACTTCTCTCCTATCCTGTGGATAGGGGGATAAGTCTTTGTCACAGGACAACCCCTTTAAGGACAGTCACTTTTAGAATGCATTTTAAAATGGCAGCATTTCTTTTAAATTGTAAAATGCATTTTCATGGTGTTTAATTTTTTTTTCTAAATCTGTGTCATTTTGTGCATACATTTTTGCCTATGGAAAAAACAGCCACAACAGCAACAATTGAAACATGTATGTAGTACATAAATATTTCAAAAGGCTTTAATCATCTGGCTCAAAAAAAAAAAAGTAGTTAAAAATGATGTGAAAACTGAAAAAAAAATGACGTTTTCTTCATAAAATATTGATATGTTCTTCAGAAAATGCTGCCACCTACTGGTCACTATAGGATGTTATTAAAAGGGTTGTCTGGTGACAATAAAAGTTCTTCAGATGTTTTGGTAATGAAATTATATATTATATATATACAGTACAGACCAAAAGTTTGGACACACCTTCTCATTCAAAGAGTTTTCTGTATTTTCATGACTATGAAAATTGTAGATTCACACTGAAGGCATCAAAACTATGAATTAACACATGTGGAATTATATACTTAACAAAAAGTGTGAAACAACTGAAAATATGTCTTATATTCTACAGTCATGGCCAAAAGTTTTGAGAATGACACAAATATTATATTATATTGTGTGTTTGTCAGATGTTTTTATCACATACAGAAATATAATTGCAATCATATTATGAGTAACAAAAGCTTATATTGACACTTAGAATGAGTTAATGCAGCAAGTCAATATTTGAAGTGTTGACACTTCTTCTTCAGGACCTCTGCAATTCTCCCTGGCATGGTCTCAATCAACTTCTGGACCAAATCCTGACTGATAGCAGTCCATTCTTGCACAATCAATGCTTGCATTTTGTCAGAATTTGTTGGTTTTTGTTTGTCCACCCGTCTCTTGATGATTGACCACAAGTTCTCAATGGGATTAAGATCTGGGGAGTTTCCAGGCCATGGACCCAAAATCTCTATGTTCTGTTCCCTGAGCCATTTAGTTATCACCTTTGCTTTATGGCAAGGTGCTCCATCATGCTGGAAAAGGCATTGTTGATCGCCAAACTGCTCTTGGACGGTTGGGAGAAGTTGCTCTCGGAGGACATTCTGGTACCATTCTTTATTCATGGCTGTGTTTTTAGGCAAGACTGTGAGAGAGCCGATTCCTTTGGCTGAGAAGCAACCCCACACATGAATGGTTTCAGGATGCTTTACAGTTGGCATGAGACAAGACTGGTGGTAGCGCTCACCTCGTCTTCTCCGAATATCAGTCTGTCCCTGATGTTTTTTCTGGAGAGAAGTGGCTTCTTTGCTGCCCTCCTTGAGACCAGGCCTTGCTCCAAGAGTCTCCGCCTCACAGTACGTGCAGATGCACTCACACCTGCCTGCTGCCATTCCTGAGCAAGCTCTGCACTGCTGGTAGCCCGATCCCGCAGCTGAAACACTTTTAAGAGACGGTCCTGGCGCTTGCTGGTCTTTCTTGGGCGCCCTGGAGCCTTTTTGGCAACAATGGAACCTCTCTCCTTGAAGTTCTTGATGATGCGATAGATTGTTGACTGAGGTACAATCTTTCTAGCTGCGATACTCTTCCCTGTTACGTTAGGCCATTTTTGTGCAGTGCAATGATGACTGCACGTATTTCTTTAGAGATAACCATGGTTAACAGAAGAGAAACAATGATGCCAAGCACCAGCCTCCTTTTAAAGTGTCCAGTGGTGTCATTCTTACTTAATCATGACAGATTGATCTCCAGCCCTGTCCTCATCAACACCCACACCTGTGTTAATGGAGCAATCACTGAAACGATGTTAGCTGGTCCTTTTAAGGCAGGGCTGCAATGATGTTGAAATGTATTTTGGGGGATAAAGTTCATTTTCTAGGCAAATATTGACTTTGCAAGTAATTGCTATTAAGCTGATCACTCTTTATAACATTCTGGAGTATATGCAAATTGTCATTATAAAAACTGAAGCAGTAGACTTTGTAAAAATTAATATTTTTATCATTCTCAAAACTTTTGGCCATGACTGTAGGTTCTTTAAAGTAGCCACCTTTTGCTTTGAATACTGCTTTGCACACTCTTGGCATTCTCTGGATGAGCTTCAAGAGGTAGTCACCTGAAATGGTTTTCACTTCACAGGTGTGCCCTGTCAGGTTTAATAAGTGGGATTTCTTGCCTTATAAATTGTGTTGGGCACAAGTCAGGTGGATACACAGCTGATAGTCCTACTGAATAGACTGTTAGAATTTGTATTATGGCAAGAAAAAAGCAGCTAAGTAAAGAAAAACGAGTGGCCATCATTACTTTAAGAAATGAAGGTCAGTCAGTCCGAAAAATTGGGAAAACTTTGAAAGTGTCCCCAAGTGCAGTTGCAAAAACCATCAAGCGCTACAAAGAAACTGGCTCACATGAGGACCGCCCCAGGAGAGGAAGACCAAGAGTAACCTCTGCTGTGGAGGATAAGTTCATCCGAGTCACCAGCCTCAGAAATCGCAGGTTAACAGCAGCTCAGATTAGAGACCAGGTCAATGCCACACAGAGTTCTAGCAGCAGACACATCTCTACAACAACTGTTAAGAGGAGATTGTGTGCAGCAGGCCTTCATGGTAAAATATTTGCTAGGAAACCACCGCTAAGGACAGGCAACAAGCAGAAGAGACTTGTTTGGGCTAAAGAACACAAGGAATCGACATTAGACCAGTGGAAATCTGTGCTTTGGTCTCATTAGTTCAAATTTGAGATCTTTGGTTCCAACCACCGTGTCTTTGTGCGACACAGAAAAGGTGAACGGATGGACTCTACATGCCTGGTTCCCACCGTGAAGCATGGAGGAGGTGGTGTGATGGTGTGGGGGTGCTTTGCTGGTGACACTGTTGGGCATTTATTCAAAATTGAAGGCATACTGAACCAGCATGGCTACCACAGCATCTTGCAGCGGCATGCTATTCCATCCGGTTTGCGTTCAGTTGGACCATCATTTATTTATCAACAGGACAATGACCCCAAACATACCTCCAGGCTGTGTAAGGGCTATTTGACCAAGAAGGAGAGTGATGGGGTGCTACGCCAGATGACCTGGCCTCCACAGTCACCAGACCTGAACCCAATCGAGATGGTTTGGGTGAGCTGGACCGCAGAGTGAAGGCAAAAGGGCCAACAAGTGCTAAGCATCTCTGGGAACTGCTTCAAGACTGTTGGAATACCATTTCAGGTGACTACCTCTTGAAGCTCATCAAGAGAATGCCAAGAGCGTGCAAAGCAGTAATCAAAGCAAAAGGTGGCTACTTTGAAGAACCTAGAATATAAGACATATTTTCAGTTGTTTCACACTTTTTTGTTAAGTATATAATTCCACATGTGTTAAATAGAGAGTATCTTCCACCACTTGGTGATGTGTATGAAAGGGCTGGTTATGTGGTTCAGGTCATTAGCTAAGTCAGCCCTCTTCTCTGTATCTACATCAACCATGATGAAGAAGGGTTGCCGGCTTAGCTAATGAAGTGAACCAGCCAGCCCCTTCATCACGTCCAGACACAAAAGGGAGAGGAGGCTCTCTGCCTGTGCCACAGACTTCATAATTAAACTACAGAATTATTCTACATAGAAAGTTGGCACATAGGAAAAATTATCTGCATTAGAAGAGCCCAGCTTATCTGTTAGAGGCATCTCCAGCACTTAAAGAAGAACTCCCGACAAAAATTTTATTCCATGTCCTGCTAGAAATGTACATGATATAATCTGTAGTGAATGTCATTTTCTTACCAGTGTCTGAATTTTTGACTTATATCATCCTGAAGTTTCTTATCTGTGTCATGTGACCAGCAATTAGACCCACCAACTCACACATAGACGTATATGTGGACAGGAAGTCTAATTCTCTATGTATTCCTATGAGACTGAAAGTGAGGCTCCCATAGGAATGAATAGAGCAGTTACTGGCTTTCTGTCCTGGGTCAGTTGGAGGTCAGGGAGTTGGTCACATGACCCAGCTACAATAAGAAGAGAGGTTTTTACTCACAGAAAGAGTCACTGATAAGAAAATGACAATCACTACAGATTATATCATGCACCTTTCTAACAGGTCAGAGAATAAAAATTTTTGCGGGAGTTCTTCTTTAACTTGCTGACTGTTTCCAATGACAACCAGATGAATTGTGACTGCAGCACTGTTTTCAGGCTGTAACTCAAGATTCATTCTCACCAGTAATACTCCAGGCAAGCAGCAGGCCTGTACAAAGCCGATCGCTTTGGGTTGACTGGCAGTCTCAGGAGCTTGGATGGAATAACTTGACTCGCTGTCTCCCTCATTATCCCCACTGATGAGAGGTCTGTTTGCCTCCTCCTCCTGTTCCACATTCTCACTCTCCTCTTCCCCAGCAGCAGGAAGACCTGTGAATATAATACATTTGCAAAACACTGTGCAAAAATGTTAAGGGGTTGTCGCATCTTGTCGTTACTAAGGCGGTGAGCCACAGTCCTGACCACCAGTGGGTCGTGAAACAGTGGAGTGGGCCGGCGCTCGCTGTTTCAGTAGCTTTCATTGTGGTGCATGCGAGCTAAGGAAACTGAGTTACTGAGTTAGGGCAATTCACACGAACGTGGTTTGGTTCTGCTTCAAACCACATTTTTTTGCAGCTCAGATGCGGACCCTTTCACTTCAATGGGGCCACAAAATATGCGGACAGCATATGCGTTGTCCGCATCCGTTGCTCAGTTCCATGGCCCCGAAAAAATTATAGATCATGTCCTATTCTTGTACATTTTGCGGACAAGAATAGGCATTTCTATAATGGCCCGCCCGTTTCTGCAAATTGCAGAAGGTACATGGGTGGCATCTGTGTTTTGTGGATGGGCAAAACATGGCAAGTTCATGTGCATGAGCCCTCAGGGAGACACCACAGTTTGCTGTGCTACGCTGTTTCCCTAGCTCCCATGCACTGCAATAGAAACTAATGAAACAGTGAGCGCTGGCGTGCCCTGCGGTTTCCTGGCCAGGAGGTGGTCAGGACTGGGTCTCACCTCGCCTTAGTAACGGTGAAATGAGACAACCCCCTTAATTGTATTCTGACACTATTTTACCAACTTACCCAGTTCCTTTGGCGTGGTCACCAGACCAAAGAAGATAATCAATCCTCCAGCGAACTGCACCGAAGCGGTCACCAGGAAGGCGTACTTGGGAGACAGATACGACAGCAATGTAATTTACATACATCTCCTCCAATCACAACCATATCCGACGTCCCACACATAACCACAAAGGCTGGACTACTTGTTCTTCCAGCCCTGTGCATCTCTAATCAGAAAGATATCTGCTTTCCGAATAGACACAGGTATCACAGATCCAGGCTACTGGGAAAGCACATCAAATGGATCATAACCTGCTCCCCAGGAGATAAGCGGCACCGGAGCGTTCTGGTGGCCCCATGTCCTAATATTCTTAGTGCAATGAACTATGTAATAATATGGCCTGCACTCAGGGTGGAAAATTAAATAATGCATTACACGTCTTTACATGCTGGTGGTCAGGCACCCAAAAACGCGTCTGGCTCAACCATATATGTGATATTATCATTCTTAATTTACAAACTGTAGGCTATACGTTCTGATATTCACGGACTAAGTCTACAGGAGCTATAAGAAGCCTGTGTTACCAGCCAGGTTGCTCATTGCCCACTATCCCAAAGTGGAACTACAAAGCCCAGTAAATGAGAAAATCATATCAGCTGAATACACCACGTGCTGGGAAATGGCATGTGCAGTCACACAAATATCTCCGATACTCATCAGCCAGCTAAATCACGGCACAGAGCACGTTACTAGATGCCGAACCCAAGTGCGGGAAGCGCATGGCTCCTTGGAATTATGTGGATAGACGTACCCTCCATCATCAGCACAAAAGATTTGGCAAACAAGGGGGAATAGCTTAGGAGATATTTAAAATGGAACAGAATTTCAAAAATGGCTACATTAGTAAGTGGCACATACAAATCTCACATATGTATTCATCAACAGTAACCAGACGGTGGCCAACTAGGCCTTTTATATTTCATAAAGCGACTCCTGTCAGAATCTTATCCCTTCATATACCAGTATCCCCCAGGCACCAGGGTCAAACAGCAACCGCTGAACCCTCTATAGCAAACCCTCTGGGGAAGATGGCTCATGGGTGTCCAAGGCCAGATTTCAAATTTGACCCATCCAGTGCTGTGGTCATAAACTTGGCCAAGATAACTGCTCACTTCATAGCTGAAATCTACCTAAATAACACAGATCCTATGAAGCACACATCTACATACCTCATACCCGTATTGTAGTACCGATGATGCTAGGAATGCCCCCAAGATATTTCCAACAGAAGCACAGGCGCTCCACAATCCAAACACTACTCCTCGTCTGTATGGGAAGAAAAAAAAATAGCTGACAATTCAGAAGAAAGTAAGCCCCTTACACTGCAGGTAGCCGCCTCAGCCATTTTCTTATCCTGGAAGCCAACCACTATAGTTGCCTATACAGGGGCTCTCACTCTCGTTAAATGGGTTTTTCGGGATTATACTACTGATGATACCTCAGGATAGGTCATCAGTATCTGATTGGTGGGGGTCCGACACCCAGGACCCCCACCGATCAGCTGTTTGAGAAGGCACTGGCGCTCACTGTGAGCGCTGCGGCCTTCTCTTAGCTTTTCCTAGGCCACTGACGTCACATTCATCAGTCACGTGGCCTAGGAGCAGCTCAGTCCCATTCAAGTGAATGGGGCTGAGCACGGTACCAAGCACAGCCTCTGTACAATGTATGGTGCTTTGCTTGGTAAGCTGCGACAAGGTAGTACAATCCCAGAAAACCCCTCTAAAGGGATATTCCAGTTATGTCACCGCTGCCATTTAGGTGTTATGGAGATACTGCAACTCATACCCATTTGGTTCACCTAAAAGTGTGCTATGCTGTGCAGAGGAGAAGGCCAAAGGGCAATGGCACATCAGCTATATAGTTTTATTACAGTATATTACTATTCACTTATTATTATTGTAACAGCCCTTTAACCCTTCGGATACCGAAGGTTTTTGCATTTTCATTTTTCTTCCCCATCTTCCTTGAGCCATAACTTTTTTATATTTCTGTTCACATAGCTGTATGAGGGCTTATTTTTTGCTGAACAAGTTGTACTTTCTAATACAACTTGTCTTGCAATTATGGCATACAATGTCGTGGTAAGGAATAAAAAAATAAATAAATTCCAAATCGGGTGGAATTTGGAAAAAAAACAAAAAACACAATTCCTCCACTGTTTTCACGGGTTTTGTTCCCATGGTGTTCCGTTTGCGGCAAAACTGACCGATGCCCATCATTCTCTGGGCCAGTACAATTACAACGATACCCCATATGCATAGGTTTTTTAATGTCTAAATAGTGTAAAAATAAATTTAAACTTTGAAAAACAATTTTATTTTTTTTCACATCACCATATTCTGACCTCCATAACTTTTATATACTGTAGTTATGTCTTCTTGTGTAGGAGCTCATTTTTTACGGGACAATCTGTAGTTTTTATTGATACCATTTTGGAGTGTGTGACTTTTTTTTTTTTTTTATCACATTTTATAACTTTTTTTTGGATAAGAGAAGCAAAGAAAAAAAATGGCAAATTGGCCATTTTGACCCTTTTTTTCGTTACGCCATTTGCCGTATTGGAAATATATTTTTAAATTTGAAATGTACGGGCGTTTTCAGTCACGGAGATACCCGTGATGATTTTTGTTATTTAGGTATTTATTTTTTTATTATACAGAAAGGGGGGTATATTTTTTAATTTTCTTATATATTTAACAGTTTTTTCTTTACTTTTTTTGTAATTATTTTAAAGCTCATCTTCGAGCCTACAAAATCTATTTTTTAATTTTGAACAATCATGTATTTTTAAAATTATTTTATTACTGTCTATTGCTCATTTATGTTGGCCTGCCACCTGGTGGTGAAAATAAGAATTGCAGTTCGATTGCTCTCAGCTTCTTCTGTGACGGTGAACACATTTAAATCAATTACCGGAATCATCAGTGGCCACAGAGGATGCCGGTAACACCCCCAGGAACGTGTGGCTTTAATTAACGTGATCAGCATTATTGCCGGTCGCTGTAATTAGCCACAGGTTTCTGAAATAGCAGAGACCTGCTGGCCATGACACCCACTGCACGTGCAAACGGGCGCCATGTTTGTCTATCGCTCCAGTGCCATACATATACGCCGCTGGTAGCGAAAGGGTTAAGGAGCGATGTGCATCAGATACATGTGGCGGTAGCCCAGCTTAAAGCCTCTTTCACACCTCAGTGATTTCCATCAGTGATTGTGAGCCAAATCCAGGATTGGAGCCTCCACAGACAAAAGGTATAAGGGAAAGATCTGCACATGGTCTGTGTTTACAGCCGCACCTGGTTTTGGTTCACAATCACTGATGAAAATCACTGACTGAACACTGATGTATGAATGAGGCATAAAGGGGTTGTCCAGTTTAGAAAACCCATTTTCATAAACCCTATTAGAGAATTCTAAGTTAACAGTTAGGGTCCTAATGTATGGGATCCTTATCTTTTGGCAAGAGTGTAAAATGCATTACACACACCCCATCAAACCACTGATTTGAATGGAGTATAATACTTCATTTCTCCTGTGGTGGCACTGCAGGGAAACTGATCACTTTCTTCCAGGTTTCCTCACAGACGCATGGTGTCTCCATGGTTAGCACTGGTGTTTTGCAGCGCTGGTGTCCTAGGTTTAAATTCGACCGCGGACAACATCTGCATGGAGTTTATATGTTCTCGCCGTATTTGTGGTGGTTTCCTCCCACTTTCCAAAGACATACTGATAGGGAAATTAGATTGCGAGCTTCGCTGGGGACAGTATGATGATAATATCTGTAAAGTGCTGTGGGATGCATACCCGGACTTTCCAAACCAGTTCCCCATGACTGCCACCACACAGGGCCATCCTGTCGACTGCAGCAGCCCATTAATCACCCACATCAGGCAGTAGAAGATCTTGTTGTAGAAGTGCAGCCATTCAGTGACTGTGCCGAATACAAACATCTAAAAAAAGACAAAAAATACAGTCACACCACAGGTAGGAAACTATTAATCATGCAATATCCGAATGTAATAGTTACAGAGACTTCAACTATGTGCGCCTTATTAAAGAAGAGATCAATTTTGCTACAGATTATCTGTCGTCAGTCAAAAGACGTAACAGAGATTAGCAACCTTCTTGTGACTAACAGGATCTTACTCTAACCTTACATATACTCTACAAATACCTAGTTAGGTTACATTGACACCTCAGGCATGGAGCAGAAAGCCAGCATTTATGCCGGAACCCCGCCAGATCCCATTATATTCAATGGGGATCCAGCGGTCTCTGACTATGCCGGATACGTAACACTGGTAGTCTATTACTTTGCCGCAACAAACTAGCGTATTTAAGCGCCGGAGATGTGAACGTAGCTTTATGTACGTTTCCAACTGTTGGGATCTGACTGTTGACACTCTTCCTAGGCCCCAGTCCCATTAAAGTGAACAGGGCTGAGCTGCAATACCAAGCATGGCCTCTATCCAATGGACGGTGCTGTGCTTGGTAAGCTGCAAGGAGGACGCGGGCCTCTTCAAATAGCTGATCAGCGGGGGTGTCGGACCCCCACAGATATGATATTTATGGACTGTTCTGAGGATACCCCTTTAAACTGAAAGCTGCAGTACCGTACACAGCCACTAGAAAGAAATGTAATGCAGCCTCATTGACCCCAGAAGTACAAAATATTTAGTGGTGCACCGTACTGGTACAGCAGGTTTACATTGTGATTACATAGTTTACTACACGTAGTCTAGCTCCGGTCATAGAGATAAGCTGTAGAACATGTGACGTCAGGTGTGTGGAGCGGTGGAGGTTGGAGTTGACAGTGATCACAGTCAGATAACCAATCAATCATGACATACCGTTACTGCAGACAAGCACATGCCGAAAGTAAGGACATAGCGCATGTTTAACCGGTCGCCGATGATGCCACTGACGAAGAGACCCTGTGACCAGAAAACCCACAGCATTAAATCCAAAAAATGCACAGATTTATAGACACACATTAATCCCTAGCCTTTTCTTCAGAATATAGTATATACAATACATTAGTTTTTTTGCAGCAGAGGTTCCCTCCTTTGGAACCTCTATAAATTATCAGGAGCAATGAGCAGCTACATAGAGCATTTCTTGTTCTGGAGGACCCAACATGAGTGCCTTACACTGAGGATATTTTACTTCTACTCATTTCACACTTGCTACTGGGTTGTCTTATGAAGATAGCTTCCCCAGTGATCAGCTGACCATTACAGTAGGAAATAGTCATGATCAGTTATTACTGTGGGGAGACCCCGCTGCCCATACATTTCCCTTGAAGGCCTCCTTCATGCACTATTTTTTCAGCATTGCTGGAGGCTTGAAGATGAAAAGCACAGAATTTTACGCAATTTCCTTAATTTTTTTTTTTTAATTATTTGTAACATGTGGTTTTCTTCCTGTCATTTTTCAAGTTCTATACAGAAGTCTACAAGACAAAATTCCAGAAAAACATCACACCAAGAGCAAGGACCCAAAAAACTCCATAAACCAAAACGCTGTGTATGTAGACTTTTCAACAGCTTCCTATAGACTTGAATGTCCAAACAGCTGGACAACCCCTTTAAGGGATATTCCTATCTCAGACATTTGTGGCATATCACTAGGATATGCCACCAATGTTAGGTAGGTACTGGTCCCACCTCAGGGACCTGCTCCTATATCCAGTACAGGTCCCCCAAAAGTGAAAGAGAGCTGCACTGCACAAGCAAGGCTACACTCCATTCACTGGTGAGCGAAGTCCCATAGCTCTCCTTTGCTTCAGAGGCCCAATTCTGAAAACAGAAATGGGTTCTAGAGGTGGGACCCGCACCTATCTTATATAACTGGTTGCATATCCTAGTATTAAGCCACCAATGTCTGAGATGGGTATAACCCTTGAATATTGAATCCCAACCTGTTGTACTTGTTGGGAAAAACATATTCACCTTCTCCCCACAGCTCAGTTTTGGCTCCTTTCAATGGTCTTTTGGTCCCCATCTTGTAAAGTACCTCAGCAGTGACTTCCCTCTAATGCTAGTCATTGGCTGCATCAGCACATGTGACCCCATCCAGAAGACAGGATCCAGAGCCTTGGGAGCCGGAACAGAGTGATGGGGAGCAGGAGAGTAAGATTTTTTTTCAACAGGTACAAGAGGCTAGGGTTCGAAGTCCAAAAAGTTGGACAACCCCTTTAAAGTATCATCTGGTCACAGCCTTTCTGAACTGAAAAATAAATGCCAGTAAGAATGCCATCAAAAATGCCACAAAATTCTGTATGTGAAGCCATCCTAAGGCGACCAGCCGTAGAGGGAAAACATTGGATAGGGATAAAGACTCACCACGGCATACGAGAAGAGGAAAATGGTGTCCAGTAAACCCAGAAAGATGGTGGCGGATTCATGATTGGGAAAGAGACTGTTGCCATTCCAGGTCTGAAAAAATAAAAATATTTTAACCACTAGATAAAGTATTGTATTTGATTTTGGGAAAGCTGAGTGACAACCAAAATGGCTGCTTTCTCTAGTTTGTCATGTTACAATAAAGTCCCACCCAACATACCCAGCAGTGGTTCCATTATACAGAGGAGATCAGGACTTACCTTATTAGGGTCCACATTGAACACTGAGGTGTTTAGGTCGGATGGCGTCCACTGGTTAATTATGCTGACCTTCACGTTACTGAAGGCTTTCCTCGATGCATGGAGCAGAGCATAGCTGGGGAGAAGAAAGAGACGGAAATAAGAGCCAAGGCCAGACAGAGCAGGGATGATCGCCACCTGAAGACACTGCTGTATGCTACTAGACATACAGGGAAATCCCTTACATCTGGCACCATAGGGACTAGACAAGTGCCGGATTATCAGACGCTCATAGAAACCTGTATGAAATGCTCCTGTAAGGACAAAGAACCTTCTTTCTACCACTCAGAAAGGTTAGTTTCACACTAGCTCTAGCACAAATCTCTCTGCATTCCAGCAATGCACTCTGGTGCGGTTATCTGGCAGATATTTTCCCTGCTGGATCAGCCTGCCAGATATATCACTGCTAGTGTTAAACTAGTCTTAGAAAGTTACAGAACTTTTACATAAGACTGTAATAGCCCCTTTAAAATACGTGAGATTAATAGGGACATTAAAAGGATATCTGCGCTCCCTTGCAGTGAAAATGCCGCAGTCAGTTACTCCTCTCTGACATTTATCTGCGCTCCCTTGCAGTGAAGATGCCGCAGTCAGTTACCTGTCTCTGACATTTATAGGCGCTCCCTTGCAGTGAAGATGCTGCAGTCAGTTACTCCTCTCTGACATTTATCTGCGCTCCTCTGCAGTGAACAGACCCCACACTCAGTTACGCTTCTCTGACATTTATCTGCGCTCCCTTGTAGTGAAGATGCCGCAGTCAGTTACCCTTCTCTGACATTTATCTGCGCTCCCTTGTAGTGAAGATGCCGCAGTCAGTTACCTGTCTGACATTTATCGGCGCTCCCTTGTAGTGAAGATGCCCGCAGTCAGTTACCCTTCTCTGACATTTATCTGCGCTCCCTTGCAGTGAAGATGCCGCAGTCAGTTACCTGTCTGACATTTATCGGCGCTCCCTTGCAGTGAACAGACCCCACAGTCAGTTACCCTTCTCTGACAGTTATCTGCGTTCACTTGCAGTGAAGATGCTGCAGTCATTTACCTGTCTCTGATATTGATCTACGCTCCCTTGCAGTGAAGATGCCGCAGTCAGTTACCTGTCTCTGACATTTATCTGCACTCCCTTGCATAGAACAGACCCCACAGTCAGTTACCCTTCTCTGACAGTTATCTGCGCTCCCTTGCAGTGAAGATGCTGCAGTCATTTACCTGTCTCTGATATTGATCTGCGCTCCCTTGCAGTGGAGATGCTGCAGTCAGTTACCCATCTCTGATATTGATCTGCGCTCCCTTGCAGTGGAGATGCCGCAGTCAGTTACCTGTCTCTGACAGTTATCTGCGCTGCCTTGCAGTGAAAAGACCCCACAGTTAGTTACCCTTCTCTGACATTCCTTGCAGTGAAGATGCTGCAGTCAGTTACCCTTCGCTGACATTGATCTGCGCTCCCTTGCCGTGAAGATGATACAGTCAGTTAACTGTCTCTGACATCTATCTGAGCTCCCTTGTAGTGAACAGACCCCACAGTCAGTTACCATTCTCTGACAGTTATCTGCGCTCCCTTGCAGTGGAGATGCTGCAGTCAGTTACCTTTCTCTGATATTTATCTGCGCTCCCTTGCAGTGAAGATGCTGTAGTCAGTTACCCGTCTCTGACATCTATCTGCGCTCCCTTGCAGTGAACAGACCCCACAGTCAGTTACCATTCTCTGACAGTTATCTGTGCTTCCTTGTAGTGAAGATGCTGTAGTCAGTTACCCTTCGCTGACATTTATGTGCACTCCCTTGCATAGAACAGACCCCACAGTCAGTTACCCTTCGCTGACATCTATCTGCGCTCCCTTGCAGTGAAGATGCTGCAGTCAGTTACCCTTCTCTGACATTTATCTGCGCTCCCTTGCAGTGGAGATGCTGCAGTCAGTTACCCTTCTCTGACAGTTATCTGTGCTCCCTTGCAGTGAAGATGCCGCAGTCAGTTACCTTTCTCTGACAGTTATCTGTGCTCCCTTGCAGTGAAGATGCTGCATTCAGTTACCCTTCTCTGACATTTATCTGCGCTCCCTTGTAGTGAAGATGCCGCAGTCAGTTACCCTTCTCTGACATTTATCTGCGCTCCCTTGCAGTGAAGATGCTGCAGTCAGTTACCCTTCTCTGACATCTGCGCTCCCTTGCAGTGGAGATGCTGCAGTCAGTTACCCTTCGCTGACATTCATCTGCACTCCCTTGCAGTGAACAGACGCCGCAGTCAGTTACCCTTGACTGACATTGCATGTTAAGTCCAAATTCAATAATACTAATGTTTGAGATAGCCGGTCACATGATCTGCATCTTGGACTATATAAACCTGTAATTCAGGTCAGATCGGAGAAACCAGTCTGGGATGTGGGCCAAGAAGAGATGTGCCATTATTAAATTACTGAAAAAGGGCTACATGATATTCCACGCCGCCTAGAAGCAGGCTATGGCATCAAAAAAAGCACAAAAAATTAATGAAAATCTAATACTGTGAAATTGTGCTGATCTGGCATCCTATAATCCATAATAAATCCAATAATCTGGCATCTAACCTTTCTAAAGGAAACCCTTAGAATATGTTCACACATTCTGCTGCAATGAGATTTCAGTCAGAGAAATGTCGTAGTCGATTCTCCCAGCTCCACAGATCATATATTTATTCATTATTTAACCGCTAGCTGTTCTGCTCCTCTGTTATTCCTCCTGGAGACGTATGAATAAACCTACAGCTGGGTTTTACTATTCCTCTTGTCATCAGGGCAGTCCAATCAGTGCTGACAGTTTTAGAGTATGAGGACATCCCTTACTGAAAAGGGGAATGGCTAAACCCAGTTGTGAATTTATTCCTACATTGCCAGGAGGAATAACAGAGCATGTTACAATGTGTTAATAAATTCCTGATTCACCCACCTGAAAAATGTCAGAAGGAAGACCACCAGATGATGATGTGTGTACTGTGAAAAGAAGCCTCGGCGGGCGGCTACTCTGCGGGGTGACACCGGGAAGTCCATGGCTGCAGATTCTCTCAGTCAGGCCTCAAATAAGATCCTTCATGAGGTTCAGTACTGGAAATTTAAAAAAAAGACAACAAAATTAATGAAAATTTTAAGATTTAAGTCACTGTAACAACTTCTGGCCACTGACGGACAGGCACGTGACCACAGTTGCCTCAACTGAATAACTGGGTGCGTGGCACTGCGCAAGCGCTAGTTCCAATGCTGTGCACTGTGTTACTCAATGGAGACTGCTGCTACTGGAAGGGTCTGGTGCAGCACCTCTCCCGACTGCTGGATGAATGGGGCAGTGTTGTACTTAACTATAGAACAGCACTGTGGGTACTTAGTGCAGCGCAGGCGTCTGGAGAAGACCAGGGAGTGGTGAGTAATACTAGTAATAGCACCATACTCACCGCTCCCGGAGCCCTGAAAATAAATCTATTTGTTCTCCTCCTGGGCCCCTACCTGAGTTCGGGCCCGTAGCAGCCGCTTCCCCAGTAGCTATGCCCCTGGGTGAATCGCTCTACTGGGCGTCCTTCAACCCATTACAGGCAAAACTGAAACCATCTGCATAGAAACATCAGGAAATGCAGACTTCCCACAGCCTGGTGGACATTCTGTGGAGTCAAAGGGCGGCCCCATTCCCATGAGTCACTGTATTATGTATTTACTATTCATGTCATGTTAGTGCATAGTTAGTATAGGTATAGCATTTACAAAATCCCCATAAATCCCTACTGAATGATTAGAACAGAATAAGCTGCGGCGTCTTACCTAGAACAGCCCCAGGAGTCACAGTGTCCCCCACCTCCAGGACAGTCCCCCGGTCGCACACACCGAAGCCGCTTCCCCCTGGAATCGCCGCATCTAGCAGACACGGCGGCTGAGGACGTCAACAGTAGAGAGATACTCCCGGTCACGTGATAATCCTCCCCCGCGCGGGGCACCCCGGGAGCTGTAGTCTTTTTCCTGTGGGTTGGGAAGGGTTTCAAGTTCGGATTGTTTAGCGGCCTGTACGATGTGCGGCTGTGACCAAAAATAGTCACAAAGCTGAAGTGTTCTTTTTTTTCACCGTTTGTTTCTATGACTCATGCCCATTTTAAAGAATTGGGAACCACAGCATCAGATAATTTCATCAGATTGTTAGGGAAGTAGGTTTGTGGGTTTCCTGTGTACAAGTGAATTCAGAGAAATGGTATCTCTTTAAATGGGTTTGTCCAGATTATAAAGAATGAGGCCGGGAGGTTGTTAAAAAAATGTAATATCCACCATTTCAAACCCCTTCCAGTCCAACACTGCGGTATACAGCACAAGACATCTGAATCTAGTCATTTGCTGCAGTGGTAGATGGGACCTCAGGGATGAAGGCAGCTAATATTATTTTTACGAAAGGTGGACAAACCCTTTAAGGTTGCAGCCTATCTTGGACATTTTTCTTTTTTTCCCTCTCTGCATTCCAAAAACCATAACTTTTTGTAGGACAAGCTGTACATTTCAATTTTAATTTTGGAGTACAAATAAAGTGTGCCTATCATTCCTAGACAAAATATAAATAAATTATATATAGAGAGAGTTCATTTATTAGGCCTCAAAAAGACATCTGTCCATCCAGTTCAGCCTGTTATCCTGGAAGGCAAAAAAAACCCTGTGAGGTAAAAGACAATTTTCCTCACTAGGGGGAAAAAAATTCCTTCCCGACTCAAATCAAGCAATCAGAATAAGTCCCTGGATCAACGACCCATCTCAAGTAACTATAACCTGTAATATTATCACACTCCAGAAATACATCCAGGCCCATCTTGAATTATTTTAGTGAACTTACCATCAACACCTCCTCATGGAGAGAGTTTCCATAGTCTTACTGCTCTAACCGTAAAGAATCCTCTTCTATTTGTGTACAAACCTTCTTTCCTCCAGACGCAGAGGATGTCCTCTCGTCACAGTCCTGGGGATAAATAGATGATGTGAGAGATCTCTGTACTGACCCCAAATATATTTATACATAGTTATTAGATCTCCTTTTCGTCGTCTTTTTTTCTGGGAACTGTAGTCCACCCATTCCAGTTATTACTTTAGTTGTCCTCCTCTGAACCCTTTCCAGCTCTGCTATGTCTGCCTTGTTCACAGGAGCCCAGAACTGTACACAGTACTCCATGTGTGGTCTGACTAGTGATTTGTAAAGTGGCAGGACTATGTTCTCATCATGGGCATCTATGCCCCTTTTGATGCAACCCATTATCTTGTTGGCCTTGGCAGCAGCTGTCTGACACTGATTTCTACAGCTTATCTTGCTGTTCACTAAAATTCCTAGGTCCTTTTCCATGTCAGTGTTACCCAGTGTTTTACCATTTAGTATGTACTGGTGACTTGCATTATTCCTTCCTATGTGCTTAAACTTACATTTGTCAGTGTTAAAACTCATCTGCCACTTCTCTGCCCAAGCCTCCAATCTATCCAGATCCCTCTGTAGCAGTATACTGTCCTCTTCTGTGTTAATTACTTTACAAAGTTTAGTGTCATCTTCAAAAAATGATATTTTACTGTGCAAGCCTTCATCATTAATAAAAATATTGAAGAGAATAGGGCCCAATACTGACCCTTGTGCTACCCCACTAGTGACAGTGACCCAATCTGAGTGTGTACCGTTAATAACCAGCCTCTGTTTTCTATCACTGAGCCAGTTACTTACTCACATATAGGCGTTTTCTCCCAGTCCAAGCAGTCTCATTTTATATAACAACCTTTTATGTGGTACAGTGTCAAATGTTTTGGAGAAGTCCAGATATACGACATCCATTGATTCACAGTGGTCACGTCTAGAACTTACCTCCTCATAATAACTGATTAAATTAGTTTGATATGACCGATCCCTCATGAAGCCATGCTGATATGGCGTTATTTGCTTATTTTCATTGAGGTACTCCAAGATAGCATCTCTTACCCAGTTTACCCATGACAGATGTTAAACTTACCGGCCTATAGTTTCCGGGCTCTGTTTTTGGACCCTTTTTGAATATTGGCACCACATTTGCTATGCACCAATCCTGTGGAACACTCCCTGTCAGTATAGAGTCCTTAAATATCAGAAATAAGGGTCTGGCTATGACATTACTTACTTCTCGTAGGATACGGGGGTGTATGCCATCTGGTCCTGGCGATTTGTCTATTTTAATCTTTTTAAGACGCCGCTATACTTCTTCCTGGGTCAGACAGGGTACTTTTAATGGGGAATTTACTTTTACATTCTGCATTTCATCTGACAGTTTATTTTCCTCAGTAAATACAGTGGAGAAAAAAATATTAAGTAGCTTTGCTTTCTCCTCATCGCTCTCTGCAACTCCGCCCTCATTACTCTGTAAAGGGCCGGCAACTTCAGATTTATACTTTTTACCATTTATATAACTGAAAAACATGAGTACTATCTCTAACCCACTTCATTACAAGGGAAGCATAAACTATTAGAAAGTATTAAACAGAATTAAAGGGGAGAACCAATTAGTCACTTAAAAATACCCTTACAATACGCTCCATCCCTGGTTCTTCCACTTTAATTCATTTTCAACACCCAATATCAACTTAATCATTTGACAGAAAACTACTTTGGGACCATTAGATCTCTAAAAAAAAAATAAAATCAAAAAACCGTTGGACTAACAAGAAGTGTCTCACGGAGATCGTCTAATCTTCTTCACGTGTAATCTTCTTGGCCTCTGGTGCAAAGGCAATTGTCCAGTTCAGTCTGTTACCCCTCCTTATTTATGTGAAAGGGGTTTCGCAGGTATAATGACAGTGCAAGTATAAGAGCCTCTTATCAATGGATGTTAGACAGTCCATTACCTTGTCTGTGGGAGGAGCTTTCACACATGTACCTCCTCCCCTCACTGGTCTGCAGATCATTTCATCAGCCCTGCTGGTTGGTCAGGAAGTCTTGGGCAGACGATTACTGTTGATGTCCACCCCTGGACAGCCATAGTATGAGCAGAAAGGCCTTGTTCAGCATGGCAGACCAGTAGTTGAAGGGCACTTTTAATGGGGAATTTACTTTTACATTCTGCATTTCATCTGACAGTTTATTTTCCTCAGTAAATACAGTGGAGAAAAAAATATTAAAGGGGTTGTCCCACGAAAAATATTCTACAGTTTTCAAACCAGCACCTGGATCTGAACACTTTTGTAATTACATGTAATTAAAAATGTATTATAGCTACTGAGTTATTCAATAAAATGTATCTGTATAGTGCCACTTAATTTCTTATTTCTTTGACCTGCTCACTGAGAAGGCTGCACATGCTCAGTTTCATCTTTCAACTGCCTCCTGAGCTGTGATAGGGAGAGCTGAGACACGCCCCCTTGAGCTGTGATAGGGAGAGCTGAGACACGCCCCCTGAGCTGCAGCAGAAAAGACACTCCCCTTGAGCTGTCAGCTTGATATAAATCTAGCAGAGCAATGAATTGGGAGATCTCTGGATCCATGTGAGGTACAGGGCTGGTTCTAGTTTTGTTAGAAAGGTATTGTCATGGACTATATGATGTCTGATTTTCATTTTTTACATTATTCGTGGGATAACCCCTTTAAAGGGATTCTTTCACCAGGATTTGGCCTATAAAGTTATTCACACTACCGGATTGTGCTCATTGCGGTGAATGTAAAAAAGTTATTCTTATTGATCCCAGAGATGTATTTTATGTAAAAATATCGTGTTTTGTGATATGCAAATTACTTACATAAGGAGCCCAAGCCCAAGGGGATGTGCCCAGCGCCGTTGGAGCCCGGCCACGCTGCAACTGTTGGAGCCCAGCACCGCCCACCTCATTGTTATTCGCTGCAAATCTTCAAGCAGCCTTTCTCCGGCACTAGCGTAATCCCGCTCAGGCGCATGCGCACTGATCTCCTTAATGCCGATGCCAGTAGACCGCATGGGCGCAGACTGCTTGAGGTACTGCGCCTGCGCGGGATTACGCTGGTGCCGGAGGAAGGCTGCTTGGAGATTTGCAGTGAATAATAATGAGGTGGGCAGTGCTGGGCTCCAACAGTTGCTCCAACGGCGCTGGGCACATCCCCTTGGGCTCCTTATGTAAGTAATTTGCATATCACAAAAAATGATTTTTTTACATAAAATACATCTCTGGGATCAATAGAATAACTTTT